>JAAKBH010000553.1:0-206749 GCA_019776075.1 Amaranthus palmeri
TCAAGGTGAAATACAAGGAAAAAGACAGGCCAAGACACGGTCCTTACGAATCCTAAACTACTTCTTATGCCTCCCTTCCTAAACGCCTCTAATACCCGGTGTTTTCCAAGGGTCCAAATCATTCATACCACTTAACCCCTTCACTTGGCTAACACAACACACACACACAAAGACAAATGATAGACATGGAAGATCAAATGACATCAAAACATCAAAAAGCAGAATCCCTACTCTTCAACCTCCTTATAAACTCCAAATATGAATGTGAGAAATGAAAATAAAAATCTACTACTTATCCCTCCAATTGTGGCCTACCAAATTCCTTCCTTATGACTCCCACTTCTTATGTCGCCTCTCCAAACAAAATGAAAAACAAGTATACTTTGAATCTCTCTTTTTCTCTCATTTTGCCCTAGGGGCCCATTTTTGGGTTTTCACCCTAGCCACTCATTTACTTTTTCAAATCTCACTTACTCACCCACTCATGCCGCTCTTTTGCCTAGGTCGCCCTTTCGGGTTTTCAACCTAGCCGGGTCTTTCTCTTATCAAGCATGAATTCTTTCCCTTTTTCCATGAAAAACAAAGTACAAACCAAGCTATAAAATGAAAAAAAACAAAGCATGATCAAGCTTAGTTCATACAAACATATGGGATAAAGAACACGAATAAGCGGGCAATGGGTTCCCCCATGCTTGCTTTTCGTGGTGGATGGCGATAGGGTGTTCAGCAACCCTAAATGGGAGTAGGGTCTTTAGTAACCCTTGATATGACAATGAAAGCTCAAATGTAGAATGCATAGCTAACTAATAAGCACCAATGTTGAATCGGGATAACACCATCGATTGCAACATTACCTCTTAAACATGAACACCGGTTCTCCTTATGACTCCCCAAAAGTAAGAGGCTTCCTATCTTAATCTCCTTCCCCTCATAAATGATCTCACATGTAAGCCCATCAAAATCCCAAACCCCTTATCAACCTCAACCCAACCCACACACACAAAACAACCAACACAACCACAACATAATGTACCACAACAAATACCCAAACTCCATAACAATAAAGCTCAAAATAATGGAGCTCTTGGATCTCGCAATCCAAGAACTATCTTTGGTTTGAAGAGGATGGGGGCTTAGTTGTGGGTTAAAATTTGTAGCTCAAAAATCCTGCAATGGTTAGTGAAAGATGATGTGCGAGAATCTAGTGAGGATAGCTCGGTGGGTGAAGGTATGACAATATGGTGGAGCTAGAATATAGAGAAAGGAAGAGCAAAGATAGGGATAGAAATATACCTGCAGATGGCGACTCGGCGTAGGAGGAATAAAGATAGCAGCAGCAGCTCCAATGAACACTCACTCTCCTTTTGCCTAGCCTCCTTCACAGGTTTATGGCTAGCATTCTCTTATTCTTTTTTTTTTTTTTCTCTCTTTTTTTTTTTTTTTTTTTTTTTGAATAATACATCTTACAAATATAAATAAAAGAAAGAACTAAACTAAAAACTAAAAACTGAAAAACAAACCTAAACTAAGCTAGCTAAGAAAATGTAAAAGTACAAAAACAAAAATAAAAATAAAAAATATCTACACAAAAGGTGTAGACTCCCCCCCCATGCTTAAACCAAGCATTGTCCTCAATGCGTAACAGTATAGCAAAGAGAACTAGACAGTAAAACCAAAAGCATATAGCTAGGGGAAGTCTAAAAAAAATGTGTGGCCGTCAGTGACCACTTGAGGAGCCGCGCCTAAACCAGGAGAAAGACTTTCTCCTTGATCGCTTTGCCTCCATGGCGGCTTCCTTCTCTCTCTCTCTTTGGGCCTCCAAAGCAGCTATGTCGGCCCTAGGATCATGGAACGGGTTGCCCGCAGAATGGGCAAGCTGGGCTTCTTGAGCCAACATCACTTGACTCAGACGTGTATTGATGTCATACATGTCTGAGTCATAGGAATCATGCAGCGCGTTCCACTGGTATGTGCAGGTTTCGTGAAGGGTCTGCAGTTGATCGTCAATACGGTCTACCCTTCCTTCGACGTGGTGAATCCGGTCTAGCATCTCAGTACGCCAGACTCTCTCCTCCTCATAATCATAGGAGGGTACCTGCTGCTGTTGATACCCATAATAGGGCTCTCCCTGATAAGGTTGAGCCGTATGGATATCCTCCTCCATGGGCGCGGCCTGTTCAGCATGGCCGGCCTCTTCCTCCTCTTCCTCATTTTCCCCCGCCTCCTCCTGTCTGCGGCGGCCACCCTGCATATCGACACCTCGTTGTCGAGTATACTGGATGACTCTATTGGTAAGCGTTCGGACATCCGCATCCTGCGCAATATCAAATATATACTCAAGGGTAGGGGGAAGGTAAATCATCTGCCCGTTGGGGCAAGGGAAATATGGACCCTCTTGACCATTATAAACAAAAAACTTGATATTCTTAAGGGCCGAAAAATCATACGTATTACCTGCGGTGGTATCATGTGGAGCGCAGTCATTGGGGATATTAATCCCAAGACTTTGAACCAAGAGATGTACCATACCACCGATGGATATCTTGCCCTTATCGGACGTTTTGATATCCAAGCACCTAGACACAAAAAGATGGACCCAATTGGGTACTGGATAGTCGGGTGTGCAGAGGGCATAAAAATGCCCTAACTCGTACTGCTGTGCCTGCGTAGGCTCACCTTGACCGAAGACGGTCATGGCGAGGTACCGGTACACATAACGCAGTGCGGGGTGCCAGATTCTACGGATTTTATTCCCCGAACGGGCGTAGGGTACGCCACCGGTCATGTCGGACCAAAACTCACAGATAACTTCCTTAGAGGGAGTTGGGTACTCACCCTCTGAAAAGCCCCACCTAAATGCACTGGCAATCTGGGGATACGTCATACTATATGTGCGATTAAAAGCATTGAAGGTAATGTAGTAGTATGCGTATCCCCTTGATGAAACATGACGCTCAAGGGTGGTCAAAAATTCAAGGGCGAGCCGTGGGTATGTAACCCCACGGTTCCCAACTGAGGCATCTAGCCCTCCCCTACGCAAAAGGGTCATGACACCCTCTTCTAGGTTAGTGATGGCAAGGGGGAGGGAGTCTAAAAACTTGGTGGTTAGTAGGGTCCGTCTAGCATGCTTTCTAAAGGTCTGGGTTTGGGATGGTGTGAGCACACATCCCATGGTGTGGGCGGAGGATCGTCCTTGAGCCGTACGAGGCGCCGGCGGTGGTGGTGAACGGTCATGATGGACTTCCCTCCTTGGAGGGAAGGAGTCATCACCATGGGGTCGTGAAGACGACCCTTCACCCGCTTGGCGAGCACGCTTGGACTTGGATCGGAACAAATTCATGATTATAACACAAATGCAAGGTCAATCAACAACCAAAAACCAACACCACAATTCAAACAACACCAAATTGAACCAACAAACCTTAAGCTATAACCTAGGACAACAATTCTCACAAATCTAGCAATGAAATAGCACAAATCCTAGAGTAATAAGCAAAGACCACAAAAAACCACAATCTATACTCAAATTAAAGCCTCAAAAAGAAGATGGAAGAGAATTATACCTTAGGATCCTTAGGATGAAGGAGATCCCTTGAGATGAGAGAATAAGAACAAACTTGAAGATCTACAACCTTTAGAAGATAACAATGGAGCACTTGAAAGCTTGAGATGCAAATCCGAAACCCTTGAATGATGGTGAAGGAATTTGAAGATGGTGATGAGGGATTGAAGGTTAGAGGGAGAGATGAGATGAGAGGATAAGATGATGTGAAATGAAATGGGGAAATTGGGTTTAAAAAGTAGAAGAAAAGATAGGGTTTCGGATTTTATGTTCGAAGAAACCTGCAGCCTGATTTCCGCACAGCGACGATCGTCGCTAGGGGGGCGACGAGTCGTCGCTTCACTACGACATTTGCGATTTTTTCAGGAAATTAGGCGACGAGCGTCGCTTGGGGTGCGACGACTCGTCGCTTCGCCTCGACATTCTGCAGCAATTTAATCCAAAAAATGTGCGACGAGCGTCGCCAACTGAGCGACGACTCGTCGCTCAGCTACGACATTGCATTTCCCTTCTTTTCGTATTTTTGCTCCTTTTTCCACTTTTTTTTTTTTTTTTTTTTTTTTTTTTAATAAAAACCTACACACGTAACAAACATTAAAAAGCACAAAAACGAGAAAAATTATAAAAATAATTAAAAACTAAGCTATGGAAACACGGGTTGCCTCCCGCAAGCGCTTTGTTTAACGTCGTTAGCTCGACGTGATTCACCCCCTTCAGACGGGTTCCACATCGTTGCAAAGGAAGAGATTCCTTTCAACGTGAAAATTTGATCGCATATCCTTTGGGTTTTGCACCCAATGAGTTTTCTTTCCTTCAAAATTCAAATTGTTGTCCCCCGTAAGCTTTTTCTTTTTCTTTCTCGCCTTCTTTTGAGGTTCATTCTTGCGAGTTTCATGGGGGACAACTTCGGTACCCTGTTCAGACACAAATTCATCAAAAACTACCTTGGGAGGCGTAGAACTCTCCCGTATCACTTCATTCACTTCTTGCACTAGCTTTCCTTCCTTCAATTCAGTCACCTGCACAAACACATCTTCTTGCAATAATTCATGGGTTAGATCAAACTCCTCATCGCATGTACCTCCCCAACTCATCACTTCTTCACGTCCCCCGGTGCCTTCAAGGAAGGCCTCTAAGGCATCAAGGTCCGAGTCCTCCTTACACCTAGTATCAACGCAACACACCGAATTCGCAGAGGCATGACAAGTAGGGGAACGATCGATATTAAACTCATACTTAGCATCCCCTATGTCCATCACAATCTTGCCTCTAGCGACATCCACAACTGTCCTACAAGTTGCTAAACACGGTCTTCCTAAGATGATCGGGGTCGTATGGTCTTCAGGTATATCAACAATCAAAAAATCACAAGGAACCACAGATCGACCAATACCTACCAACACATCTTTCAAAATCCCCCTAGGGTGAATAATACTACGGTCGGCAAGTTGTAACTTACCCTCATGGGGGACCAGTTTACCTAGGTTTCCTAACCTCTTATACAACGAGTAGGGCATCAGACTCACACCAGCACCTAGATCACATAAAGCCTTGTTTATTGAAACGCCCCCGATTGTGACAGGAATATTGAAGTTCCCGGGGTCTCCTAGCTTAGGAACAGTGATAGTCTCACCCCATGCTTGTCGGACAATGAGTCCTTGAACATTTTAGGAACTTTGGGAGCTTGGGCTAGCAGGTCTAGAAAAGACGACTCTAAAGAGTTGTCTTTTAGTAACTGGAAGAATTTCCCGTACTTCTTCTCAAGTTTAGCCTGGGCTAACCTTTGAGGGAAAGGGAGATAGTCGATTTTGATGTCAGTTACTTTAACCTTTTTCTCATTGTCGCGATCACATTTCTTTTCAGCACTGTCAGAACAAACAACATCAGTATTAACATGCATAATTGGCTTTGCAGGAGGCACTTCCTGAATAGGAGGGCCGGCCAATTCATTACCTTTTACCTCGATTACTGCGTTAATCTGATTGGGCTCCTTGTTTTTGGGCTCTGGTTGGCTCGGGAGTTGGTTGGGGGCCCGAGTATTGAGCTGCTGTGCTATTTGAGCCAATTGCGTCTCTAGAAATTTCATATGGGTAACGGTGTTCTGAATATGACTCCGCACAACGCCTTTCAACTCATCGACCTCAGTCCTAAGGTTAGGTTGAGGGGGTTGAGTATATTGCTTGTACGGAGGCGGATGCTGAAATGGAGCTTGGACATGCTGCGGGTTTAGCACATTGGTGCTAGTGTAGGACAGATTCGGGTGCTTATAGCCTGCATTGTAACGGTTAGCTTGTGGGTCTCCAGGAGGTTTACTGTATAAAGCGTTCACCTCCCCGTAAGCTTGGGGGCAAGCGCTAGAACAGTGACCTGAAGCACCACATGTATCACATATAACAGAAGAACTAGAAGAAGGAGATGGAGAAGAATTTACCATATTTACCTTAGCCATCTGTTCAGTAAGATGGGCTAGCTGTTTGGTGAGAGCTTTGATGGTCTCAGATTCTGCAACATTACCCTGGGCTACTGGACCTCTCTCATTACTCCAAGAGTGGCTATTCTTAGCCATGGTCTCGAAGAGTCTCAAGAGATCCTCTGGGATCTTAGAATCCATATCACCGCCACATGCGGCGTTAATCGACGACTTATGCTCATCAAACAATCCTCCATAGAAGGACTGAGCTAGTAACCAATTGGGTATCTCGTGGTGTGGACAACTAATCTGGAGATCCTTAAATCTCTCCCATGCTTCATAGAAAGACTCAAAGGGTTGCTGCTTAAATGTTTGCAGCTGGGTCCGGATTTGGGATGTCTTCCTAGGAGGATAGAATTTGGCTAAAAAGCCATTAGCTAGCGCCTCCCAGGTCGTGTATATACCTGCGGGTTCGGACTTGAGCCAGGACTTGGCCTTATCCTTCAAGCTGAAGGGGAAAAGCCGCATCCTCACCGCCTCCATGGACAAATCCTTGGCGGTGATGGTGTCACATCTCTCTATGAAGTCAGCTATATGGTCGTGTGGACTCTCACTTGGGTGACCGCCGAATTGGTTCCTCTCAATCATTTGAATGAGATGGGGTTTAAGTTCGAAGTTCTCGGTCCCAAAGTCTGGTTTAACTATGCATGGTATAGAAGTTTGGGTGAGCGTGGGCGCACCCATTTGGCCAAAGGATCTATTAGCATTATGGGCCATGGTGTCTTGTTGCTGCCTAAGACGCCTAAGTCGGTCTGCGTTAAGTCTACGGGCGGTAGCTTCGATCTCGGGGTCGAACCGTTCGAGAGAGCTCGCTCGCCTGGGCATTCAGAGACAAAGGGCCAAAGGTTTGGGGACAACAAGCAACAGTCTAAGCAAATCAACAAACAAAACAACAAAGGAATTATGGTCGCCTCCCCGGCAACGGCGCCAAAAACTTGATGTGCAAATTTTAATTTAACCGCAAGCGCACGGTGTACGCGTAGTGCGGGTCGAACACAAGGAGGCGAGATAATTCTAAGTTGTATGTTTTATGATAAACAAGACAAGGGAAAAACAATTAATATGGGTTTTGTACTAATCCTAGGGTGCAAGAAACTAAAACAAGTATAAAAATGGTGATAAAACAAGAAATGACAAACACTAGGGTGTCGGGTATCACCCAATTTTAACATGGAGTTCAATCACTTTCATGATTGTATGAAATTGAGCCATAAATATGAGAGAACGTGATCTAATTAGTCTCAAGCTTCCGCTCTATTGACTAATATCGATTTAAGACCAACTAGCATTAATCCTCAAACTTCCGTTCTATTGGCTAATACTAGAAGGATTTAACTCAAATATATCTCAATCCTAAGTTAAACCAATTCTCAAACTTCCGTTCTATTAAAAAGGCTAACAAAGATATTTAAATCAAGACTCATTAAGCATAGGTTCAATCATCGACTCAAATCGCACACAATCAATCAATAAAATATCAATCCATGCTTCGAATTAGGGATTTTACCCTAACCCTAGATAAAGAAACTACTCACTACTCATGATCATAGAAAGCATATAGCAAACAACAAACAATGATGTAAAAAGCAATAATGAAACAACGAAACTTACGGAACGAGAATATAACATAAACTGGAAGTGCGGAATTCGAATTCTACAAGAAGTTCTTCAAAGGATGCTTGAATGAAAACTAAAAACTCTAAGAAAAAGTTACAGGAAAGTAAAAGGAAACTAAAATCTGATTTTTTACAAGAAAAATAACCGCCACTTTATATAGTGGTTCCAAAAATTGGAAGAAAACCGCTATGAAACTCCCCGGATTGAAAGAGGCGACGACCGGCGCTTCATAGGGCGACGATCGTCGCTTAGCTGCTGGAGAATCCGTTGGTTGCTGCTGGATGAGGCGACGAGCGGCGCTTGTGTAGCGACGACTCGTCGCTTGGCTACGACATGGCTCTGATAAATGCTTAATTATTGTGCGACGAGCGGTGCACATGGAATGGCTCGTCGCTTAACCTTTTGTTGCACTTTTTCTCCCTTTTCTTGCCTCCTCCTCATCGGGACTAGCTTGTGGCTCGGTCTCTTCACGTGACAAGGGGTCTTAGGCTATTTCTCCAAGCCTTCACCCTCTTATAACTCCGAAATGTACCTAAAAACTCCGATTTTGCCTCAAAAATCACATAAAACATGGAATCGACCTCATGAGACAAAATATACACAAACTACTATAAATGCACCTAAAAACCCACTAAAACTACATATAAGGAGCATAAAATGAGCACGGATAAGTGCAAATAATTGCACTTATCAAAGATATGATCCAGACTTTGAGGCGAAAAGATCTAGATATCCGATTGAGGGAACAGGTGAAGGGAACCTATCTCAGAGTGCTTTGGCTTTCAATACTGCGCTTTACAGCACTAGACTTCCTAAAACAGTCGAAGAGGCTCTTGCTACAGATCATTGGCGAAAGGCTATGGAAGAGGAGATTAATGCTCTGAAAAAGAATGGTACTTGGGAAAAATGTAATCTGCCGAGAACAAAAAGAGTTGTTGGGTGCAAGTGGGTCTTCACAGTGAAATACAAAGCAGATGGGACAATAGAGAGATATAAGGCACGACTGGTTGCTAAGGGTTACACACAGACGTATGGAGTTGATTACTCAGAATCCTTCTCACCAGTGGCAAAGCTTGACACTATCCGAGTCCTATTCAGCATAGCAGCAAATTTAGATTGGCCTCTTCACCAATTTGATGTTAAGAATGCTTTTCTCCACGGAGAGCTACAGGAAGAGGTTTATATGGAAGCTCCTCCAGGGTTCACATCGGAATTCTCAGACAGAGAAGGATGCAGGTTGAAAAAGGCTCTATATGGGTTGAAGCAATCTCCTAGAGCATGGTTTGGGAGATTTACATCCGCTATGAGACGATTTGGTTACAGACAGAGTCACTCGGATCACACATTGTTCCTTAGAAAACGAGGAGGAAAGATAACTTGTCTCATAATTTATGTTGATGATATGATTATTACAGGAGACGATAAGGTGGAGATTGAGAACTTGAAGAGGAAGCTGTTCCAGGAATTCGAGATGAAGGATCTTGGAAGATTAAAATACTTCTTGGGAATCGAGGTTCTAAGATCAAACAAAGGAATCTTCATATCCCAAAGAAAGTATGTTCTAGATCTATTGGCTGAAACGGGTATGATGGATTGTAAGCCTATTGAAACTCCTATGATGATGAATCATGGGTTACAGATCCTAGAAGATGCAGAGTTAGCAGATCGTATGCAGTATCAGAGGTTAGTGGGGAAATTGATCTATCTAGCCCATACGAGACCGGACATAGCGTATGCAGTGGGTGTGGTTAGTCGCTTCATGCATAAACCACAAGTGCAACACATGGAGGCAGTTTTCCGAATACTGAGATACTTGAAAGGTACTCCTGGCAGAGGGGTTCTATATCAGAAACATGGGCACCTAAACCTAGCTGCTTACACAGATGCGGACTGGGCAGGAGACAGAGATGACAGAAAATCAACCTCTGGGTACTTCACTTTGGTGGGTGGTAATTTGGTAACTTGGAGGAGTAAGAAGCAGAAAGTAGTTGCTCTATCAAGTGCAGAAGCAGAGTTCAGAGGAGTCGCAAAAGGGATTCAAGAAGTCTTGTGGCTCAGAAAATTGTTAACCGATCTTGGTTTCCCTCCGAAAGGAAGCTGTGAACTGTATTGTGATAATCGAGCAGCGATTGACATCTCAGAGAATCCAGTTCAGCATGACAGAACAAAACATGTAGAGGTGGACAGACATTTCATCAAAGAGAAACTCGAAGCAGACATCATCAAGCTACCTCACGTAAAGTCAGAGGACCAACTAGCAGACATTCTCACTAAGGCGGTGGGAACACAGTGGTTCGACGAAGTTCTGAGCAAGTTGGGTATCGGAGATCCGATGACTCAACTTGAGGGGGAGTGTTAGAATATTACGGCAATATTCTCGGATAATCTCGAGAATATTTTACGGTTTATTTAGAGTAATTGTATATTGTGTAATATGTTATTTTAGGAAGCTCTAGAAGGTAGCTTGTATATAAAAACGCTGTTATTGTTTAATGGAGAAATAAGACAGTATAATTAAAAACCCGAAACCTGTGTTTTTACTTAAATTCAATATATATATATATATATATATATATATATATATATATATATATATATATATATATATATATATATATATATATATATATATATATATATATATATATATATATATATATATATATATATATATATATATATATATATATATATATATATATATATATATATATATATATATATATATATATATATATAATTCAATATATAAATGATCGAAATAACATATTTGATTAGGTAATATATTATATTTTATTATTTTTTTAAGAATATATTTTAATCATATATGATAAAAATCTACAAATTAGATTAAAATATATTATAATGATGGAAAATCCAAAATCTTATTGGATCATTGAAAAAAAGAATAATTTTTTATAATAAATTAAGTATTCTATTATACGTTAGAATTAAAGTAAATAAAATTTAATAAAAACTATTGACGGACATCTCTTGACTTACTTGAGTGATTTCATCAGTATAATATAGCTTAGCAATAATCAGTTTGATAAAATTTTATTGATTGATGGTAATTTTTCGTCTAATTTTTCACATATATGTTTTAATATAATTGTATAATAAATTATTTCTTTGCTTTGTCAGTTATATTCTTATAACAAAATACAAAGTTTTAAAGATTAAGTTTATGTTGTATGTGAATTAATTTTATATATTAATATTAATGTATTTATATAAGTAAACATTTAATATGGTGGCTAGGTGGGATTCGGGTCTTGCTTGTGAAAGAATTTGTATGGAGCCTTTTTCCCCAAGATTTGTTGATCTTGGTCGAGTATGATATATAATCTCATCCAGGTTTTATTCAAAAACAAAATATAAGTAAACATTTATTAATTCGTATTTTACACGGATATCTATCTAGTGAAACAATTATAATAGATCGAAGTGATTACTATTTAAAAAAGGAAATACCATGGAAAACGACAAATTGGAGAAATGGTGCATTTCCGGTATTCATTTTCAGTTGATTAATTTTGTTCTTAAACAATGGTTGGACAAATTGAACCAAGGGTTGCCAAGTAGTTAGGGGATTCAATTTTGATAGAGACCCCAAATTGTGGAATCATGAAACTGAGCCCAATAATATCATCATTATTTGTCCTGAAAGCAACATTTAACTTACTATCCTGCGCAGTGGAAATCAAAGAACTTTTACAAAAATTTTAATTAACTATAGGATCAATCCCCAACAACAGCCACCAACTTTAGTCATTTTCATTTAAACAGCCGCGAACTTCGTTTATCCCCAACAACAGCCACCAACTTACAAAATGTGACATCGAAACAGCCATTTTACCGGATGACCTGCTAATTGACCCTTGACCATGCCTAATGACCTTTGACTTTACCTTAATTTCACTAATTAAACCTAATTACCCAATTATCCCTAATTAAACCCTTCTTCTCCAACCTTTCTCTAACCCACCTCAATCACCTCCACTTCTCCCCTTCACCACCACCACCACCACCACCACCAATTCTTCACCATAAATGCCCAAAAAACCCAATTAAAATTCCCTTCTTTCTTCAACATTAGACTAAAGCCTATGTAATCATCTCCATCTCATAGAAAATGTTTGCCATTCATCCATGCCGTAAATTGCATAGATCTGTGACCAATCTCTACTTCCTTTTCTCATATCTGATTCAATCAAATAAAATTTCCAGAAAAAATCAAGTAAATCCAGAGAATGAAAACCAGTACTAAATTATTAGTGGTACATTTTAATTAGAACTGAAGATTCAGAGTATTTATGTGATGGGATTGGAGGAGAAGAAGTAGAGTAAATAGTGAGTAGATGGGGAAGAAGAGTACAAACAATTTGGCAATCACAATCAAGGCAAGTTTTCAGTTTTGGGGTTAACATAGAAAGGATGATTTTCTTCAAAGCTACATCTTTAAAGTAAGGATCTTTTGTGTGATTAGCTCTCCAAATAGTGGATAATGGGTTTTCACTGATCTTTTCTCTTAAAATGTAGTCTCCAACTATCATCTTTTTGTTTCTGCTAACCAAAAATTTGTGTGTAGTTCGATGGAATCATCTGGGACAATAAATTTTAGGAAAATTTATATAAAATAATTTAATACTATTGATTGGGTTTTTTGGGCATTTATGGTGAAGAATTGGAGGTGGTTGTGATGGTGGTGGTGGTGGTGGTGAAGTGGAGAAATGGAGGTGATTGAGGTGGGTTAGAGAAAGGTTGGGGAAGAAGGGTTTAATTAGGGATAATTGGGTAATTAGGTTTAATTAGTGAAATTAAGGTAAAGTCAAAGGTCATTAGGCATGGTCAAGGGTCAATTAGCAGGTCATCCGGTAAAGTGGCTGTTTCGATGTCACATTTTGTAAGTTGGTGGCTGTTGTTGGGGATAAACGAAGTTCGCGGCTGTTTAAATGAAAATGACTAAAGTTGGTGGCTGTTGTTGGGGATTGATCCTTAACTATAAGGTAAACAATAATTTTTTATTTAAGTTGTTTCACGATGAGACGACTTCAATTGAGTTAGCCCTAACTATTAAAAAAAACTACTTTCTATACAAGTGAGAATTCAAGTTTCACGATATTTTAATGTTTTTACTAATAGGCTGCTTGTATTATTTTGTTTCACGGTGAGACGGTCTCATACAAGACTTGTGGTAATGGAATTTATTTGTCCTTTTTTGACCTCTCCTAATGGTGTAACGAGTTCCTAAATATTGGTATTATTAATAACCCTTTCCAGTTCTCTTGCAAAATTTGTATTTGCTATAAATGATCTTTTGACAAGTGAATGTTGATAGTTGCATTGAATAAGCAATTCCTCAATAACATTTTTTTAATATTTTATATGATCAAAGGTAACTATGATTAAATAGCTTTTGTTTATCAATATATATATTATGGATCATGTATGGGAAAGTAGTTATTTGGTTTAATGATTAAATAGCTCTGTGCATTCTCTCTTCTTTAATTAAATACAGAATTATAATAGACTATAAAGTATTTAATAGATTTTTACGCATACTCCGGTTTGCTGGGTCTAATAGGCTTAGAGTTCTTAATAGACCTTGATCAAACTATTTATACTTAAATATTTTTCATAATGAGTTTTTTAGTACTATAATAGCTCTTTGAGTTATATAAAACTCTAAATTGAGTCTCCATATATATAGAAATATGTTAAAAAGTGAACACAAAAAAGATTTTGCTTAGTATAATAGTTGAGCTTACAGCTCTAGCAGGTCACGGTCTTCAATAAGATTAGAAGAGTGTCTAGTTGGATCTAGATCTAAGGACCCTTGTCCGAACCTTATACATTTACTATTTTTGACCAGGAACCAAACTCAGCAACACTAGATCTAAAAAAATTAGGCTTAGATCCTAAAAATAAGACATATGACAATCCCTATTGTCATAATTTAATGAAATTGGCTATAGTCATGGATTCATGATAGTACGTTCTAAAACATGTTTTACATATTGTCGCTTGAAGCAAAAACGTGGGGTCCTTTTTATGTTTTGGAAAAAGTTTACTCTCTTTGGTTTGTTCTATCCCTATGAGGGATTGACATAATGTCATGTACAATGTCTATGTTTAATGAAATTCAACATAAAAAGGAGGATGTTAGATTTATGTTTGCTTCTATTGCAAAATAATGTTATTACAAATGTGTTACAAATATGAATACTACACTATATGTAATCTCATTGAAGTTGACTATCAAAACACCAAGAAGATTAGTATGTGACAGCAAATTCAAGTCGCTCGGAAAAACGATATTTATATATAGGAGGCGTGAGTATACTTTCCTTTTGAGATATTTTGTCCACAAAGGTGCTGGAATGATGATGAAATTCACAAAAAGATACAACCTATGCAACAAAGAGGATGTAGGAACTGAGGACACGTCTTACGATTTTGTATATGTTAGAGAGTTGTCAAACTTTGTGTAGGAAGCTATTTGAGGCTTAATCTTGATTATTCTTGAGGTGTTTCCTTCCCCCCTTGTGCATATGATGAGTGAGATGGTTCAACCTTTCCTCAAAGGTGGGTTTTAATTTTCATACTAATGTAACCTGTAAAAGGGGAGCTGGATTACCTGGGCTTGTTTTTGTATATGTCTTGGTTTGATCAATGAAATATTTCTTTATTCAAAAAAAGTTAATTACTCATTCAAATGATTATCTCATGTAAAGAAGAAGAAGAACAAGATGAATGTTCTAATCCTATGTTTGGGAATGAGGATTTCATTTGGAAATATGGAATTGATTCAAATTTATTGTTTGACAAATTAAAATCTTTCGAATTTGGATTTAGATCAATTCCACGATTGTTTCTAAAGTACTTAAAGTTGAGAATTTGAGAATGACTTCTCAAACCTTGTCATTGTTAAATTTTCCATTTGTGATTTCATAATTGAAATTCATAACTTAAAATAATATACTTGTTACCAAGCATGATGATTTCCATCAGAATTAACCTCTATATGTAGATTACCAATCATTACTAATGATTGAAGTCAAACAATAATAATGAAATAAACTAAAAAAACTGCAAAAACCAAGACAACATGCAGGCAACGATTCGTCGCAGCCTGACGACGAATTGTCGTTAGAAAAGCTAACTCCACTTTCACCTAAACGCCAACTCGGCTTTGGGTTCCATCTCATTTTGAGACTTGCTTTGAACAAGCGACGACTCTCAAGAGAAACGAATGTATGATCTAGGTTTTTACATACTCTAAATGTCCCACTAATATACTTAGTATATGCTATATATAATCTAGGTCTTTATATACTCTAATGTCCAACATTCTTATCGTAAGAGAAACAAATGTATGATCTAGTTTATTTAGGATACATACGATTTGCAAGTAGAGTTTAGGATCCAACTTATATGTTAGGAGGTCATTTGCACAGATTTAATTTACACACCATCATTTTGCTTCTTGCTCTCCTCTACAAGTTCTTAAAAGTGAAAGAATTTTGCAAACTCTCATCACTTTATTTCTTTAGTTGTTCTATACAATCTCTCATTATTCACCTTGACCAAGTATATAGTGTTTATATTTGATTACAAACGTTTGTACCTCAAAAGTGTATTAATTAGAAGTTATTAAGCTTACGTACCAAATAGACGGAATTAAGCTTTTAGGAAAATTAGATAGTACCTCAGTTTGGTACTTTGGTAACAAGTTTTTGAAAACATAATTATAACTAATATATTAGAGCATTTCAAATGTAACCTGACCTAAAAATCGGAACCGAAACTGAAAGTTATCCGACTCGAAAATGTGTTTAATTTTTTTTGAGGCTTATCAAACCGACAACACTCGAGCCGAAGTTGAACTCGAATTGATTAACAACTGAAAATGGGAATATCAAACCCGCATTGCAACCGACTTTTATAACCGACATTTAACCGTTAATTAACCGAGATTACCCGTACCTAATAGTGACCCAAATCATGATTGAAATCGAACTCGATCCGACTAAAACCGACTTAACCCGAACAAATTTTTATCGAACGGTTGTAAACCTGAATCAAACTTTAATATAGAAGTATGATGGACTCATATTCAATTATCTTATTAGTTAATCTAATCAAGTGATAGATATTTTCATAAATTAAATTTTACAAATACATATGGTTTAGTATATATTTAGAGGTAATAATCAATGGTTTATGTTTATTAAACTATTTTTAATCAACTTAAATGAAAAATGATTGAACTTTAATTTTAATTTACAATAAAATAAGTAAAAGTAACAAATTAAGAATCACTAAGTGATTTGCATGTTAACTATTTTCCCTTAAATAAATAGAATCTTGTCATCAATAAAAAGATAATTAGCAATTTAATCTAATATTGACTCGATCGATAGTAATTAATAATTCATAGCCGAATTCTACTTGAAAAATCCCCAAACCCAATTTGTAACCGATAAAACTGAACCAATTATTAACCGATGACAACTCGAGACCGATTGACACTTAACTCGAATTTCAATTGACACCGAATGGATGTGAACCGATAGTTGACTAATTCTCAATTGAATCGTGGCTAATCGACCCGACCCGAGTGTGACCCGCCACAACTCGCATTCGAAAAATAACAGATCCGAAATTCAGCCGAACCGAATAACACCCGTCCGAAACAGATCCGATCAACCGAATGAACATCTCTGAACATAATAAGGATATATCATTTACAACTAATTCTATGTAAGTAAATGCTTAATATAATAACTTTTTATGATTGAGACTATCCTCATGAAATCCGATCGTTAGATCGTAGGATCGTACTATGAACCATATTCTTGCTCTTGGTAGGATCATAGCTATAAGCTATCCTATCATTATTAAGATTCTATCTAAGATATAAATCACTTGCCTCTTGTTTTAATTATAGACTCGTAAAATTGTAGATCATAATCGAAATTCTAATAACGTTGTTCTTATCTATCTTTTACTGCAGGTGATACATGAAGTAAAAATGGGGTTCATGTTGAATCTGAGAGAATAAAAGCTCATTTGATTCTTCAATGTTCAGTATGGTGCTTTCATACAGTGAATCCTCGATTAGCTTTAATGGTTGTTTGTTTCCTGTTATTAGTATGTAGTATGTACTTTAAAAACTATTTATATTGTGTAGAGTGCATAATTAGTGGTATTCCCTGTAATTCATGTTGATGTGTGAATTTAGGTGAATCTATAAAATTCATGTGGTTGGTATCTAATTATTGTATTATTGATGCACACTGTTAATATAGTGGGCAATGTAATGGTAGGGTCATCACTCATCAATTAAAAAAGAATTTATCTTTAAACTAAGAAATGAATTAAGTTCATGATTCATTTAATTAGATAATGACCTGACCCTTTCATGCTCCAAACCAATATTACACCCAGTACTGTACTGATGTGTTTTACAGCTATTGCTATTCCTATTCCTATTCCAAACAAGGAACCAACCTCACCATCCCCTGCCCTTTATACTAATGTTTTATAACGGTTTTTGAGCTTATTATGAGTAATACATAAATTGATGTTAATAAAGTATATAACATATATTAAGGCTTTAATCATAGAGTAAAAATGCGATAACAGTAGCAATTGTAGTAACATAACGATAATACGGTTATGAGGTATATTAAAGCGGTTATTGCAATGCATAATATTGCTCAAATAATAAGATATCTCTTAATACCACCCAAAATGTATTTTTTTACATCTTTACAATGGGTAAATATCGGTTCATTAGTTTAAAAATTTTTTATAACGCAACTAATGTGATGCGATATAGCCTTCTTTTTAGACTATAGCTTCAACTATTCGCTTGATTATTTGGTTAAATTGGTTTGTTAATCAATAGTTTGAATCTCACTAATCACCCATATAATATCAAGTGAAATATTAGGTGATAAATTAAATATGTTTAACGCCTGTGCTACTTCACACTTCTAACCTAAAAGAGTTGTCGGTAAGGGATCGAACTTGATAGATAATTATGAAAAACGTTTTGCAACCGTGATCCAAATCATAACTAATACGTTTTGTCAAATTTAATCAGTTGAGTATTTAGCTGGAATTATCATGCTGGACTTTGTTTATTAAGATAAACATGTCGCGTAGAAGTCTAGAAGTAGTCAAGTAGAGTACTTGAATGGAAATATTACTAAATCTAGTGCCTGCAGAATATATTAATATTAGTTAGTCACAATGTAATACTCCTACAATAATATTTTTGTTAGACAGTGTTGTCCACATGTTTTAGTGTATATTAATTTTAAAAAATATTAAAATAATAAAAAATTTTACTTTATAAAAATAACTAATTACAATTATGGAAAAATACTTGTTATTTTAGAATGATTGGTACATAAAATTAAATAGCGTACAACTAAGTTTATATAGCACTTTTTGTTCAATTTTAAGCAATCATGAAAATCTTTTGACCTCGCTGTTTATATTCCAGAAATTGGATAGTCAACATTATCTTTTAATTTATTTGTAAATGAAGTTTTACTTCCTTCAAATTAGTGTCGCTTTGACATCAATGGAGCATGCAAAATGCATTCAATAGCTCTTGATATGTATGTACAAGAAACTTCTCCATGCCTTTTTTTGCTTTTTTCTAACAATATGGATGCGCTTGATATTAGTTTTATTGGCAACGATTTTTCACATTGATTTTTTTTTTTAAGGTTCATATTCGCCTCCATATTGTTAGAAAAAATAATTTGGCATATGTTATGTCATTTTTGTTCAAATTCACGTTTGATGTTAAACGGTAATTTTTCTTGGTGACTTAAATCAGATTTAATTCTAAAAGAGATTTCCTAACGTAGTCATGCCAAACTCAAATACATACTTAAGTGGTATCCTATTAGCTAGTCTTATATGAGACCGTCTCACAGTGAAACGACTTCAAAAAAACCCTTAAACTAAAAGTTGATATTATTTGGCTATTTAAACCAAATACGAGACATGTCTCACGGTAAGACTGTCTCATATAAGAATTTGTGTTTACTATTTGAGGTAAATAAATTAAAGAGTGGGACTAACGTAGGGAATGTGCTTGCATTCTGAATTATGCATTAGATGGTAGTGTATAAGACCCACTAACAGGACAAATTGGGCAGCCAATCCTGTGAAGGGGTTGTGGTGTAGCATTGCAGCTAATCACCTTTTTGGTGAGTCATGTTGCAATAATTAAATTGGATTAATGGACACCTAGTGATTAATTCTTTGGATTAAAATAAACATATTGTATTGTGGATTATGTAGCAGATTGTAAAATAAACGACTTCTTTCAAGAAGTAAGAAAAAGAAATGAGATTCCATCCATTAAAATTATTTTGAAATTATAATTTATTTAAATGGAAAGATGACAAAGAAAGAAAGTATTAGCATTCGCTTTCATTGTTGGATGAGTAATTATGGATTGATACCTCAAATCTCTTGTATATAATCTTACATGTTTTATGTGTAGTTTTGTTGAAGGTTGACATTTTGTTTTATTAGCTCTTTGCTTCAAGAAAGGGTCAGATTATCCCTATATTAAGTCATTTGGGATTGAAACCATCAAGTCAAAAATGGCCCATTTGATCTTTTGGAAAAAGTTAATGTAAAGATTAGATTTTGGATTATTTTAGGAAAATTTGTTCAAAATAATCTGAACTATTATTCATAATAATTTCAACTGTCATTAATTTTTAAATAATTTAAACATTCACGTAAATTGATCATGGCATATTCTACGACTTGGTAACCTATGATAGAAAGTCACATTTGCTAAAAAAAACGGAAAATTAAATTAAAAAATCACAAAATTGTTTCCCTCAACCATTCTTCCACCCCAACCTAGCTACCACCACCCAAGCCAAACCACTTCCCCCTCGCTTCAGTCACAGAACCATCGCAGCCACCATCACTCCCATCCCTCAAATTCAAATCACCAACACGACTCAAAATAAGCCCAACCCCCACTGAAATCAGTCCAACCCCCACATTTTTTTGCAGCCAAAAGGACCCTCCACCCCCACTGAAATTAGCCCTAGCTATCATCGCCACCACCACTCGAAATCAACCCCTCCCCACCCTTTTTGCAGCCAAAAGAACTCTCCATCCTCACTAAATTCTGCCATACCAACGCCACTACCATTTGAAATCAGCCTAACCCCCAACCCCCAACCCTCCACCCTTTTTACAGTCAGAGATGAGAGTGGTGTTGGCTACTAGGGGTGTTCAAAAGAGTTCTAAAAGAAGAGTGTTTAGCAATGGGAGAAAATACCTCATGAAAATCGACTTCCTTAATTTGAGAGTATCCCTTTGCAATGACTTTAGCTTTGTAGATGGGAGGAACACCACTAAAAGGACTCTCCTTCCTCTTGAATATCCATTTGCACCCCACAATCTTCTTTTTGTTTGGTGCTTTAATGAGATTCCAAGTTTCATTCTTGGCAAGTGATTCCATCTCTTGCTTCATGGCTATCAATCAATTGCTTGAGTATTTTCAGGCCATAGCCTCATTGTATGCACTTGGTTCATGCAACCCTTCGACTTCGCTAGCAATGTTGAGAGCATATGCAACATAATCACACTCTTCAATATACCTCCCTGGAGCTACGATCTTCCTCCTTTGTCTAGTTGTAGACAAGGGAGGAGACCTTTGTTGAACATCATCTTCACCTTCTTCAATATTGAGATGTTGAACCTCCTCTTATTCATCAATAGGATCAAGTACAACATCATTTACAATGGGCTTTTCTACACTAGAGACTAATATACTTTTTTCATCAAATACAACATCTTTGGAAGTAATTATTCTTTTTGACTCATTACACCACACCCTATACCCCTTTACACCCACTCCATATCCCAAAAAAAATACATTTTCTAGCTCTAGGTTCAAGTTTTCCATCATTTAGATGAACATAAGCGGGACAATGAAAAACTTTAAGACTACAATAATTAATTTACCGAAGTGTTACCACACTGATTGTGGTGACTTGAATTTCAAGGTGGTATGAAGTGAGCGGTTGATCAAATAGCATGTCGTAGCCACCGCTTCGGCCCAAAATTGCTTCCCCAAGTTAGCTTGGTTTAGCATATACACCGAGTCCTCTCCAATAATGTCTTATTCATCCTCTGTGCAACACCATTTTGTTGAGGACGCCATGCACAAGTTCTATGTCTCATAATACCTTCACTAGCACAATATTGAAGAAATTTACCATCAACAAATTCAAGACAATTATTGATTTGCAAGGTCTTGATACTCCTATCGGTCTTCTTTTCAATCATTTTCTTCCATTCCAAGAAAACATCAAAAATTTCATTTTTATGTTTAATAAAATAACACTAAACTTTCCTTGAGAAATCATCTATGAAGGTCAACAAATAATTACAACCACTAAGGGAGGGCTTTCTTGAAGGCCCCACAAGTCGGAATGAATTAATTCTAGAATTCCCTCTTGTGTTTCTCATAAACACAATGTTCGCGAAATCCAAGGTTTGTGAACTTTTTTCCATCAAATAAACCTTGCTTAGAAAGTTCAAACATACCTCTTTCTCCCATGTGACCAAGTCTCAAGTGCCAAAGTTTAGTCTCCTCATCGGACATTGTGTTTGTGGAGACGTTCGTCGAGCCAGAGATAGTTGAACCATCAAGAGTATACAAATTGCCATTCATCTTCCCCTTCATTACTACAAGTGATCCCTTAGCGACCTTCATCACTCCACCTTCACAAGTGATTCTGCACCCGATTTTGTCTAGAGTACCCAAAGAAATGAGATTCTTTTTCAAACTCGGAGCGTACCTTACATCGGTCAAAGTCTGCACCATACCATCGAACATTTGCATTTTCACTCTCTTAATTCCGACCACCTTGCAAGTAGTATTGTTTCCCATGGTTACATTTCCCCCATCAACACCTTCAAGAGTTTGGAAGAAAGTTTTGTTGGAAGTCATGTGGAATGTGCACCCCAAGTCAAGAATTCATGCATCATCATCTTTGTACTCATGTGTGGCTACCAAAACACCACCATCATCACTATCATTGACGTAACTAGCATCGGCATTGCTAGCTTCGTCCTTAGCCCCATTTTCATTGTTCTTCTTTTTCCATTTCCAACAATCCTTCTTAATGTGGCCTTTAAGCTTACAATAGTTGCAAGTCTTGTTTTGTTGTTAGGCCCTCGTGACTTTGATCTCCCTTTACCCTTGTTTCCACTCCAAATAGTGGAACCTTTCTCTTCTGTCCTTCCCCTTACAAATAAGCCATCATCCGAACCATTTTGTGGTTTTTGTAATAATTGAGTATCGATGAGATCTCTTTGCGTCAAGGCATTTTTAACATCTTTGCTACTCAAATTATCTCTACCATAGAGTAGAGTTTCTCTAAAAAAATTTTAAGTGCGAGGTAGAGAACATAAGAGGTAACTAGCCAAGTCTTCATCATCAAGCTTGACGTCAATGTTTTTGTAAATCCATAATAATGGAACAAAACTCATCTAAGTGAGGTTTCAAGGATTTACCTTCTTCCAAGCGTAGATTGTAGAGTCTACTTTTCAAAAGTAGCCTATTAGTGACACTCTTGGCCATATAGAGTAACTCCAGTTTCTCCCATATCCCCTTGGTTGTTGTCTCCTTAACAACCTCTCTTAGCACTTCGTCGGAAAGACATAATTGAATTGCCGAAAGTGCTTTTGAATCGATCTCTTCCTATCTTGCCGCGGTCATACCTTCCGGCATCTAGTCTACACCATCCATTGCTTTTTGCACGCCATTTTGGATCAAAATGGCCCTGATTTTGACTTGCCATAAGCCAAAATTCACACTTCGATCAAACTTCTCAATGTCTAGTTTCATTGATGACATGCTTCACCAACAATGATTCGTTAACACCGTAAGATCAACTTGACTCTGATACAAGTTGAAATAATTGTTAGGATCGATACGATGCTAAGAACTTTGATGAACGATAGGAAATGCAATGAACTAACAAATTAAGAACGAAATTAAAATTGCAAAAGTGACACAATAGTTTAAGGAGGTTCACCCAATGATAGCTACGTCTTAAAGTTTTTCTAACAATACAAAACTATATTGATTCTATAATATACCAATCTAAAAGCCTTAGCTTTAGATCTCACGGTCCTTGATAGCCAAACTCAGAGAAGAAAAAATACTTCCTCCGTTTCATAATACTTGCTACTAAGTGTGACATGTTGTATGGAAAAATGTCATAATCATTAGCAAGTATTATAAAACGTAGGAAGTATGATTAAAACTTAGTCTACATTTTAAACAGTAACCGGAAATAATCATATGGTTATAAGAATGTGGGGCTTGGTCCCCTGCCTACACGCTATAACTACATCCCCAGATAACGGAAGCCTTATACAGCACATGCTACAAGTAACAATATTTGGTGGTGATTCTACAATGTTGCACTGTACACCAAATTAAAATACTATTTCATAGTAATTTGTTTAGTCATTAGTGGAGAATAATGTAAATAATGTTTCCTACGTCACGCTCACTACTTGCAAAAGGTGCTGGCTAATTTTTGCTACTCATGAAAAATCTTAAAATAAAATCAATAATTAGATTTGACCCGACTTTAAAAAGAATTTAATATTATGTAAATATTAATGTTGACTCAAAACTTGATTATATTTTCAACCAATCTGAAACACATAATCTGAAATTGATCAGATGTCTGAAATGAATAGGACTAGCCCACACACTACCTTAAAACCAAAAAAACAAACCACATCCATATGTTGCTAGTTTTTGTTTTCTTTCTAAACAATTAACTCCAGTTTTGTTTTTTCCCTGAATTTACTCTTTTATTATTGTTAAAAATAATTAATATTATATTTTTAGTTATTATATATTTTTTTTACTTTTTTTATTTAGTATTTCTATTTTTCCTTTTTTATTTAGATTAGACTATTTTTTACATTTTACTCGATTTTTTTTTATTTTCACATGATTTATGTTATAAGATAGTATACATAGGAATTAATATTTATTGCCTTTAATTTGATAGAATTATGGAGAATTTATTTACGTGGATTAAAAAAATTAAAAGCTTATTTTCATTTCGGAAGTATGTAGGATATTAATTTAATTTTACTTTTGTTTTAAACTATAGTTTAGTTTTACTTCACTTCAGTCAATTCGTTTTTCCTAGTCCTATCAATACTAAATTTAAATGGATTAGTTATATTGTTATTGAATAATTTAACTGAAATGATTTGTATTAATTAAAAAGAAAGATATACTTTGAGTTTCTACTTTTGTACACTTTACTTTTGCAATGTTTTCAAAAATATAATTTGAGTTTTATTATTTATAAATACACTTCAGAAAAAATTGCTAAAGTCGAATTTTTTATATTAAAACAAATCTGACAAAAAATTTTATTTATATTTCACTTACATTATGACAAATTTAACAGAAAATAGTTTATTATTTTTACCTTTTTCCTTTTCAACACTATTCTGGATTAATAACAATCTCAAACTTCAAAATCTTCTTTTTTATCTTCCTTTTCATCCCTTTTCATTATGTTCATCATCTTCACCAATTGACGAAAATACCCCATTGAAAAACCTAAGAAAAATTATAAAATACCCAATCGAAGAAAGATGTTAAATTAGTACTACTATTTAGTACAAACAGATAATTTCAAGATTAGAAATACCCAATCTGATGTTAAAAATTATATTATCTGATGTTATGAAACTAATTTAACCACAGGCTGGGTAGATCATCTGATGTTAAATAAGATTAGTTTTACCCAATCTGATGTTAAAAATTATCTGTTTGTACAAGATGTTAAATTAAGCCATTTTTATTCTTTGTTTTTTTTTTACTGCTTACTTTTCTTTGGTTGATTTCCTCCAAATAAAATAATGTAAAAAAGTTCCACCCAAAATTAAGAGAAATTGTCATATGTTTACTTCCCCATGACTGATAATCAAAACTCTCAAGATAATAAGGGAGTTTCCAAATCCTCAGTTTGGTCAGCATTTTGGGTAAACTCCTCAGACCTTTTAACATCAAATTGGGTACTACTAATATTGAATTAAGCAATTTTTAACATCAGAAAAAAATAAAATAAAATAAAAATTATAGTTTTTTGTTTTGAAAATTAGGGAAATATATATAAAAGGGACCAAAGAAAATGCCACACTGAAACATGGGACTCTCATGCCCGCCAGCATAAAAAACCTCGCGAGGAGAAAAAGCCATTGAACAAGAAGACTATGATTCAGGCAACCCAGAACCAGGGGCGAAGCCAAGATTTTAAATTAAGGGGGGCCGAATTGTTGATATGTAACATCCGAATTTTCTCTCGTTCTTAACGATTTTTGATTTGAGGAAATTCGGGTGTTACACGATATATTAAAAAACTTTTTTTACTATATAAAAACTAGAAGTGTTAGTAACATACACGATCACTTGAAATTTATACGACATTGTAACCGAATTCAATTTGATTCGACTTTAAAAATTTACAATTAAACAATGTGGACACAAACTCCGATTTCAAGCCCACCCGAAACACCTAATTCGAATTCAACGAAGACCCGAATGACTATAATTAGACACTAGTTAAGTTATAAAAATATTAAAATCATATAGACTTAAATAAACTTGAATCATTACAAAATTATATTTAACAATAAATAGAGTTGAAGCTTCCCTATAATTGTTATTTTTGAAAAAACTAAGTGTTCTTGACTTATTATATTTGCCTAATGATTCTCCAAAACAACACACTAAAAAGAATGAATGTAAAATTACAAAAAATAAATAGTAATGACATTATAATATAAATCTATTCGTCTATAAAAAAATAATTGTTTTAATAAGGATTTGATCTCTTAAACTTAGATTATAAATGTATTACCTCAACCATTAAGCTATAGTAATTTTTGTTATAATTACTCTCATTAAACTCTATATATCATATTAGTAAGGGGGCCAAAACAAAAATTACAAAGGCTTGCATTTTCGGCAAGGGGGGCCAGGCCTCAGCCGGTCCCCCCACGTGGCTTCGCCCCTGCCCAGAACAACATAGGGGTGGGCTATGATAAATATTTATCAAAAACACCAATAGGACTGGGTCTACCACCTTACATGCCAACAAATTGCCAAAAACACCTTACACACCAATAAAAATTGTCTATACACCTTACACACCAATAAGTCTATAAGCTCAAAAAAACACCCACTGATGCAGAACAGTATGCATACACGCCAAGATGTCCCAGGAGAGCAACCTTCGTCACACCATTGAAAAAAATGACATAACACCATTATTTGAGTCAACACCATCACGCATTAAGCATCACCACCTTAACGAACACCAATGAGAAAACTCCAAAGATAAAATGCGAGAAAGCTCCAAAGGGAGCATCACCAAATGATCATAAAAGCCAGCACCCACCATGTATCAAAGCTTAGCTCCACTTATAAGCCACAAAAACCACGCCATACTAGACACCAAAAGAGTGTACACTAGGGATGGCAACGGGTCGGATCTGGGCCGGGTCTAGGTGGACCCGGATCCAGATCCGTTTTCATATACTGGGTCCAGATCCGGATCCGGACCCGCGGGTCTAGTTTTACAGGACCCATATCCGGGTCCGCGGGTACTGCGGATCCAGTACCGGGTCCGGGTCCAAAACGGGTCCTGCTTGTTTTTGCCCTTTTTGGTGTATTTTCGAATCGTTTTGAAATTGCGATAATGCTATTCATAGACTAATGATAATAAATACTTAATTACATAATAAGTCGATCAATCTTCAAGTCCAACGAACAATCTAGTACTTAAAAAAAATATATGATATAATATTGATTTATATGATATAATATTTGGGAAATTATTTGGGTATTTGGAAATAAGTGAAATTGGGTATTTGGGAGGGAGGGAGTCAGGGAGAGGGATTGAGTTTTGAAATTATTTGGGAATAAGGGAAAGTGGTAAAATGTCACTTATGTCAGACTTTATTTTTGGGATTTAACTCAAAAAAAAAAAGACTTTATTTTTGGGAAGTGGGAATGGAAATTAACATATATGATATAATATGATTTATATTTATATTTTTTAAAAAACGGGTCCTAAGATCCGCGGGTCCGGGTCCGGGTATTTTACTTAGATTCGGATCCGGATCCGTGACTTTGCTACTAGACCCGGACCCGACGGGTCTAATTTTTTTGGCCCCAGATCCGTGAAAACGGGTACGGGTC
Organism: Amaranthus palmeri; assembly: GCA_019776075.1. NCBI lineage: Eukaryota > Viridiplantae > Streptophyta > Magnoliopsida > Caryophyllales > Amaranthaceae > Amaranthus > Amaranthus palmeri. The sequence continues at coordinate 26,965 of JAAKBH010000553.1, forward strand.
CGCGGATCCGGGTCGGGTCCAATACCCATTGCCATCACTAGTGTACACCCTTAAATCAACACCCCACAGACATAAGACAATATCCATACTCGCGAACAAAAACACCCCAATACCATTCCTGCAATGAACCGCCCAACGCACTGCAACCCTGACAAAAACGCCAAAAATTTCATCAGACCCCGCCATCAAAGGTGGCCTCGTCATTTATATAAGGGCCTAAGGCACACCAAAATTCTCACCAGATACACTAGCCTTCAAAGGGCGGCCCCTCAACACCAAAACTGCCTAGCATCCAAATACCTACACCCCAGAAAAAACCACTGACACGTCCAACCACCGTCAGAATACACCATCGTCACACTCCAGCCACCGTCAGAATACACCACCGTCACTGTCAAAAAAAACCAGATGAAAAAGAAGGGACCCAGGAATCACTACCGTCACACTCCAGCAAACCTCAGCAACTCCGATCCGGTACCCAGTCAACCAAGAAAACACCAAAGGCCACGTCCAGCCACCGTTAGAATACTCCAAAGGACACGTCCAGTCACCAAAGGACACCCAGTCAACAAAGAAACACCAAAGGACACCAAGACAGCATAAATAAGCACCACCCACCGACATTAACAAAACCCCAAAACAAGCCAGCAGCTCAGGCGACGAAAAAAATCCCTTGCTGGAAGAACACCAGACCCTAACATCTAGTAAAGGAGACCAGAAGGCACACGTATAAACTTCAGAAACCCTAAAAAAATCCGTCGCCTCCTAAAGCACCAGACCCGAAAACACCATTAAACCTACGCCTAACACCCAAAACACACCATGAAAACAACCCCATTAATACCACACCCAGAAAAACTCAAAATAAGCTAACACCAGAGGAACCCCATCTACTAAGCCTATTAGGGTGGTTCCCAGAAAACAACCCCATTAACTAACCAGATCTAAGCGCCACCCTGAAAAAACAGACATCCGAAATGCTCCAAAAGAGAGCCGCCGCCGATCGTCAACCCCATAGCAAAACAGATCCAAAAAGATGAAAAAACTAACCTTTTGAAGAACCCCGACAAAGCTAAACACCAGAGAAATGACGCGAAGAAAACATCACCCCACCACCAGAAAAACCTCCATCGGCTAAATTGACTACCGATTGAAAGAAGAAAAACATGCCACAAAACGGCCATAAAAACACCGAAAAAGCTTTGAAAAACAGGAATCTGAGAACATTAAATAAAATAGCCCACCGTGAGAAAGCAAAAACAACCCAGCATAAACCCTATCCGCGCGCCGTCACTGGGCCTACCCAGGGAAAGGAAACCCAAAAACCCTAAGAGAGCCTCTCTCTCTAGAATCCTCTCTCTACATCTCTTTTTTTTTAGTTTATAATAAAAATTATAGTTTAAAATCTAATTTAACATCAGATAATCTATAAAATACCCAATTGAAGAAAGATAAAAAATATTTTCGTGTTTTGAAATGTTACTAATTAGTACAAACCGATAATTTCAAGATTAGTACTGATTTTTGTACAAACAAAAAAAATTAGTTAAGCTTAATTTTGGGTTGATTTTAGTGAGAGATTGAAGCTTTTAAAGCTTCAATAATGGAAGCTTTTGGGTTGATGAAATGGTGAAGAAGATGAAGATGAAGATGATGAAGATGAAGGTGAAGAAATTGAATATGAAGAAGTAAATAAGTTTCATCCGGTTACAAATCATCCGTATCTTTAGATGCGGATGACCCCCAAAGTTCGAGCCTTAAAAAGATAAACGTAAGTTCGAACGTTTAGAAGAAAATGAGGCAAAGTTCGTATGTTTAATATCAAATTTTCCTACTTTTAAAGAACTCTTTCCCAAAATGAGGCATAAACATTATATATGCAAGATATCATCTATGTAAGAAATTCTGGGTGGTTTGCCACGTGGAATCTCTAGAAAGAAATGGGAGTTTCATTAATTTTTAAAAATATTAACGAAAATTCGTTATCATTAATCGTGATTTGTAAATTACTATAAAAAAGGACAAAAAGAATAATAATAAATATTAAATAAATAAAATAAAATAATTGGTGTCGTATGGCTGTTGTCTGATGTTTACTAATCTGTTGTTAATGTCCACTGATTTTTTTGCTGATTGGAGCTGCTGTCTAGTGATTTTCTTGCTGAGATGTGCTGTGCTATGCTTATTATAGTTGCTGAGCTATGCTTCCTGCAGCTTCATTGTGTTGCTTACTGTTTTGATTGCTGATTTGGTGCCATCTACTGCAGCTGGCTACACAACTTACTGGCTGCTGCTGGTCTGATTGGTCTTTTCAATGTGGATGATTGCTGCTGTTTGGAGCTGATACTCTTGTTATTATTGCTGCTAGTTGATGGCTTAGTTGCTTGATCTAGAAGTAGTTGCTTGTGAGTTGTGATTATGTAAAGATTTCATGGAGCTTGTCAACCTACTATATTTTGCTGGGTTCTTTGCTGCTCTAGTGATGATACTTGAAGAGCACCTCAACATGCTAATTTGGAGGCTGGTTTGTGATCCTACTGACTTGATTGACCTCACTTAATGCTGGGCTGATGAATCATCTATCCATACATTCGCACACACACTCGACACAACCCTTCTAGCAAGGCGGTGCGCTACATAATTAGCCTCCCGAAAACAAAAACAAAAAGAGAATAATTCTTTTTTACTCTCAAAATAATCTTTCATTATCATGTATTTTTAAGGGAAATTTATAATCTTCTAACAAACTTATAATGATTGTTTGTTTGCTAATTTGTTCTGATCTTTTATCCTCTAAATACTACGACTAAATAAAATGCTCATTTTCAGCATAAAAATTTAGACCATGAGTCCTATCAGAATGTGTACTTTCACAAGATTTCATTGTTTGATACATTTGGAGTCTCTGAAACAAATTCCTTCCTACAGATAGATTTCAAAAAATTTAGGAATTTGTATTTCACAAGAGACTGGCAACGTCGATGATATTGTATTCGTATTCGATCCATGCTTAACCTTGCAGCGATCATGATAACGACAGTTTGAGGAAAACTTAGGAGCAGAAGTTATGGCATGGATCAAATACAATAGTATCGATACTATTCTCGAATCAATTATCACTGACGATTAAGCATGGATCTAATATGATAGTATCGACATAAATATTACAGAGATTATCCATGCTTAAACTTACAGCAATCTCCATAGTGATAGTTGCCTTGAAGATAGTATCGACATGGCTTCTGTTGTTCCTTATGATGATATCTACCAGGAAAATTCAATGATGATGCTATTGAAACAAGTAACTAACGATTTGTTTCACGACTTCATCATTTGATACATTCATCTGAAATAGATGAGGATGTAAACTAGGTTGAGGTCTGTTCTCTTGTTTTCCCGATAATGCTAATGCTGAAACTTATCATGAAAACGAGAGTAAGCCCGCGAAGTATAGTTAACTAATCTACTATGCTGAAAAATAGTTACTATATAATAGAAGCATCCTCGAGAAGTTTGATCATTTGGGCCATTCAGTTGGGGAGGCTGAGATATGGTTGATCCTGTAATCGAGTTGTTTTCGAGTTATGCAGTAGCTTTAAGGTTCTGTACATGTACTTTGCAACTTCTGGATCTGCATTATTACTGTTTGGTGCTTCGAGACTTCCATATTTAATCGAGCAATAAGCCCTCTGTTGTGTTTTTCACTCAAAACTTGTTGTCGTTGGGATTCATCCTGTAACATCCCAGAATTAACTCGGATCGTTTTAAAAAAGAAAACGACTTTTTTTTTGAAGAAACTAAATATTGTCCGAGTCAAACCAGGATGTTAAATGATAGTTTAAAACGAATTTTAAAACCAAACAAAGATTGCGGATCGAGTTCTATTAGAGTTATTATAAACTACTAGACATAAAGGAAAGCTTAGCAGCGGATAAGATTGTAAAGATAAGTCTAATTATTACAACTTGAGAACGTAATCGCCTCATGAAAATCAATTATTGTTAAAAACTTTATTAGAAATAGTAGAATGCTGTGCATTGAGTAAATATGTTCAACGGGCTGGAATTAATTTTGAACCCTTATCTAACCTATTTTAAGAAGGCTTTGTAAGGGCCGGGTTGAAAATGGGTCGGGCAAAAAACAAGCTTTACTACAATCAAAATGAAGCGGGCTATAAAAGGGCTTGATAAGAGTCGGAAATAGACCTTTATAAATAGCATAATTTATAAATATTTTAATTATTATAAATGACAATTTCAATGAGAATGATTCATGTTTCTATATTATATTATCATACTACATACCAAAAGAATTGAATATGTGTAGCCCATCAATAAAAGTTTTTCCCCAATCTTACTACTTAAATTTTATTATTATACTATAAAACAATGATTTAAAGTCATATAATCATATCATATTTTAAAGATTTGAACACGTGTTAATAAAAAACGCTTTCTTCTCCAACCCCTATTACTTATTTTGGTTATAATATTTTTTATTTTTTATTTTTTATTTTTATATTACTGGTAATTATAAAATAAACTGTGCTCAACATGGAAAGTAACACATAAATGAAAATTAACCAACTATATATTGATCAATGAAGATTATAATAATTTCTACTTATAAAAACTGGGTTGGGCCGGACTTGAAAAAACCGGTCTTTGTGCAGTACATATTAATTTTAAAAGACACTTATTTAGCCGAGCACGTATTTAATTAAGCCCGGTCTGACCCATATTCGACCCATTGAACACCCCAAACAGTGAGTAATGCTCCACTACCATATGAAAAAAAAATATTTAAAGGGTATTAATATTTATGTGTCGTTGTAAGGGTAAAAGGTAAAAAAAAAATGACAAAAGGGACATTTTCAGTGAATTGACCTAAAACAAAGTCTCATTTTTTGTAAAAAGGATTATAGGAGGGAATACTTATAAAGTATATAGAAGATAACAATATTGAACATTAACTATCAACATGTAGAAAGCTAAAAACAAGGCATGGAGAACAAAAAAACAAAATTTTTGTATAGATTTGATAACCAAGATGATTTTACATTACACCAAACATAAACAAATTAAACACAAACTTAGGGGGTGTTTGGTATGGGTTTTTGGTAGAGTTGGAAACGGAATCAATTACTGTTTCCCTTAGAATGTGTTTGTTTAATGGCAAAAAAAACAAAAACCGTTTCTTGCCTCTAACCGTTTCCGTTATTTTGTTTCCAGAGTAAAGTTTGAGGAAACAAATAACGTTTCCCTACTTTAACACAAGAAAACAAGGTTTTCTCTCTCATCTCTCATCTACTTCACATTTTCATTAGAAATTGCCAAATTTTTTCAACAATTTTCATCAGAACACGTAAAATGAAAAAGAAAAGAGAAGCAATATTCAACGGTTAACTTCTTCAATCTTCATCCTCCTTTCTTTGATTTTAAAAATCACCGAAAATCACCGAAAATCAAGACACTACTAAGGGTTTAATTGGCGGAAGTCACCGAAAATCATCGCATCACCACAACACCACAACGTTTGCCCAAAATCACCCAAAGTCAAGTCACTACTAAGGCCTTGATTGCCGAAAATTCAAAACGGTAACGTTCCTAATTCATCTCTTTTATTGATTTTTTTTTTACTTTCATCAGTTTATTTATATAGATAGATTCTTCTTTGCTTACATTATTTTATTACTTTGATCTCCTGACATTATTAATTTTGTTGATATGTGCTGTATTGGTAAAATATTTGATGATTTGATATTCTTGATTATTATTACTTTGAGAAATCCATGGACATTGAAATATAGAAATTGCTGGAACAATCAGTACGCAAAAAAAAAATCGCAAATTAGGGTTTGAGAAAGCATAAACAAACAGATCTAAAGAAAAATAAATTGAAAAGAAAAAAAATCTAACAGTTCAAATTCGTGTTTAATTCTTTGCTACAATTGAATGATTGTTCTTTTGACAGATTATGAAATCTTGTAAGATTCATTGTTGTGGCTGGTGGGGTTAGTATAGAAAATTTAGCAATAGTTGTTTGAAATTTTGATAGTTTGCTTGCCGTAATTGACTAGTATGGTACTAATTACAAAACAATCTCATACATAATTTTTTGGACTGGTTTTTCAAGGTTTCTACAATGCCTCGACTTATGCGTTCCATAAGGAAGAAAAAGCTAAAACAAATACAACTAGTTATTTCAATGGTTATTATTATTTTGATGATGTATTGGATGTGGAATATGATGTGTGTTGTTACAATAAGGGGTGTTCAATTAAAAGAAAAGAAAAGAAACAAAAAATTGCCACGAATGTTAGTTTTGAGAGGGCTTTATAGAGAGAGTGATGTGAAATGCAAGAGTGAGCTTCGCGTTAATAGAAGAACTTTCAATATTATTTGTGAGATGCTTAGAGACATTGGGGGTTTAAGTGGAACAAAAAACATGTCGCTTCAAGAGATCGTAGCCATATTTTTATACACGTTGGCTCACCATAAGAAGAATAGGTCTATTGGACAATATTTCTTTAGAAGTGGAGAAACCGTGAGCCGACAATTTCACCTTTGTTTAAGGGCTTTTCTCAAGTTGCATGAAGTACTACTTTACAATCCCACGCCAATATCGGATGATTGTGAAGATGAAAGGTGGAAATCATTCAAGGTATTGGTTTTTTCTAAGCCCTTTGCTAGGATTTTCTTATTTTTGCTTGTTTGTAAGTAATATTTTTCGTATTTTTTTAGAATTGTTTAGGGGCATTAGATGGGACTTACATTAATGTAAATGTGCCTTCACAAGAACGACCAAATTATAGAACAAGAAAAGGAACAATTGCTATGAATGTATTGGGTGTTTGTGCACCCAATATGCAATTTATTTATGTTCTTCCTGGTTGGGAAGGTTCGGCCCATGATATGCGTGTACTTCGCAATGCTCTCTCTAGACCAAACGGTTTTAGGGTACCTCGAGGTAAGTGAAGCTCATCATTCTTTTGTGAGTGTATAAGTTTTGTTAGTTTTGGTAGGTAGTAATCCGTTTCTTTAATAACTTTGAAGGTAATTATTATTTGGTTGACGCGAGATATACAAATTGTGAGGGATTTCTTGCTCCATATAGAGGTCAAAGATACCATTTAAAAGAATGAACGGATCAACAACCCGAAAGTGCCGAGGAGTTCTATAACATGAAACATGCTAGGGCGCGAAATGTCATTGAAAGATGTTTTGTTCTGCTTAAAGGAAGATGGAGTATTCTTAGAAGTCCTTCGTTTTTTCCTATTAGAACTCATCGGCGTATCGTGATGGCTTGTTGCTTATTGCATAATCTAATTAGAAAATTCATGCCTACGGATGATATAAACGAAGATGAATTGAATGAATCCAATGATGATTCCGAAAGTGATTCCGATGATGAAAGGGAATTTATTACAAGTATTGCTACTTCGGATCATTGGACCAATTTTAGAAATAACTTAGCCCAAGATATGTTTAATGATTGGAGGGCGAGAGGTAGACATGCTCAATAGCAAACAATGTATGCTTTTTCTTTTATATATGTTTAAAGATCAAGCATTGAGTCCTCTTTGTTTGTTTGCTGTATTCAATTGAATTTTATCTGTTTAAACAATCATTGCTACTTCCTAATTGTGGCTTGAGAGCGGTTCCCCACATTGAGTCGAGGATCAAGCATTGGTCGGAGAAATATAGTGCATTTGCAGAAATGCTATCCACATCAGGATTTGGATGGCATGCTGAAAAGAAATTGTTGCAAGTAGACAAGGCTGTGTACGATGAATGGGTGAAGGTATGAACTGCTATTTCAGTCCTCTTTGTTTGTTTGCTGTATTCAATTGAATTTTATCAAGAATCGATTAAAAGAAAAATTGTTGCTGTTAGATTTATTTGCCTACTGTCAGAAACTTTTTGTGCAAACATACTCGTGCAGTGCTGCTACATTACATTGTTTGTTTGCTGTATTTTTTTCAAAAATGGGGTTGATATTTCATAATTATGACTATGTTGAACTGTGATTCTAAAGAAACATCTATTTAGGCTTCAAGAACTTTGTTTAGTTCTAAATCGTGAATGCTTGTCGAACAAACTGTGCAAAACAGAAGCAGTTTGTTATTAGAAATCATTTGTGCATGTCCAGGGTGATTTATTTATTTTTTTTCTTCTTTTTTTTGTGTGCGTTTGGAAGTCAATAAAATCATTTGTAATTTGATGATAATTCATTCTCTGCAAGAAATTTTGAAAGGAAAGAAAATAGAGGAATCTGGGCAAAAAAAAAAATCAGTGTGCATTGTGCTGTTGGTTAGACAAAACGTTATTTGTGCTGAACATTTGTTAGACTGCTGTGGTGTATTCTTTGTTTGACAACAAAGAAAAATCAATCTTTTTTGCACATCTTTGAGTGATTCCAATTTTTTTAGTACTATCTTCTGCTTTTGCGTATATCTTCTGCATTGGTCGGAGAAATATAGCTCATCATGTTTTCACTTGTTGCATTCTCTTATATGGCAGACTCATAAGAAAGCTAAAGGGTTGTTTGGAGTCCCATTCATTCACTATGAAACTCTTGCGGAGATATACGCAAAAGACAAAGCTACCGGAGATGTGAGTGAGTCATTTGTTGATGCCATAGAAGGTATTGATAAGCAACCATTGATTGTCGAGAGTGATGAAGAAGATGATGTGAATTCTACTAATTCGGACACTTATTCTTCTACAAGTCAATCTAGAAAACGCCCCGTGAAGATAGAGAATGATCATATAACTCCTTCAAAAATGGCAAAAGTGAAGGCTTCTACAATTCATTCTTCCGCAAGTGATTCTACTACTCAATTTAGAAAACACTCTATAAAGGCAAAGGAGGTTAAGGTGAAAGGAAAGAACAAGGTAAATTTGAAGAGTTTGTGTAGGAATGATGATGATGATTTGGTGGCCTCCCTTCATGATGTTTCCAACAATTTTGGGAAGATATTTGAAAATATCAATGTTAATCTTGGGACTATGGCTAGTGCATGGTCTAAAGCGGAAGAAAGGGAGCAAAGGATGGATGAAAAGGTGAACAAGGTATTGGACGAGGTGATAAAGTTAGATGATATTTCTCCATCCGAAGCTTTAGAGGTTGCTACTATTCTCATGGCGGAAGAACATAAGCTTCGTATCTTCTATCAAGCACCATTTAACATGAAAAAACAATATGCAAACTGATCTTCTCAAGAAAAAGTAGCATTTGGTTGTTTCCATGTCTTTGTTTTTTTTTGTTGAACATTTGCAACTTGAACAATACAAGTTATGTGTTAGGATTATTTATATGATGATGGACATATTATTAGTCAATGTCTGGATAACTAATGAGTGCCAATTTTGCTTTATATATATATTGTTTTTTTTTTTTAACCGTAAAATATGAGCATAGAAAATATTGAATTATTCATTCTTATTTTTTTGTTTCCGTTTGTTATGCCAAACAAGAGGAAACGGAATGGTGATAATTGTTTCTGTTTATTGGGTCATTGAACTAACTTCCTTTTAATTTTTAGAGTTCTAATTTCTTCAGGTAATGTTGACTTTGTTTCTTATGCAGGAGTTGAACTTATTCATACTTCCTTGTACACATTTGAGGTAATGTTATAAACTTTTGAAAATTATGGATTGTCCTTTAATGTGTAGATGGAATGATGTTATTATTGAAATTAATAATTTAGTGATATATCAAGGTGGAAATTTCAGACCAATTGTTGCAAGAATTGATATGTCTCTTCGTGAGTTTGTTGAGTTGCTGTATAAAGTTTGTGGTTTTGAGAGACATATGGTAGAATTAAGACTGAAAATGAAATACCCTGCTAGCCAATCGACATCTACTGTGGTGCCAATTGATGAAGAGTACTCAATGAATGCTTTGTGGGCTCTTGTTAGGAATTTGGGGTGTACTAGTACGGAGATATATATTGAACAAGTCCCTATACATGTCAATCAATCATTCACTGGAATGATGGAGCATTTATCTCAATTTGAACGTCCTCCTTCCGAAACGTTCATTCCTATGTCGCTTACCTATGACTCAACACATAATGTCAGAACCGAATCAAGCTCTAGCCCACAATACCACGACTCAATTGAACAATATGTGTTCAATGAGGAAGAAACTTATCTTGATAATGAGAGAGTAAGTAATGATGAAGGGATTAACTGTGATGAGGGAGATTATATTATGAAGATGATGGTTTGAGTGATGAGGGAGATTATGAAGATGATCTAAGTAATGAGGGAGAAGGGAATGATGAAGAGGTTAAACATGAACAACAGTAACAACTCGTTAATGCAAGTGCCAATGTACAACCTACACAGACCACATCGTCTTTTGTTCCTTTTTATGATCAATTAGAAAAGAATGTAGAAAGAGGTGATTGGGCTTTTGGGGCTCAAAACTTATGTAGTCTTGAGGGAGATGAATTTGTTAAGGGTATGGAGTTTTCAAGCAAGAAAAATTTGATTGAAGCGGTGAAGAGTTATTGCATCAAGGCAAATCAATCATATACTTGTCGAACGTCTAACAAGAGTGTGCTTAATTTAGTGTGTTCCCAATTCTTGTGGTTGGAAACTTCGTGCTTGCCAAAAGAATAGTGACTTATGGACCATAGTGACTTATAAAGGTCAACATACATCTACTTGTGTTAGTGACAACCATAGCTTGGGTGCACGCCATTTGAATTCTTCCATCATAGGTCATTTTATAAAAGAATGTGTTCGGGTGGATCCAACTCTTAAGGTTGGTGTGATTATTGAGATGTTAAACACAACATACCATCACAGGATTAGTAACTTCAAAGCATGGACTGGAAAGCAAGCTACAATTGCAGAGATTTATGGTAGTTGGGAAGAGTCATATGAGCGTCTCCCACGTTACATGCAAGCTTTGAGAGATGCACACCCAGGTATGGCTGTGGAATGGGTATACAAATCAGAGCGTCTTGGTGTAAATGTTTTCAAAAGGTTATTTTGGGCATTCAAGTCTTGCATTGATGGATTTGCGCATTGCCTTCCTTTACTTGTCATTGATGGTACTCATTTGTATGGAAAATACAAAGGAAAGCTACTTACTGCTATTGGCATCGATGGGAACAATCAACTTATGCCATTAGCATTTGCTCTTGTTGAAGAATAACATGTTGATAGCTGGTCGTGGTTTATGACATGTATTCGACATCGGGTCACCAGGAGAAGAGGGCTATGTGTTATATCTGATCGCCATCCAGGAATTATAGCTTCCATGAATGATGTTAATAGTGGGTGGACCCCTCCAGATGCATACCGTCGCTTTTGCATTCGTCATGTTGCTTCAAATTTGAATACTCATGTAAAGAATGTTGAGGTGAAAAAACTATTTATTGCTATTGCTTATCAACGAAAAATACAAAAATCTATTAAAAGTTTAAGGCGCATTCGTCATATGAGTGAAGAGGCTTTTGAGTACATAAAAGACATGGAAATAGAGAAATGGTCCTTAGCATTTGACGGGGGTTACCGATATGGCTATGCTACCACGAATATGGCAGTGGTCTTCAATGGCGTCATGAAAGGTGCTAAATTCTTACCTGTTGCAGCTAATGTTGAACTTACTTTTTATCGTGTGAACAAGTGGTTGGTCAAAAAAGGAAATAGCTAGAGAATGACTTGCTTCTAATCATCCGCACACTCCCTATGTTGAGAGAAAAATATAAGTAAACAGGCGTAAGGCACGATATCACAGCGTAGAGCCATTTGACATAACTAATGGCAAATACGAAGTTACAACCGGTTAAGGCGAACGGATAGAACGCAAAGGCGGGAAACGTTACACTGTTAACTTTTCAAACCGCACTTGCACATGTAAAAAGGTTCGAGTGTTCCACTATCCATGTTCACATGTGTTAGCTGGATGTTCCACATATACCATATTTGAAGACCCTTTTGCCGATCGTCGTTTTCGCACTACTAGCTATGTGAGGACCTATGAGCCATAATTTGAACCTGTGCTTGACTCTACTCTAATTGCTGATACTAGTAGAGTACGAACAAAGGGACGTCCAAGGTCAAAGAGATTGCGTAATGAGATAGATGATCGTATTGATAGAGGACTCAGATGTGGCTTATGCAACGGAACGGGTCATAACAGGCATAGTTGTGCACAACGCCAACATGGTTAATTTGTGTATTTTTTTAGTCGAACAATTTTTATGTCATAGTTGTATTTTGGACGATGAATTATGTATTTTAATTAATTACTTTGATGTTTAACTATAATTGTAACATTCAAAGAATTTAGGAAAATTTGATTTGAAAGGTTCGAACTTTGCCTCATTTGCTTCTAAAGGTTCGAACTTTCATTTATTCTGGAAAGGTTCAAACTTAGGGGGGCATCTTCATCTAAAGGTGTACCAAGTAATCTATGAGTAGGGTAACCTATTGTACCAGTTTACCTTCATCTTCTTCCTTGCTCTTCATCTTCTTCCTTACTCTTCATCAATGGTTTGAAGAATTATACTCTACAACAAACATCCAGTTTCACCATTTTTGATGCATTTTTCTACACATACAGATAAACCCAACAACATAAATGGGTTGAATTACTTTGAATTCAAACCTTTCTTTGATTTTTTCAAGAATTCGAATCACCCAGTAATTCAAAGAAGAAGAAGTAATTCAAAGATCTCTGGATTTGTACTAATTTCTTGGATTTGTAATTCAAAGAAGAAGAAGTAATTCAAAGATCTCTGGATTTGATTTCTTCAAGATTTCTTCATAAATGGATTGTATTACCTTAGGAACAAATTGATAGAGCTTTATTATTATATTATTTTATTATCTTTATTGTAGTTTTTAGTAGTTAATTATTAATAACTTCTACTTTATATGTAAATATTATTATCATTAGTATTAGTATCAGTATAATTAGTATAATTAATATTTTTATATTATTAGTATAATTATTATTATTATTTTTATTGTAATTATTAGTTTATTTATTATTATTATTAAGTTTAATTTCAAGAAAGAAGGAAAGAAATGAAGCGGAAAGCAAAGCAGCAGTTAGTCGCGGCCCGCGACCTGAGCGCCCCGGATTTTTAAAACTTGTCGCTTCTACATTTTTCCTTTGAAATGTAATTGGATGAATAGAGCAACAAAGTTGAAGCAAGGATGCCTGGACTTCAGAGCAATGATGATTTTATTCTCCTCCTTGCTAAGTAAGCTTTTGGTATCTTCTATTTAAGTATTAGATTGTAATAGTTTTAGAGGAAGTTTTTAGTAGTAGAACATAGAAAATCAGAAATAGTAATTAGTAGTTTTTAGTTCTCAAAGCCTTTCATAGATTCAATTTAGGGTTGTAATTAAGGAAGATCTTTAGAAACTCTTCCTTTTCTCATACTTTTGAAGAAGATGGCCATTGTTGCCTAAGTTCATCTTGAGGAAAGTTAGGTTTTCTCTTTTGCCATTAATTGTAAGTCTTACTATCTTATTAATATAGTCATCTTTGATGATTTCTTTGCTCTTATGAATTGAATTGGTTAATTGGAATGCTTAGTTGCAAATGGGTTTTCTTATTTACTTGTTCACATGCTATTAAATTGGATTGCTTTATCTAATTTGAGTTTAGTAGCAACTTCAATAACTTATGAAACTTGCTTTAGTTTGTAAGTTATTTGAGAAGGAATATCATTGTGGTTAATTGTACTCTTGCTTTAGCTTACAATTTCATAAGTTTATTGAATTGTTATAATGTATACTTGATGCTTTTCATTTATGCAATTATAATCAATATAAGGATGCTTTTCCTTTCAATAGACTAGTTGATTATGTAGATTTGGGAAGATTGAAAATTAATGTGTGAAATTGGAACACTAACAAGTACTCAAGAATCGTTTTTACTTGTTCACAACCACATAGTCTTTGTTATTTGTTTTTAGCAAAATTAAACAAGATAGTTCATCACTTTACTTACCCCCCTTTTATATTATTATTCATATTTATAAGATAAACCTTAATCAATTTGAAGTCCAACTTTCCCTGTGGATCAAACCTCTGCTTACTACTATATTACTTAGTTGTTTTATATTTAGGAGTAGTTGTAATTTACTTTGACAAGCATAAACGACTGTGAAAACATAGCTTTGTCAACTTTGGCGCCGTTGCCGGGGAACTTGTTTTGGCGCAACCCATTTTGATTGTGGTATATCTTTTGATTGTATATGATAAATACTCATGCTACTAAAAAAGATATTTTGCAGTACGATCCTGAAATAGAAAGGACACTTTTTAAGGAAAGAAATTCGTGAGTGTTTTAAGGAACTTCTGTTCGAAGAGGCTGAATCAACGGCTGGAGAAAGATCATTGCGAGAATTGAAAGCCCCTAATATAGAACATCAACCTTTGTGCATCACATATCCTGTACAAGGGGAGGGTTCTACTTTTGAGATTAAATCAGGGCTTATTCATGTGTTGCCTACTTATCATGGTTCCAATGGTGAAGATCCAAACAAGTTTCTATCTGAATTCCATGTAGTTTGTAGTAGTATGAAACTAACTACAGCTTCTGATAATGTTTTCAAACTTAGGGCATTTCCTTTTGCCTTAAAAGATGCCGCTAAAGATTGGCTTTACTACTTACCACCGGGTTGTATCACTACTTGGACGGATATGAAAAGACGCTTTTTAGAAAAATATTTCCCAGCTTCTAAATCATCAACTTTGAAGAAGGAAATTAGCAACATAGAGCAATGGTCTGATGAGTCTTTTTATGAGTATTGGGAGAGATTCAAGAGATTGTGTGCAAGTTGTCCTTATCATAGTTATTCTGATGATGATCTCATTTTGAACTTTTATAATGGTCTTTTGAATGATGAAATGCGAATGGTGAATGCAGCGAGTGGAGGCTCTTTCTTAAGCAAAACGCCTACTGCTGCTAGGGAATTACTTGAAGAATTAGCTGAGGGTTCAAGACAATTTAGTAAGAGGGAAAATCCGAGGAAAACAAGTCTTGATGGTTCTAGCTCTAGTACTAAGGTTCACAAGTTAGAGGATAAGGTGGAGACCCTTACTTTAATGATGAGGGATTTTATAGTGAAGAACAAAACTAAACAAGTAAAAGCTTGTGGAATATGTTCTTTAGATCATCCCACCGACACATGCCCACAACTTCAAGAAACTTATGAAGAAGCAAAAGCTATGATATTCCAAGGTCAAAATCAGAATTTTCCAAGAAGGAATGATCCTTACTCCAACACCTACAATCCGGGGTATAAATTAAAGATCATCCAAACTTGAGGTGGAGACCTCAAAATCCTAATCCTAATCCACCATTTCAACAGCAAAACCAACCACTATACCAACAACAATTCCACCAAAGACCACATAGTACAACCTTTGAATCACGCAATGTTGGATATAGGAGTGAGTCTATTAAAGAGGAGTTCCCGGAAGAACAATTGTTTATGATAAAAACATACCAACCATGGTATGCTCATATTGTTAATTATATTGTCATGAACAAATTTCCTCCGGGGTTTAGTAAGTATAAAAAAGATAAGTTGAAGAGTGATTCTAAGTATTATGTATGGAATGATACGTATTTGTGGAAATTTTGTGCAGATAAAGTCTTGAGAAGATGTGTTCCAAGCAATGAGGTAGTATCCATTCTCACCTATTGTCATACATATGCTTGTGGAGGTCATTTCAGGGCAAAAAGAACTACTAGGAAGGTTTTGGAGTGCGGATTCTATTGGCCAACAAATCATAGAGATGCTTACTTGTTTTGTAAAACTTGTGATCAATGTTAAAGAGTAGGGAATATTTCTCAAAGGAATGAAATGCCTCAAAATATGATTATGTTTTGTGAAATTTTTAACTTATGGGGCATGGATTTCATGGGACCTTTTCCCAATTCTTTTGGTTTTTCATATATTCAGTTAGCAGTCGACTATGTATCTAAATGGGTAGAAGCTAAGGCCACCCGAAGTGATGATGCCAAGGTTGTAGCTGATTTTGTCAAGGAAAATATCTTCTCAAGAATGAAGCATACGAGAATGCAGCGATATACAAGGCGAAAACCAAGGTGTGGCATGATCAAATGATAAGTAGGAAGAGCTTTGAGGTTGGTCAAAAAGTTCTATTATACCAATCACGTCTACGGTTGTTTCCAAGTAAGTTACGGTCTCGTTGGATTGGACCGTTTGTTATTTTGAAAGTTTTTCCTCATGGAGCTTATGAGATTCAAAGTGAAGATACTTTGAAATTTTTTAAAGTAAATGGGCAAAGATTGAAGCCGTACTTTTAAAATTTTCAAAGCAAAAATGAATTTAATGAAAATTTGGATGATGCGGTGTACTGAGACACCGAGAGTACTACGTCGTGCCAACGACTCTAAATAAATGGAAAATTTTGATGTAAATAAAAGTTTTTAGAATATTAAGCTTTTATTTTTATAAAAATGTGTTTTTGAAAAATTTTTAAATATATTTACATTAGAAATTGTTTGTTGGAATTTAAAACTAGTAGAAATATAAATAATATTTTGTAAATAAAAAGAAATAAAAAGTTTTTCTTTCAAATGGTATTTTGTGAAATTTTGAAACACAAAGTCGCGTTCCACGACTCAGCTCACAAGCCGCGAATCATTTGCTAAAAAGTTTCTGGAATTAAGAACCCGCAAGCTCGTGGCACACCCACACATTCGCGGCTCGCGACTTGCACTCAGCAAGTTTCTGATTTTCACAAACACCAGCTCATGGCACGCTACCTAGCTCACGGCACGCGAGTTTCCTTCAAAAAGTTTCTGGATTTTTGGAACCGCACAGTCGCGCCCCGTGACACTTTTCATGGCCCGCGAGTTCCTTCAAATCAGAACATATTTTCCATTTTAGTTGAGCAGCAACATTTCAAACCCTAACTCCATTCGAAAATCATCTTCTCCCTCTCACTCTTACTCTTTCTAACCCTAACCTTCTTACACTCAAATTCTAACCCAATTTCTTTAAAATCTTTTAAATTTCCTCTCCAAACCACAAAATTTTGTTCTTAAAAGTAAAAGATTTAGATTTCAAGAACCCCTAGAATTTGGTGATTTCATTATTTCTTTCAATTTGAAAAACAAGGGTTGCAAGCAAGGATAAAGGACTCATTTTGAATACTCAAGCATCATTTTCATTGATTAAACTTGAAGATTGAGTAAAATTCTTAAAATCTCCTTTTAATTTGATGCATTTGACTAGTTTCCTTTACATTTTGTATTTTAAATTGCTTGTACATTCTTGAGATTTGTTGGTTGCTTGTGGTTTAGCTGTTGGACTTAGTTATTAGAATTAGTTAGATAATTGAGGTTAGACTTGTTCAAACTCTTGTAAAAAAAAGTCAAAAAGATCAAAAACAACAAGAGGTAGTTCAAGTGGTAAAGGACCTAGTAGACCTAGGAGAAGAGGAAGAGCAGATAGACAACCACAACCCATTTCTGAATTAGAACAAGAAGAACCAATTTTTTATACTGAATTCTTGGGATTACAAAATTTAGATGAAATTGCACTTCTCTCACTAGATGGAGAAACTATATATTTTCAAGATGGAGAAACCTAGTCCAACCGGGTAGGTTAATTCAAAGCACTAGATTTTGTGACCTTCAAACTTTGAGCAACATTGGTTTGGAAGAATCTGTAAGGACCTTAATGAGAGAAGTGGGATTAGAAGGTTTCTTGAAGAAAAATGCTCCAACATATGTTAGAATGACCTTAGAATTCCTAGCCACTTTTAGAAGAGGAAGAGATACAAGAACAGGGGAAGAGGCTATACTTTTTAATCTTCACGATCACTCACATGTAATGACAATGACTCAATTGAGAGAAGCCTTTGGGATAATCGATGTACAAGATGAAAATTATGGGGGTTTTGAGAATGTAGCTTTTTGGCAACTTATCTCACATTCTACTTGGGAAGTTAGACTAAAACTGAGTTCAATTCCTCACCCAGCTTTGATATATGTAATTCGATTACTTGCTAGCACATTCTTAGCACATGGAGAGGCCACCAACCTAGGGAATGATCAATTAAAGATTTTCTGGAGTCTTTCACCCGAAGGGAGGGGATGCCTGAATTGGCTAGATTTTTGGCTATGCAGATGTACTGAACTGGGAGCAGTAACTAAAGGTAAAATCAGTATTGGAGGAATGATCTCAATAATAGCTTCCTATTTAGATGTTGAAATACCCACTAAAGAGAATGGGGAACCAATTTTGAAACCTATGAAGGGAAGTTTTTTGTATGACAAAAAGGGAATGATTGCCACATATATGCTTATGAAAGATGAAATTCGAAACCCAAATTATTTTGTGTGGCAATGAAAGATGATGATGATGATTTTGAGTTGAAGATGATGAAGATGAAGGTCAAGAAGATGAAGACATGGTGAAGAAGATGAAGATGAAGATGAAGTTCACTGTTTCATCTGGTTCCAAGTCATGCAAACCTTTAGATGAAGATGCCCCCCTAAGTTCGAACCTTTCTAGGATAAATGAAAGTTCGAACCTTTAAAACCAAATGAGGCAAAGTTCGAACCTTTCAAATCAAATTTTCCAAACATTTAATATTTTATAATTGAAGAATTTAAAACAAATATTCGAACGAGAATTAATTTAGGTTGAGTGGATATAATTGTTTTGTGGGCTAAGATGATGAAGAGATAAATTGGGTACAAGAATATTATTATAATCATCCGTTTTATTATTTCTTTTATTTCTCCTTATTTGATTTAATTTTTTTTTAAAACCTCTTACCATAGAAATCAAATTTCTTTCCTTAATATCATTCACTATCTTCCCCCAAATACCTAAACCCTCGTTCTCCATCCCCTTTTCCATGATTTTGTAGTCAACATTTGCTTCAAGGAGGTATAATCAAATTTTTTTTAAATTTTCCTTTATTTTCCTAACAAATTCATGCTTAATGCTTTATTTTCTTTTTGTTTTCTTTCTTTTGGCGTTTTATCAATTTCTTGTTCTCTTCAAGAATCATTTCTACATATGATTAATTAGTTGACTTAAGGATTAAGTATATATGCTAGTTCTATTAAAGAAGAAGAATCTTGAATTATTTGATATCAAATTAATGGATGTTGATATTTAAGGAATTTAGTTTATGTTTGTTATGAGTATTATATTGAATAAATTGATATTCTTGAAGGGATTAATATTTTTGAGGATTTTTCAATATTGAGTTTGAATGTATATATTGGTGGTTTTAGATGTGATAAATTAATTGAGGGAAATGATCTTTGATGATGAATGATGATTCTTGTGAACTTGTGATTGTAAGTTAAATTATTATTTTTGTGTCAATTAAAATAAATAAGTAAATAAATTGACGGATGTTGGGTTAAGTTTGCTTAATCTTGAATGAATTAGGGAGATTATGAGTTTGTGGGGGAAAGGTCTAATATTGGTGAAAGAATCGAAATGTTTGGTATTCTTAATTTAATTAGGAGATTCTTGGGGAAAATTATTGCTTCTGGAATAGAATATTATTGTTTTATTTAATTGATAGTTTGATGTTCTTGAAGAATATTGTTATATTCTTTTGAGGATTCTTGAGTTGGATTTGTTTTTAAACATTGTTTAGTTGGAAATACAAAGAAAGAAATATGGTGCCGAATAATCTTTAAAAGAATGAATACTAGTTTAGATTACGGTTTTAATGTTTTGATGATATATTGAGGTTTGAGTTAGAATATTTACAATTCTTTAATGATTAGATATGCTAGGATAAAATCTTGATTTGACCTTTAGACATAAGAAGAGATGTAATAAAGTTATATTTTAGTATAGTTGGATCGAACAACGCTTGTGACGTTATGTTATTGTCATGCTTCAGGATACGGCTACGTCGATGAATCGTTGTAGTTGATTACGATGAACCGGTCTTGACCTCTTGAAGCAACATTGTCGATGAGTAGTAGTAGTCCCTAAAAAGGGTCTGGCCAGACTATGCTTTTAAATTGTTTTATCAAAGTTGTGAATTTTATAATGTTGAGACAAATGTGTTATGAATGATTGTGCGGATATTAATATGGTCAATGGATCGGGCTCACGAGCAGGTCATTGACGGAGTATAGGGAAAACCTTCCTTACTCCCTATTTTGAGGTGAATTGTCATTCAAATATTGATTAGCCTCACCCGAGAGTGACATAGCCTTAATGTTCCTCTCAACTTATCTCCTTGTGCGCACCTAGATCTAGGAAAAGGATGTTGTTTTTAAACCGATGTTTTGAATCATGGTGTTTTGTTATTTTGGATTATTACTTCTCATTCAAGTGAATCTAACTCCCCGTTGTTTGATAATTTCCAGATCGGTATCAATCGAAAACGATGGGATAACGGAGGTGTTTAGAGTTTACATGGAAGGTATACTGAGTTGAGTACTAACAAAAGTTGTAGCAATGATATTAGGTTTTTCGAAAGTGCGTAGTAGATTTGGTTAATTTACTTTAGACTTTTGTAGTGGCATGAATACTTATTTTGGACTTTGGTTTTGGATGTTTGAACTTTAGAATAGTTGTTTAGTTACGTTTTACATCTTGTGAGCTTCCGCGAGTTATGATCTGAGTTTGAATCCTTTGGGCAAGATAAACTATCGTGAACATTGTCATTGGTTTGAAATATGAGTTCTTTAGGTTAGTATACCCCGTAATGACCCTGTTTACTCAGTTAAAGGTAAGTCGGGTTGTTACAATAATTTCTTAATTTAATTATATATAACATGTAACTAAAAACGCAAAAAACAAAAGAATATAAAAAGATATGTTCGCAGTTGGTAACGGGGAATAGACCAAAAATATAAAAAGATATGTTCGTAGTTAGGAAATCTAACATTTAAGAAAAAACTACACAATTTAAATATAAGTTCACAAAATTAACACATACTCCTCCATTCTACTTATTTCGAAAATAATACTCTTATAAAAACTCAAAATAATACTTGTATTGGATTTTTATTTTTCCCACCAAGGAAATCTAACATTTAAGAAAAAAACTCCACATTTTAAATATTTTTTCACAAAATAAACACATACTTAGAGCTCTTCAAAAGTGACCCAACCCAAAAACCTGACCCGAAAATGTGTTCCCTTTTAGGTTTATCGAACCGAAAATACCCGAACCGATGTTGTTCCTGAACCACTGGGAGAAAGCTGAACCTGAAATGTAGCCGATTTTTGTAACCGATACATAACCGTTAACCGAGATTACCCGAACCTACAAAGACCGACCCGAATCATACTATACAATAAAAGTCTTGGAAAATTCCAAGTGGCAATCTTACATTATTTTGATTGAAATATTTCATTTTTTTGCCTTTGATATTAGGATCATAAATAGGGTAGGAGAAAGATTATCCAGAATTAAAGTAATGTTTTCTTACATTCTCATAGTTTTCAAGGGCTTGAATTTCCAATGGCAGAAACTAATGTAAGCTAATGGAACAACAAGATCTTGAACTTAGATTTATGAACAATAAGTTGTACAAACCTAACTTGATAAATTAAACTTGCTCTTCCCATCACAACTTCTCAATTTTGTTTTTGTTTTCCACGACAGCGTGGGCTTATCAAAAGCATGACACGTTCGACCTCTTCTTCTCTGATTGCTACACATAGACCGTGGAACCATTTATTGCATGTATCACAGCAAATCCAAAATGGCATTTTCGATTTGCTGTGATACATGCAATAAATGATTCCACGGTCTATGTGTAGAATCACAGAAGAAGAGGCCGAAAGTGCCATGTTTTTGTTATGCCTACGCTGTCGTAGAAAACAAAAACAAAATTGAGAAGTTGTGATAGGAAGAGCAAGTTTATCAAGTTAGGTTTGTACAGCTTATTGTTCATAAATCTAAGTTCAAGATCTTGTTGTTCTATTAATGGGCATTACTGTTCTGCCATTGGAAATTCAAGCCCTTGAAAATTATGGGGATGTAAGAAAAAATTATTTAACTTTGCAATTTAACACAAAGCTTGACTCTGAATATTTCTTTTCTCCTACCCCATTTATGATCCTAATATCAAAGGCAAAAAAATGAAACATTTCTCCTACCCCCAAAGTTCGAGCCTTTAAAAAATAAACGTAAGTTCGAACGTTTAGAAGCAAATGAGGCAAAATTTGTATGTTTAATACTCCCTCCAACTCAACCAAGTTGTCACATTTGGGTTAGGCAAGGTTTTTAAGAGTGGAATGACGGGGTATTTTAATTAATTTAAAATAATTGTAAATGTGGTAGTTGGGTATTGGGAGTAGTAAAAGTGAGGGTAGTTGGATATTTTAATTGATTAAATTAATTGTAAAGTTAGTAGTTGGGTATTAAGAGTAGTAAAAGTGGGGATATTTAGGTAAAAGAATCATTGCCAAAAATAAAAATGGGACAACTTAAATGAATTGCGCATAAAAGGAAATGGGACAACTTGGTTGAGTTGGAGGGAGTATTAAATTTTCCTTAAAAAAAACTTCAAAATCAAGTATTGTCTTATAGTCTGCCTTGTATCGAACAAAGTGTAGGTCAATTTAGGTGGATGACCCACATCTACAAAGCTACTTAAAAAAAAGCCCGTCTCTTTTAGAGGTGGTTTTTAGGCCCGTAATCCATCAAAATTTAATGTCTGCTTCTTGTATTTTTAATGACTACGTACATCATCTTTATACCTACTTATCATATCCAAGGTAATCAGGATCGGGATTCTACCTTGGATCGTTGAGGGTGTAGGATCAAAATCAATATAATCGGATCGTAAGATCGTGCAATTCTACAAATATGTATTAATGTGCTTTGAATTACTGATCACGAATTATATTTGATCTATTTTCAAGGTTTAAAGTGTAAGTAAAACTTATTTAATTATTCCGTAAAGATTTGAAAAAAAAAACTTTGAATAATCATTTTTAAATAGCAAATTAGGAAAACTATAATTTTATAAAATTATTAATATGGTAAGTTTAAATACTTCCTCTGGATTTAGTACTTGCTACAGTTCTTGTAGCAACTATTGTTCATCAACTGATCTTATTTAACATGTGAAAGATAATCAAGTAGAATCTTATTCTATTCATCTTAATGCATATTTTCATAATATTAACTTTTTAGAATTTTTATCATATGAAATTAAAGATATTAAAGATTAAAATTATGCATTGGATAGTTTAAAAAACAGAAATATACCAACTATGCATAAATATTTATACTCCCTTCGACCCAATAAATATAAATATTTATACTCCCTTCGGTTCTTTTTTGTTGTCCACTTGACACGCATATTAGGAAAGTGGTAGTTGGGGTATTTTAAATGATTATAATGATTATAAAGGTGGTAGTTGAGGTCTTTAAGTGATTATAATAATTGTAAAGGTGATAGTTGGTGTATTTTAGATAATATAAGTGAGGTTATTATGGTCTGTCTTGTGTGAACGTAGGGTATTTAGGTAAATGATCTTTGCAAAAATAGAAAATGGACAATTTAATTAGGTGAACTGATCAAAGAAGGAAAATGGACAATATAAAAGAATGGAGGGAGTGTTTTAGAATACAAATAGTTGGCATGCTAATTAGGAGTAAAATCAAAAAATTAAAATTCAGGCCTTACTTCTATAACTATTACTAAAACAAAAAGTGCTTACATCATCATACTTTTAAATTTATGAGGTGTCACTTTGTAGAAGAAAGTTTTCCCTCCAAAACATGATAGTGATGTCATCCTATTTTAAATAATTAGGATTATACTCGTGCTATGCATGGTTGAGGTTTACTTTTGTTTTTTAATAGATTGTTTAGGTTCATAACATGTAGGGCATTTAACAAAATTTAGCAAAGTCCTCATATAACACCTTTTACCACTTCTTAGATATGCATGAATGATAATTATCGATTAAAGCTTAAGCATTAGCAATTTTATACTAAATGTAATCATAATACATAAAAAGCTTATGATGTTATTATAGTGATACACTTGAAAAGTTATTATGATTAATTATTATAGTCGGAACTCGGAAGGGTATACTGAAATTGCCGATGAACTTTTTAGCCGCACTCTCTTTTATAGGTATGAGTTGCCGCCTTCCATCCCTACCTATACCCTGATTATAGTTCCTATGAGCGATAAACGGGTATGATGATGATAATGATGTTGGTTACCATATAATGTTGCTACATGTGTGTTTTGTTTGCATATTATATACTATGGATATCTTGAATGTCTCTTGTTGAGAATTTATAATATATAAGATAAGATAAGATAAAATTACATAAACTACTCTTAACTTTATTTTTAAAACTTGTCACCTCCTCTAGTAAACTCACACTTTATAAGTGCATTGCATTTGGGAATATGAAGGGAAAGGTTAAAAAATAATTACCTCATATTAATTAGACTTACATGAATTTGTGGGTTAGATTAATATTCATATCTTAATATTAGTGTGAATTTGTAAAGTTTATGTCATCACTAATTGTTGTTGTTATTATTATTATTATTATTATTATTATTATTATTATTATTATTATTATTATTATTATATATTTACAATTACAAACACTTTAAAATAAGTAAACTCTTCATTGTAAAATGTATTGTAACAGTGACACGTGGCATAAAATGTTTGTAAATTAGTATAATTAGTATATGAAGTATTAGTATATTGTATGATTGTATGATGAAATTGGAATTGGAATTTCCATTGGAATTAATGAATGTCATCATAATCAATACATTGAGATTGTTTAATTTCCTCAATAATACCTAAATACATTGGAATTGATTTATTTAAGGAAAATTTGCCAAGAATAATCCCACCTATCACCCATTTGCAAAAATAATTCCAACTATTGATTATTTTTCAATGATCCTAACTATTGATGAAATTTGCTGAAAACAATCCAAACTACAACCGGTTAAGTATCGAATGGGACTATTTTCAGCAAACTTCATTAATAGTTAGGATTATTAAAAAACAATCAATAGTTAGGATTATTTCTAGCCAACAGATGATAGTTGGGATTATTCTTGGCAAATTTTCCTTTATTATTTAATCAATAATAAATAAATTATTCACACCATCTATAAAATTTGTTTAAGAAGGTCGAGCATTTCCGTTCATATAGTTTGACTCTATATTCTATTTTCAAAATAAAATTGGCTAATTGAAAATGCTGCAAGTATGATACATATGTTATATTTTTTTAAAAAAAAAGGGCAATTTATTATTACAATTATAGTTAATAATAAAAGTAAAATAGTTGAAAAAAATTATATTTGTAGGTTGATCCTATGTTAATTCATTATTATAATAAGTGAGTTGAACCTTCAACAAGTAAAGCTAAAAGATACCATCCAAATAAAATTATTTTTCTAAGTCTTACTTCTGGTGGATGATAGTTTTGAAGATATATATACAACATTTTATTTTTTTTGAACAGTATAAAGTTATTTTAAATCTACGTATCGCACGGGTATTACCTAGTTATCAAATTAAGAAAAAACTAATATAGTTCATTGCAACTTTTAAAGTCACCCTATCTAAAGAACCCAACACCACTATGAACTTTGTTCAAATATTATTTGTCAATTTACCAAATTAAAATTAAAAAACTTACTATAAAGTTTAACTTACATATATCAATCTAAACACATTTTCAATAAATCTTACAATTTTTTTTTATTTTGTCGTGTAAGGTAAAGAAAAAATTATATTTTGGTGATTATATGTTAATTATACTTTACCTAGAACAAAATTTGTTTTCCTTTGGTGTCCCCTTCTCTGAGTTTTCTCTCTAGAGTTAGGGTTTGGTGTCCCCAAGGTTTTCCTTTGGTGTTTTCGTCCCGCGATCATCATTTGATGCCCATGGCTGAAGATCTCGTTGAGCAATGTTCAAAACTTGCCCTAACGAATACGGAGGAGGAGGTTCTTGATTTTGGTGACGGTTGTGAGGATCCCATAGACGAAAAACTGTCCCTGCGGCTTGTAGGCAGGATTATCACTTCGAAGCCTTTGAACTTCGACGCCGTACGCCGAACACTCAAACACATATGGTGTCTGAAGGAGGGGGTTGTTATCAGATCTTTGGAGTCAAATTTGTTTCTCTTTCAGTTCTTCCATTGGCGAGATCGTGATAAGGTTCTTAACGGGCGGCCATGGAGTTTTGAGAACCGGTTGCTTGTGATACAAGAAATTGATAAAGAACAACAACCCAGTGATATTTCTCTGAATTTTTCGTCGTTCTGGATCCGATTATACAATCTTCCTTTCGGATACCGATCGGATGAGAGGGTGAAGAAGATCGCCATGACTTTTGGCAAGGTACTGGAGGTTGAAGAGGACTTTCTTGATATTAACCCGTTCCGTCGGGTTAGGGTGTGGATTGATATCACGAAACCATTAAAACGGTTTCAACTCATAAAACTGAAGAATCAAAACACCGTGAAGATACAGGTGAAGTACGAACGCCTCCCGCACTTTTGCTTTCTTTGTGGCCTTCTTTGTCACACCGATAAAATTGCACCAATGTCACGGAGGAGGAGAAGGAGGAAGGGTACGGTTGGGGGATGAACATTCGTGCATTCCCACGCAAGGGCTTGAGTAAAAATGCTGAAGAAATAAATTCTTTGAAAGCCAAAAAGGCTCTGTTTGTTTCGAAGCCTATGGAGCACAAGGGGTCAAGTAGTGCTGTGAATGAGAAAAATGATGAACATGAAGCTACTACTACTTATGATAGGCCGACAATTGAGGAGGGCAATAAAGGTACTTTTCATTCCCCTAATTTGTCTTTACTTGAACATGATGTGGTTTTGTCGCCTAGTGAGGGTACTTTGCGGGGCCCTACTTCTGAATCTCATGACAGGGGACTTTCTATTGAAGTCAGTACCACATCCCCAACTTTTGATGTCCCAAATGATATTACTGCTGTGGTGGGACCTAGTGCTGTTACAAATGTGGGTCCTTTGTTTGATATTGGTTCCCACTCTCCTTGTACTAAAAAACCCACTAAAATGAAGAGAAAGAAAAATGGGGAAATGGTAAGGGTTATACATTCTGGAGCCAGGAGAGATGTTACCACAGGACAAAATGATCAGTTTGATGTGATGGGTAAACGAAAACCAGGGGACGTGGACATTATCATGGAGGACAGTGATGTTCTTTTAAAAAAAATCTTGTGTGCTTGTTGCGGAGGGTTCTTATGCAGGGCTTACAGTAGCGGAGGTTGGGCAGTCCCAACCCCGCGAACAACAATGAAAATCCTCAGTTGGAACTGTCAGGGTCTTAATAATCGCCTGACAGTTCAAGCTCTCTACAGTTGGTGCTGGAGAGAGAGACCGGAGTTCGTGTTCGTTATAGAAACTATGATGGAGAAATCTAAGTTGGAAGGTGTTCGAAATAAATGCGGGTTTACTGATGGTCTTTGTGTTAGTAGTGATGGCCACTATGGGGGTATTGGGCTTTGGTGGAGAGATGCGACTGTTAATCTGATTTCCTATTCGAAACGTCACATCCTTGTGGAGGTCAGAGACACTAGAGAAGGTAACGATGTGTGGTTTGCTTGTGGTATCTATGGGTGGGCTGAGAGAGCTCAAAAACATAAAACTTAGGAGCTTATTCGAAAGCTGCGGGAAGATGTTAGGGGTCCTATGATTGTGTTTGGTGACTTTAATGAGATTCTGAAGCCTGATGAGAAGGAAGGTGGTGCTCGTAGACATGACAGAGAGATGGAGGCTTTCCGTGATTGCCTTGATGACTGTGGGCTTGGTGACCTGGGGTTCAGAGGTAGTACGTTTACATGGAGTAGGGGGAATTCTCCTTCTACTATGATCAGAGAACGACTCGATAGATTTGTTGCGTGTTCGGGTTGGTTAAATCTCTTCCAGTCGTTTGATATCCGCCACTTCCCCATCTATTGTTCAGATCATGCTCCTATCTTGTTACACACTTCGAAGCCGCACCAAGAAGGAAATAACACCAAATTGTTTCGCTTTGAATCTCTCTGGCTTTCTAATGATGAATGCAGGAACATTGTAGCTGAGGCGTGGGAGGAAGGTTTGGGTGCTAGTATTGATTTCCGCATTGCAAATTGTGCGAATCGGTTATCAGATTGGGCGGAGAGAACTTTCGGGATTCTAAAAGCGAAGATCAAAACCTCTGAGAGGAAACTCAAAGCGGCCCAGCGTTGCCTCCCCCCCCCCCCCCCCCCCCGATGCGAATATGATACAGACATGCAAGGATTTATCTTCTGAACTGGATGAACTTCACAGGTTAGAGGAATCCTATTGGCATATGCGATCCAGGGCGAATGAGTTGCGGGACGGTGATCAAAATTCCAAATATTTCCATCATAAAGCTAGTTTGAGGCGTAGGAGAAACACCATTAAGGGGCTTAATGATGACCAGGGCGTTTGGCACACAAACAAAAATCAGATTGAACGCCTGGTTACGGATTACTATGCATGCCTTTTCACGTCAAGCTCCCCTTCGGGCTTTGATGATGCTGTTGCGGGTTTGGAGAACAGGGTTACTGATGAGATGAATGATATTCTTGATGCGGAGCCTACGTCTGAGGAAATTCGTTCTGCTGTTTTCCAGATGCACCCCACTAAGGCCCCAAGTACGGATGGTTTTCATGCTCTTTTCTATCAGAAATTCTGGGATATTGTTGGGGGTGATGTTGTTGGTCTTGTGAAGCGATGGTGGGCTGGTCTTATGGATTTGAAGGGTTTGAACCAGACTTGTGTGTCTCTTATTCCTAAATGCAACGACCCTAAATCTCTTAAAGACTTCAGGCCAATTAGTTGCTGTAATGTGATATATAAGATCATCTCGAAGACTGTGGCAAATAGGTTGAAACCGATCCTACATTCTATTGTGTCACCTAATCAGAGTGCTTTTATTCCGGGGCGTCTGATCACTAATAATGCTTTGCTAGCCTTTGAGACTTTTCACACGATGAAAAGGACTGCGGATGGTCGAAACAACGCCTTTGCTTTGAAGCTGGATATGAGTAAGGCGTATGACAGGGTGGAGTGGGGTTTCATTGAGCGAGTTATGCTAAATTGGGTTTTTGAGACAGCTGGGTGCGCAGGATTATGCATTGCATTTCTAGTGTGTCTTTCTCTTTTAAGATTAATGGTAATATTTGTGGTAATGTGATCCCTTCGAGGGGGTTGCGACAGGGTGACCCAATATCTCCGTACTTGTTTATTCTGTGTGTTGATGCTTTTTCCACCTTGATTTCCCAAGCGATGCACAGGAAGCTCATTCATGGGGTTAGAGTTTGCAGAGGTGCTCCTCCTCTCTCACATTTGTTCTTTGCAGATGATAGCGTCCTTTTTGCGAGAGCCACTGTTGAAGAATGCTCGGTGATAGCTAACATCATTAGCTTATATGAAAGAGCGTCGGGCCAAAAGGTTAATTTTGATAAAACAGAATCTTTTTCAACAAGGGTGTCCCCTCATCTCGAAGGCAAACGATTAGGGAGTTGTTTGGAGTTAATGAAGTTGAACGGCATGCAAAGTACCTGGGGCTTCCGACTATCATTGGAAAATCAAAGAAGACGGTTTTTGCTTGCTTGAAGGAGAGGAGTTGGAAGAAAATTCAGGGGTGGAAGGAACGTCTATTATCCAGAGCGGGTAAAGAAGTTCTTCTTAAGGCAGTGATCCAGGCCATTCCAACATACATGATGAGTATCTTCCGTATTCCCGATGGTATTCTTGATGACATCCAGTCCATGATGGCTAGATTTTGGTGGGGTTCGACTGGTGATTCTCGCAAAACACATTGGTATAGTTGGGACCACCTATGTAAATCCAAGAGGCTTGGAGGAATGGGTTTTCGAGATCTCAAGTGTTTTAATCAAGCCCTCCTTGCTAAACAGGTGTGGCGGCTACTGGAAACTCCCTCATCTCTTTTGGGCACGGTTCTCAAGGCTCGTTACTACAAGCACACCGATGTTTTGGGGGCTAGTCGGGGTCATTGTCCAAGCTACTCATGGAGGAGCATATGGGGTGCAAAATCTCTGCTTAAAGATGGTCTAGGATGGCGAATTGGCAATGGATCTTCGGTGTGGTGTAAGCAAGATAAATGGATCCCTCAAGATAAAGGTTTCTGCCAACCACTTTTCTTATGTGATGATAATACAGTGGACTTCAAGGTGGGTGACCTCATTGACCACTCAAATCGAGTGTGGGATGAGGAAAAGCTCACGATTTTTGATCGGAACACGAAGGATGCCATCCTCTCTATACCCCTCCCTGCTCGTGCTATGGTTGATTCTATGTTTTGGGGTTATACTAAGGATGGGAGATACTCCACAAAATCAGGGTACTGGGTTGGTAGACTTGGTACACATACACAGGATACTCAGGAAAACTCTAAGTTATGGAGTAAAGTGTGGGCTGTTAGGGGACCTCCAAAAATGCGTCATTTTCTGTGGAGAGCTTGCAAAGGTTCTCTACCCGTCAACGACGTTCGCTTTCACCGTCATATGCACTCTTCGGCCATCTGTACACGGTGTGCTCTGTTAAGTTGTGCGGATTCCGGGGACATGTGGCTTTCTTCCCCTTTCTACTCTATTCTTAATGCTGCTCCATGTGAGTCTTTTGTTAGCTTCTTTTTATGGATTCATGATCATTCCACTCAAGAGGAGCTTTCACTGATTTGTGCGTCATTGTGGGCCTGCTGGATTGGGCGTAATAAATCTGTCATGGAGGAGTCTCAATGTGATGTTACACAGCTCTCACAAAATTTATGCAATATGGTGAAGGATTACTTGTGTTACTCGGTCAAAATTGCGGCTGCACACAGACCGAAAGTTCAATGGTATGATTCATGGCAGCCTCCTCGTGCGGACTTCGTCAAAATCAACTTCGATGCCTTCGTGGGTTCCAATTGTACTAGAGGTCTTGAGGTAGTAGTCCGTAATGACCGTGGTAGGATCCTGCTGACGGGAACTAAACGTGTGTATGCTAATTGGAGTGTGAGCATCTCAGAAGCTGCTGCGGCTCTTTACGGGCTGGAATTGGCGAGACGAATGGGGTACACGAAGATCCATCTTGAAGGAGACGCTCTCAATATCATCTCATCCATTAACAGGCAGGAACTTGGGTTCACTCCCATTCACCATATTTTCGACTGCTGTTTTGATGTATTATGTGTTTTTGATGCAGTAAGTCTTAGCTATGTCCGTAGAGTTGGAAATACTGCTGCCCATATGGTTGCTAGATGGGAGACGGATTTTAACAATGAGAAGCTTTGTATGGCTCCGTTTCCGGAGTGTATTCGAACCATTGAAGAGCTCGATTTGAGCTAAGTTGAATGAATAGGTGATATTCAAAAAAAAAAAGAACAAAATTTGTTCAGGTAAAAAAAATACAAGTCAAATAGCATAGGATGCTCTACCTACTAGATTTATCTTTACCACCGCTTCATCCTCTATACTTCTGACTGCCCCTCCTGTCCTTCTCCTGCCAAAACTTCTATCCACTGCCTTAGAGACTACTTAGTAGCTAAAGAGTTTTGGCTTCTTTGCTTTTCCGCCCTGCCTGAAAATTTTTTCAGCCATGAGCTTTCTGCTTGATTAGAGTTAAACCTTAAGTCCTTTTCTTTCTTCAACTCTATCCCTTGGCCAACTTGGTTCAGCTTTGCCACGTGGACTCTATGGACCAAACAAAATAACATGATCTTTTCCAAACCTAA
The DNA here is from genome assembly GCA_019776075.1 of Amaranthus palmeri. NCBI lineage: Eukaryota > Viridiplantae > Streptophyta > Magnoliopsida > Caryophyllales > Amaranthaceae > Amaranthus > Amaranthus palmeri. The sequence goes on from JAAKBH010000553.1 coordinate 58,709, forward strand.
TCCCCCAATTTCCATCTCTTTCAACCTTACAAAAGCCTTAGCTATAAACTTCTTCTTTTCCCAACCTCTTTAAAGGCATCCTGCCTCTGACCCCCTAGCTTGCACCTCCCGTCTCTACCCCTACCCAGGGTTTGCTTATTCAAGTAGATGCTTCCTTCCTGCTAACCTCCAACCTTTGCACTATTGGAGTTGTCTGCTTCTCTCCTACAGGGTCTTGGCACTCTTCTTTTGTCCTCTCGGCTAGAGCTCTTGATGCTAACATGGATGAAATCCTTGCTATTATTTCTGGTCTTATGGTGGCTGATTTCTCTCTTGGACTGAGTTTACTATCATTTCAAACTCTAAAGTAGCAGTGGACGGTTTGACAGGTTTTTCTACTATTAAGGACAAATATTCCTTAGCACTTTTTGTGGAGATCTCCCAAGCTGGAATCTGAAGAGAGAACTACGTCAGACTCCCAGACAAGAAGTTCACATTCGGATTGTCTTTCCCACCAAGCACGAACGGAGATTCCGCAGCAGCTTAAGCTCTTTAAGCTCACCGCCACCCCGATCTTTAGAGACGATTTTATTATTTTTTATTTCAGTCAGATATATCTATGTCACGATGTATCTTTAGACTGTTTATTTGCTCCAGTAGTCTCTCCTCTTCTACCTACGGAGGATAATGAGAATTGTTATTTCTCTTTTGATGTACCCTAACTATTTTTAGCTTTATAATATGTTGCTTTATTTCCGGCCAAAAGAAAAAACAAATGAATATCAGTAAAATGTTACTAGTAACATGAGAGTAAGATGAGTAATCGGTTGAGGGGTGATCATATTTCATACGCTTTAACCATTGATAAACTTGATATTTACATGATATTTTTTTATCGTAATATTATCGAAAATTTATGGTTAATAAAATAGACAACTACTAAAATTGACAATTTAGGATTAATTTTTTTTATCAATTAATTATTATATAAGTCTACTTTAGATAATTATTGTATATAGCAATACTTTATTGTAGGTGAAAAAAACTTTAAATTTATACACAATATATATTACTTTTATTTTTGAATTAATAGCTTAAAAGTGTCCAATTTTTAAGGAGTATCTGATTATGTAAATTCAAATCTCTTAAGACTCTTTTTTTCAACGAATCAAACCAGATAATATCTTAACTAGCTAAAACAATACATATATGTTTAAACGATTATAAATATAAATTAATAATTATAGAAAAATTTTTCCTATAAACTAGATAATTAATGCTAAACATCACAAATTTCAAATAATTAGATTCATGATTTTAAAACAGCAGTTTAGAACAAGTTTAACAATAATCCTATATTTTAGGGATTAGCATGATTGTGTAATTTGCTATACGTTTAAAATCAAATGGCTTATCATTTTTGATTAAAATACTTAGATAAGCAAACTATAATGTATTTATTGCAATAAAATATTAACGTCAAATTTTTTTTATTCAAAAATAGAATCATTTTTATTGTGTATATCTTTTATTTTAGTAGATTACTCCCTCTATTTTCATATGTTTTTCACAAATATAATTTTCTAATTTTTGTGCTAAACATCATATCATATCATCATACAATATAATAAAAAGCTTGGAAAATTCCAAGTGTCACAATTCAAGAGAACTTGCCAAATAAAATTCACTTATTGGCTAAAAACTAATGGCATGGCAATTGATATTGAGCAATATATCTACTATTAAAATATCTTTGACTAGCATTTATTTATAGTTAATTTGAGTAAATTAAAAAATCATACAATATAATAAAAGGCTTGGAAAATTCCAAGTGTCACAATACAAGAGAACTTACCAAATAAAATTCACTTATTGGCTAAAAACTAATGGCATGGCAATTGATATTGAGCAATATATCTACTATTAAAATATCTTTGACTAGCATTTATTTATAGTTAATTTGAGTAAATTAAAAAATATAATATAATTTCAATCTAAAAAAATCATACATCATGATTATCATCATACCCAGTGTTCCCGCACATAGAAACTCTATGGTCAGGGTCCGGGGAAGGAAGGTCGACGGCGTCTCATACCCAGAAGGAGAGGGCGGTCATAAGAGTCCTTCGGCTCTATAGTAGTCTGCAAGGATAGGACCTGCAAAATATCTGAAACCTGCATCTTACACCCACGTTAGCCAAACATAGGGATCATTTATAAATTTAAAAACGATACAGGAAAAGAGGCAGTGAATAGCGATGACGAAAGACACAGAACAGTAACAAACAAGTCTAGTAATCTAGGACGTGAATAAGGCGCCGTCATGTGGCTCTATCCCTGGTCAGGTCCTTAGAGAGGTGGAGTTCAAGCAGGTCGCTGTTAATCTGCTCCTCCCACGTCCTCTTAGGTCTTCCCCGACTTCTCTTGCCCTCCACTATGATGTGTTCAACCCTTCTCACTGGAGCGCCATGGGTACTTCTCTGCACATGCCCAAACCATCTGAGCCTGTTCTCCCGCATCTTTGCAGTGAGAGGTGCAACCCCTAACTTCTCCTTAAACTCCTGATTTCTAATCATGTCCATCCTTGTCTTACCACACATCCATCTCAGCATGCGCATCTCTGTTACATCCATTCTCTGCTCGAAAGCCTTCTTTATAGGCCAGCACTCTGTTCCGTACAACAAAGCCGGCCTAATCGCAATGCGGTAGAATTTCCCTTTTAATCTACTAGGAAATCTTTTATCACAAAGCACCCCAGTCGCTGCTCTCCACTTGAGCCAACCTGTTTGTATACGGTTAGTAACGTCACCCTCAATCTCTCCATTGTTCTGAATTACTGAACCCAGATATTTGAACTTGGACGTGCATGCAACAGCTTCTCCCCCGATGGACACCGCTGGCTCCCCTATCGATTCTGTCCCACTAAAGTTACATCGCATGTATTCAGTCTTCGATCGACTTATGCGCATCCCCTTACCCTCCAAGGCTTCCCTCCATTCTTCCAATTTACTATTAGCCTCCTCCTTAGTCTCTGCGGCCAAGACTATATCATCGGCGAAAAGCATACACCATGGTACAGTTTCCCAGATGGATTTTGAGATTTCATCCATAATCACCGCAAAGAGGAAAGGACTAAGTGCTGATCCCTGATGTAGGCCCACTCTAATACTGAAAGACTCTGTTAGCCCCACTGGTGTTTGAATGGTAATGGTGGTCGAAACTCCATCATACATGTCCTGTATTACCTCAATATATCTTGATGAAATACCTCTTTTCTTAAGGCTATCCCAAATGATGCTTCGTGGTATGCTATCATATGCTTTCTCCAGGTCGATGAACACGAGATGCAAATCCTTTTTTCACTCGCGATACTTTTCCATCAATCTCCTCAAAATATGAATCGCCTCAGTAGTTGATCTCCCCGGCATGAAACCAAACTGTTTCTCACTAATCACCGTTTCCCGTCTAACTCTTTTCTCAATAACTCTTTCCCACAGTTTCATAGTGTGGCTTAGGAGTTTGATACCCCTATAGTTCCCGCATTCCTGTGCATCGCCCTTTTTCTTGAACAAAGGGACAATTGTGCTAATCCTCCACTCCTCCGGCATCTTACTAGATCTCAGGATAGCGTTAAAGAGATTAGTAAGCCACTGAATGCCCTCCTCTCCCAAGCTCCTCCACACCTCAATCGGTATATCATCCGGACCAACTGCCTTAAATCTCCCCATCTTTTTGAGGGCTTCACTTACTTCACCCTTGGTTATGTCACCAAATGGCCCACAAACCCGTATTCTTTGTGTGTACGAAGTTTGCCGACTTTCCTGTGTAGGACCCCTTGACATATTTAGTAGTTGGGAGAAATACTGATGCCATCTTAGTTTGATGTCCTCTTGTCGAATAAGAACCCGTCCACTCTCATCTTTGATATACTTCACCGCCCCCAAGTCCTCCCGCTGTCTAGATCTGATGAAGTTTGATGAATTAATTGGAGATCTGATGATCAAGATTGAGCGAAAATCGAAGATTGCAGAACCGAAGATGAAGTTTGATGATTGAGCGCAAATCCAAGATGTATTATTTGAAGATTGAGCGAAAACAGAGTAGAAACGGTGAGCGGTGACGGAGGAGAGAAGTGCTGAGTGCGGCTACGTCGGTCGACGATCTCAAATCTCATAGCCCCCTGGAGAAGAGAGAAGGAACGAAGGCTGGAACGAAGATTCTGGAACGAAGATGCGGGTTGAAGATTCTGGAACGAAGGCTTTTCTAGAAATTCACGTCTAATCTAAAAAAATCATACAATATAATAAAAAGCTTGGAAAATTCCAAGTGTCACAATTCAAGAGAACTTGCCAAATAAAATTCACTTATTGGCTAAAAACTAATGGCATGGCAATTGATATTGAGCAATATATCTACTATTAAAATATCTTTGACTAGCATTTATTTATAGTTAATTTGAGTAAATTAAAAAATCATACAATATAATAAAAAGCTTGGAAAATTCCAAGTGTCACAATTCAAGAGAACTTGCCAAATAAAATTCACTTATTGGCTAAAAACTAATGGCATGGCAACTGATATTGAGCAATATATCTACTATTAAAATATCTTTGACTAGCATTTATTTATAGTTAATTGGAGTAAATTAAAAAATATAATATAATTTCAATCTAAAAAAAATAAAATAATATACTGCTTAATTTATTGTTGACAATTTTCAAATTACAGAGTTAATTCATACATACAATGGTCAAAGTTGCGTGTTTCCACTGCATAATATTTCTAGCTATTTTATAATATCATATATTTAAATACTGTCATACAATATAATAAAAAGCTTGGAAAATTCCAAGTGTCACAATTCAAGAGAACTTGCCAAATAAAATTCACTTATTGGCTAAAAACTAATGGCATGGCAATTGATCTTAAGCAATATATCTACGATTAAAATATCTTTGACTAGCATTTATTTATAGTTAATTTGAGTAAATTAAAAAATATAATATAATTTCAATCTAAAAAAAATAAAATAATATACTGCTTAATATATTGTTGACAATTTTCAAATTACGGAGTTAATTCATACATACAACGGTCAAAGTTGAGTGTTTCCACTGCATAATATTTCTAGCTATTTTATAATATCATATATTTAAATACTATTGATGTTAAAAAAACTGTGCATTGCACGGGGTTCTACACTAGTTGACTATAATTTCTCATCGATGTATATGAAAAGGCATATTCATGTGGATTATTATATTATCCCAAGGTTGAAAATTATATGTTCTAATCAAAACATAAAGACACGGCTCGTGCAAAAGTTCGCGGCTCGCGAAAATGTGAAAAAACGTTTCTGGAAAAATGACACAGCAGGTCGCGACTCGCAAGTTTGGACTTTTTCCAGGAATTTTTCGTGCGACGTTTTGCTTTGTTTTGGTGGCTAAATACTTACTTTCTACAATTATTATGGTTACTTTTAGCCATTTTCTTTGGGATATACGGGTTGAGTGAAAGGCGACATTGGTTTATGAATGGATCTCATGTTTCACAGATCAACCTTGTGTTTCATGAAGCGACACTTTGCTTCATGAAGTAGTGTGAGCTATTTCATAAATATAGGATGCTTGTGTGTTATTTTACACATGAATTTTCTAATTCTCTTCTCTTCTCTTCTCGAGCACTTCACATCGAGAACTTGCAATCATTGATTGTGATTTTCCATATTTCCTACCATTTAAGTTTCTCTTATGTCATCCTAATTTCCATGTGCTAGGAGATTAGTGTGATTCTTTGTATATCAGAACATATTTTCGGTTTGTTCCCAAGCACTGTGGTAGCTAGGAAATAACGTTTTAGGAAAGAGCATCTCGCCTAGAATTAATATCAAGTTCCAACAATATCTTCTTGTTACTTTATTCATGTTGAAGATCGGTGTATCGGAGATCTCGGTGGTGTACATAAGCATTGTTCTTGATCGTCATATGTAATTTGGTTTTTCTACCAAAAACTTGTATCTTTTTATGCATTGTTCATTTCTAAATGAAAGTACATTTTCCAACAATTTACCTTTTTTCCTAAAGAATTGAATGACTTAATATTGGAGATTCAAAAAGGCAAAGAAAGAGGAGTAGAGTTAATATTGCATTGTATTTTTTGGTGGAAAATATTGGATTTATTTTGAGTTGTCAAGTTACGTTTTGGTCATGGGCAATGTGATAAGTTTGGTAAAGTAGTTTGCGGATAGTCGGCCTGTAAGCCAACCTATGAGTCTACTTCACCATATGGGATTAAGACTGGTTTTTTCAATAAAATATACTAACAAAATTACTTTAACCGAGTATGATGTAAACAGATAGGAAACTTCATTTTCAGGGCCGGTTCTAAGCACAGGCCGGGTAGCCGACCGCCTAGGACCCCCAAAAATAAGGGAGCTCAAATCTTATATGGTGCTATTCAGGTCTGGTTCTGAGCAAGCAATGCTTTTTAAGTGATTTGTTTGTAAACGTTTTTTATATTTAAAGTAATTTTAGAATATAATGTTATACAATACATTTTGTCTTGAATTATTTTTCTTGAATCCAAAAAAATTTTATTTTTTGATATAAAGAAGGGCCCCATTTTGAAAGCCGCAGAAAAAATAAATAGGGTCTCCAAAAACTTTGCTCCGCCCTTGTTCATTTTATAGGTTGTGATTTGAGTGTTAAGGGGTATAATATGTGGTGTTCTAAATTCAGAAATATAATTACTTTTACGGCCCGTTTGGTAGGTGGTAATAAATCGTGGCAATGGGAATGAAAAATTAGTGTAATTTTGGTTTAAAAATCTTTTGGCTATCTTAATGGCCATGCTTGACAACCTTCAATCATCTCATTTTGTTCATAAAATTCATTCCAATGCATTACCAATGAAAGAGGTGGTATTAGGAGGCCGTAATGAAAATTTGTGAACAAAAAAACTTTTTTGTGATCAAAGTTTCATTACCATGGGAATGAAATGAAAGTTTTGATGAAATTTTACACTATAAATTATTCCAATTACCACCATTTAGTACCACTAACCAAACGGGCCGTTAGGGAATGTTATAATTTTTTGAGTCACAATTATATTTCCTTTTCCTACTTTGAAAGTATTTGTAACTAACAATGTAGGTTCAACATATGATATTTTTGAAGTGGTTAAGCCTCCAAGAGATTCAAAAGCTTCTAGATCAATTGATGGAACCAATGTCTAATAATGTGCAATAAACTATGAGGTAAGCAAAGCCTACAAAGAGGTTCACTGGGGAATGTAATTATGGTCCTATGTTGTCATGTTTGCAATAGTGAGCTTTAAGTTATAGATGATCCCGACTTATGTAAGGAAGTTATTCCTTTGATAGATTCGTAATTGTGCAAATTTTATGTACCGCAAGTGCACGGTGTACGTTTAGTCGCGGGTTGAAGACAAGGAGACGAATAAATCAAATTGTTTGCTTTGTGATTAACAAGACACTAGTAAACAAAAGATATGGTCAAGAAACTAGTGCTGCGATTAGGGATGGTCACAGGTCTAAGACCCTGTTGGACCCGCCTTAGACCCGCCCCTTTTTTAAGGGTCTGAGTCTTATTTTTTGAGACCCTTTCGGATACGGGTCGGATCTGGATCAAAAAAGTAATTGGCGGATCCGGGTCCAGGTCCAATATTCGGACTTTAGACCCGCCCCTTGGACCCTTATAAATATTACATTGTCCATTTTTATTTGTCTTCTACATATGAATTCCGCCCCCAACTCTTATTTTTTTCATATAATCATAATATACTACATCCGTTTATTTTTATGTGCAAATTTTGTACCAAACACAGTTGTCAATGCAAAACTTTGTAGGGGGAAATTAGAGGAAGTAGGTATAGGTAATTAAGGAAAAGAAGGAGAGAGAAAATGATGGAAGTATCGATAGATAAGTAAGAGAAAGAAGGAGAGAGGAAGTAGGGATAAGTAATTAAGGGAAAAGAATGAAAGAGAAAATAATGTGATAGGTAATTAAAGGAGAAAGAAAATAATGGGATAGATATTAGGATAGGTTATTTTTTACTAAAAAAGGAAAGAAAAAAGTAAGTTGCACATAATTGTGAGCGGACAAAAATGGAAAGTGTTGCACATAAAAATAAACAGAGGTAGTATATAAATAATGTATATGCTACTTGCTAAGTGCTAACCCAATTATCATTATTTCATGGACTTGAACTAGTGTTTATAATAGAATTTAAGCGTATATGGGTAACGCTATGCGAGTTTAGATGTTAAACTAGTATTAAATATTTGACAAATCAAAGAGATTTTCTTTAGGCCCACTAAGGACCCATTAAGGATCCTAGACCCATTTGATTCGGAGGGTCTGGGTTCGGGTTTGAAAATTTTGGACCCTTAGGGTCCGGATCCGGGTCTGGATCTCAAAAAATTAAAAGGGTCCGGGTCCGGGTCTGGTTGGACTCGCTCCAGACCCGCCCCATGATCATCCCTAGCTGCGATGCATATAAGCTAATGCAAAACAATAACAATAATGAGATAACAATGATATGACAAGCTCTAGGGCGTCGGGCGTCACCTAATGCTAACATGGGAATCAATTACTCTCATGATTGTAGGAAATTGAGTCATCGGCATAATAAAACGTGATCTATTTTATCTCATGCTTCAGCTCTATTGATTAATATCGATTTAAGAGCAAACTATAGTTTATCCTCGAACTTCCGTTTTATTTGCTAAACTAGTAGGAATTTAACTTAAATACATCTCAATCCTAAATTAATCCTAGTCTCAAACTTTCGTTTTATTGAAAAGGTTAATTAAGATGTTTAAATCAAGATTCATTAAGTGTAGATTCAATTATAGACTCATAATCTCACACAATCAATCGATAAAATATCATCTCATGCTTCGAATTAGAGATTATACCCTAACCCTAAGCATAATAATGAAGAACATGTAGTAAAATGATAATGCAATAAACAAGAAAACTTACTAATTGAGAAGAAGGTTAAATGTAAATTCTAAGAAATTAAAGTGTAACGATGTAGTTTTTCAAGGAAAAGCTTCAACGGGAACAACCAAAGTGTAGAGAAAAACTCAAAAATTAACTAGGAATAAAAATGTCTTATGATAAAAAAGTAGCCGCCACTTTATAAAGTGGTTCAAAAAATTAACCGTCGAACTGCTAAAAAATCGACCTAACGGACATGCGACGACTCGTGACATCTGGGGCGATGAGTCGTCGCTTTTTTTCTGCCTGGGGAATGATAGCTTAGTGAATGAGCAACGAGTCGTCGCTTTGTTGCTGGAGACTTGTTTTACTTCAGAAACTTTGTCACGACTCTTAACATATGGGGGACGAGTCGTTGCATCATCCCTGGACTCTTATATGCTGAGATTAGTGAATGGGTGACGAGCCGTGGCATTTTAGGGATGACTCGTTGTTTTGCTTTTGGACTCCAGTTGCTTTGCGACAAGTCTACTTAGATCAATTACAACAATTTGTAGCAACACACTATTCAACATTGAAGACCGTTCTCGAGTCGAGGGACTTTGTGATCGCACTCTCCTTTATGAATATGAGTCTTTCATCATTCTTCCCTTCCCAGACCCTAATCATAGTTTTCTATGAACGGGATACATTGGGTATGATGATGACACAACACTATTCAACATTGAAGTTTTTCTACATATCCTTATCTATGTTAGTGAAAGCAATGAGGCAATTGGTGATAATGAAGAGATAAAAGGAATGATTTTTATTGGTTAATTGAATTATAATTATTACGTTTAATGGCCAAACCTTAGAGTCAATCATTCAAATGGAGTCCCAACCCCATTCCCCATTCTCCACTTGATCATGTTTCATTGGAATACAACACTTAGTTTACTTATCTTGGAATATTCTTTCTAAATATACCAAATTCCTAATTTATGCTTCTATTTAAAACCACAAATTTGGATGTCTTTTACTTATTTAGACCTACTTATGCGTCATGCACCAATCTTATGGTCTCGATCTTATGATTACATACAAAGTTTATTTATTTTACTGTTCCCATTAATTAGTAAATTAGAGAAAATATAATTGGTTATTTATAGCGATTTGTCTTTACAAAAAGTTAGAAACATAATGTTCTTTCTGTGTCTCAAATTATAAGTCCAATCCGTAGAAGGAATGACAATATTATTATATGTTCTTTTAATTTATTAAATAATGGATTTTAAAAATACATCCATACCCTACTTGAAACTTGATAAATGATTAGAAAAATTATCTTTGTTCAGTAAACAATTTATTTATTTTATTTATTAATATTACCTATATCTATATGTAATATTAGTCCAAAATTATTCTGTTATGAAATCTCATTATGTATGGTTCTTTATGATACCAAGTAAAAGACTAATTATAGCGCAAATGAAATGTTGTATGGCATTAGGAAATGTTTTCAAATATTTTTATTGACTTTGAAAACCGATTACAACATTTCCGTATTTATTATGAATAATGAGTTAAATAAAACTCAAAAAAAAAAAATAAAAATTATAGGTTCAATTTGCATGATAGAGTTTCTCTTTAATCATAGTCACTTGTGTTTTATAGAAAATTGTAACTATTTTTAATGTATATACTTTTTTTTTTTTTTTGAAATGAATGTATATACTCATTTTAATGTTAATATTATGACTTTTTACTACAATAAATTTAAGTTTTTGCGACAATGGATTTAGTGCCATCAAAAAATGCCACTAACTCGTATCTTTAATGTTATAATTATACCTTTTTATTTAATGTTTCACCATAAAGTCATTTAGCGACACTTTATTTTATCTTTAATGGCATATTTAATTGTTACTATAGTCTATTATGGAAGTTGTAAGAACTGTCACTAGATTCTATGTCGCAAAATAAATTTATGTGATTTTTTAATATGCTGTTAAAGGATCAAATAAATGTCACTAAATCCTTTATATATTCTATTAGTAATTTGAATTAGCGACATTTAAATTAAATATGGCTAAATATATTCAACTAAAAGCAATGTTATAGTGTTGATGTTTTTATTAATTACTAGTATTATACCCGTGCTATGCACGGCTTTCGTTAAAAATATTTTTTTAATGTTAGCAGTAATATTTTTGTGTTCTGGTTAAAAAATATATATAGGTGTCAAATTGGAAGTTTAATATTTACTAAATGTTTGCGGTAAGATACAGTGAAATCCAAACATTTTCATTTATTGAATTGCATATCAAGTTGTTCATGTGTACAGTCATGTTAGGGCAGGTAGCAATATTGAGACATGTATATCTACGTAGAAATTACATACCTCAAATATGGGAAAAAGTTTCTTTGTAAATTACGACATTTTTTATTGGAAAAAAATATAAGAGACATTGATTAATACAATATTATAGCAGTAATTAGTGAGAGTAAACCTTTTGAATTTGTTGATAAATTATATGATTCCCTTTGTTAGTTAACAAAATAATTTACCTCATCATCTATCAAGATCATGTGTAACGCAGTTCCTTTACCTTGTCCCTTACCCATATCTTTCATTAATTTTCATGTATATATGATTTTAGCCTTAATTTCGAATAAATTCTTTGTTTCTTTAATTTCAGAAAGTTTTTTAAATGGTAAATTTATTTTGGCATCAACAAATAAATTAAATAAAGCTTTGATTGACCAATATTTTAAGTGATATATTTTTTTTTGAATATTTAAGTGATATATTATTATCAAGTAATGAGTGTATATTTAGCTTTTAATTTTGTACCACATAATAATAATAATACAAAATGTTAGTATCACTTAATAATACTAATTGTTGTATGAATAAGAATTATTCATGTAACGTAAGATTAAGTGTGGAAGCATAAGCGACACAAGTTGGAAACTCCACTTGAAATCCTAATTCTTTGTACAATTTTCTCTTTATCCTTCTCTTTTTATATATAATTCGCATAATAACTCTATTACTTGCATATGTTATTATTTTATATTTATTGTATAGTCTATTATGCTTATTGCTTGCCTTTTATCTTACTCTATGTTCAGATTCCATTCCATGTAAGTAACATAAAATGAAGAATTTTATTCTATTTATTGCATCAACCATATAATTTTTCATCTTTTGAATTGATTTTAATGGACTAATTTGACCTAATGGATTCATGAAGTGTTGGCTAATTCATAAATTGATGACATTTGGCACAATGGGCTTATGAAGTGACAAATGGCAAAATGTGTTTCTCAATTAGTATATTAATTATTACCTGACATTTAATTTAAAGAAAAATATTTCGAGACAAAGAAGTCACTAATGCTTTTATGACACTATTCATTATAAGTTTTGAGTTATGAATGGTTGAAATTTGCTTATATTAATCATAGACATTATATTTTATACTCCATCCAATTCAAATTACTTGTCCAATTTGTGTTTGGATTGGATTTTAAGAAAAATGGTAGTGGGGTGGTAGTGGGGTATTTTAAGTGATTATAATAATTAATAAGGTGGTAGTGGGGTATTTTAAGTGATTATAATAATTGAAAAAGTGGTAGTGGGGTAAATTAAGTGATTATAATAATTGAAAAGGTGGTAGATGGGGTATTATAAAATAATATAAGTTGGGGTAGTTGGGGGTATTTATGTAAAAAGTTTTGCCAAAAATAGAAAGTAGACAAGTAAAAAGACTTTACCAAATTAGGAAACTGGACAAGTAATTTAAATCGGAGGGAGTATATATTAACAAAACGAAATCAAAGTAAGAGGATCTAATTTGGTTAATATAGCGTGAATAAGAAAAGTCTGAAGATATCGTCATTCTCTTCTCTTTAATTTTTTTCTGGCAAACTTATGTTTAATGATAAGCCCTAAATCGCTTTATTTTTGCTTTTTACGTTTTTAATTACAAATAAAATTCATTCTCTCTATACTATAGAGTTATTCTATTCATTCATTTATTGGATTTCATCTACATATATATAAGGTTTTAAAGTTTTTGATGGTGAGAATTCACAATATTTGTTATAAATTCGATGGTAAAAAGCTATATGACATCATTCCGAGAGTGTTTTAGTAATACATTTAATAGTATCACACTAATCTATATTCATAGCCACACTAGACCTAAAAACCCACTTAAAGGAGGCTGAATTAAACAACGATATGATATTGGGAAGACTTCAGTGTTAGATCTCCTTTGTAATAATTGTAACTTTTTTCTATATAAATTTTGTTTGATTAATATCGTTATGTATTTTATCAATTGTTACTCTATTATAAATATCGTATGACTTTTTTTTAAAAAAAATATGATCTAATTATTTGATTAAAGTATAAGAACTCAAACCTATAGGTTACAAATTATAAGAATACTTCTAATTTAACCTAACTTTGTACTTTAGTATTAATCAGTTTTATTTGAGTTACTTAAAAAAAATCTCTTTTGCAAAGTTTTGCTTGGTTCCATTGCATAAATTTCAAAAGTCCAATTATATTAGTTATCGCAGCCATTTGACATTCAAATTAAAATGAGCTATTTTACAGGTTTATTTTCCTAATGCATATCATTTTTTTTAATCAATTCTTAGACGCTGTATATTTTTTGCAATATAAATTATAGGAGGAAAATAATTAACTATATTAGATATATTTCGTTATTTAGTATTGCTCCTTGTTTATGTTAAGGAAACTAGGAAAACGTGTAACCTAGTACTAGTACAATAAAGTTATCATAGCCAGTGCAAACAAATTAGTGCTATTCTATTAAAAAACTAAAAGATAACCATTAATTCAAAAGGCCTAAAGCAGTGGCAAATCCAGAGTTAGGAGTTTCATGAGACTCCAACTAGTAGACGAGATTTCGGTAGAGTTTTATTTGCAAAATCAACAACTATTTCTCTTATTTGCTAAAATTTTAAATACGACATACCACGAAAAGAAATTGAACAAATTAAATTAGCTAATCTAATTTCAAAAATGTGATAAAATAAATAAATAAAACAAAATTACTAAAATGAGGAAGTATTTATCATCAAAGGACTTTTTTTTTAATTACTCATCAAAGGACTTCAGTATTAGTTATACACTTTTACTCTTACCAATAGAAAAATCTATGTTAAGTATAAAAAAAACGCCTAGGAGCACATGACCCCGAGTGACCCAATGTGGCTCTGCCACTGGCCTAAAGCATTATTATAAGAAAAAAACTTTTTAAATAATAATTTCAAACAATTGCTTATAGAATCATGTTACAGCAAGATTCAACTCTTATAGTGTTGGAGGTGACTTTGATCATCTAGTAGCTTATTTAATGGCATGCACAGTTGAGAGTGCTAAAGTATGTGCATTGAAGTATTGAAAATTAGCTTTAAATCACTTGATGAAATAATTAATGTTGATGATTTGGAGAGCTATGAGCAAGATTATGGAGTGCTAAAGAAAGGTGTGGAGGTGTACCTTGATCAATGCAAGGCACGAGGGAAATATTACATGACCAAGGCAACACCTCAACTTGAAGACAGAACCTGCTGAAGATAGTCGCACGATCTGGTCGAGCGAGCAACAGCCCCCAAACTAACATATAATCTATTTTTTTGGGGGGACTTCCTTGGGTATCAAGGGCTTTGTCCTAGGTTTTCTGATATGTTGAGGGGCTATATAAAGGAGTATTTGAACATATATTAGAAGCATGTAGAGAGCGCTACTACACAAGAGGCAATTAGGATTCATCCATTACAGTTCTTGTATTACTGTGTTTGAGTGAGACCACCATCAAAGGTTAGGTCTTTACCTTGTGAGAGGTTCTCAAAGGTTGTATGAGGCTTGTCATTAATGTGCGTTGAATATTAATGAAAAAGTAATCTTTGTTTGAGAGTGAGATATCCTTAAAGACACTATAAATCTTGTTTGACAGATCCAAGAAATATTCTAGTTTTAAGTATTAGAAGTGACGATATGTGTATTTGCTTGACTAATTGATTACTATTAGTGTATTCATAAGGGAAAAAAGTTTCTTGGAATTTAATATTTCAAATAACAAT
Source organism: Amaranthus palmeri (assembly GCA_019776075.1). Classification (NCBI taxonomy): domain Eukaryota; kingdom Viridiplantae; phylum Streptophyta; class Magnoliopsida; order Caryophyllales; family Amaranthaceae; genus Amaranthus; species Amaranthus palmeri. The sequence goes on from JAAKBH010000553.1 coordinate 73,759, forward strand.
AACAACTTTGCGTTGCATGCTATAGAGTTTATATCCTTTTTGTAGCATAGTATATCCTAAGATTATACATCTTGAACTATAGGGGCACAATTTTGTCTATCCTTTTTAATAGTCGAAAGGTTTTTGAATGAGAATAAGTTAATTTAACTTTTAACTTTTAAAATGGCAAAATCCTTTTTAGGAATTTCGTAGGCGACCCATTAATAAGATGGACATCACATTGTATACTGTCATTCCAAATGGTTAAGAACACTTTGGATTGAAAATATAAATCTCTTGATGTGTTTAGAGATCTTTTAGCTTACGTTCAACTACACCATTTTTTTTTCATGTTACAACATAACTAGAGTTATAAGAATGCTATCAAGTAGCTAGGAGTTGTTTTTGCTTCTCTTTCAAATTAAACTTTTGCATTATTAGACCTAATATACTTGACTCTTGTGTTAAAATGTCTTTCAAAAAATGTTTTAAGACAAAAAATAGTCACTTTTGTTTTTAGCCCGACACATAACCGTTAACCGAGATTACACGAACCGGGTGACGACAACCGAAAATGGGAAAGCAGAACCCCAACCTGTAACCGAATTTTGTAACCGACACATAACCGTTAACTGAGATTACACGAACCTAAAAATGACCAAACCTTGGTTATTAGAATCTCGATCCTGATCAACGATTCTACGATCCTACGATACAAAATTAGGCCACCGATCCGGATCGTAGGTAGGATCTTAATATTATTGGTAGAATCGTACGATCCTACATAGCTTCTGGATTTAAGTGGTAGGATCATAACACGATTCTACGATCCTACGATCTTACGATCCGATCCTACGATCTTACGATCCGATCCTACAAGTAATTTCAATCGTACAAAAAATTCCTATAATCTAGATTTTACTTATGTGTGTATATGTATATATCTAAACATTTATATCAATATGACTAAAATTCAAGTTTTTCTTGATTCGCATTTTAAAAATGATTATTAAAGGTATTCTTTTTCAAAACTTAATAATTGAAGTCAAATCAGTGTTAATTTAAACCTTAAAACTTAAAAAAAAGAACAAATACAATTGCAAATTAGTTATTTAAAGCATATTAATGCATATTTGTAGGATCACACGATCCTACGATCCGATTCTACCGATTTCGATCCTACCCCTTCACCGATCCTACTTAGAATCCCGATCCTAACAACCTTGGATTGTACCAAATCATGCTCGAAATCGAACTCGATCCGGCTAAAACCGACTTAACCCGAACGAATTTTAGATAGAATTGCTTAAAATTTGAACCAATTTTTAACATAGAAGTATGATATACTTATATTCAATCATCTTATTAGTTAATCTAATAAATTTATGATATTTTAATAAATTAAATTTTATGAATACATGATTTCATATATTTAGAGTTAATAATCAATGGTCAATGTTTATTTAACTACTTCTAATCGTATTAGATGAAAATTGATAGAACTTTATATTTTTAATTTCCAGTCAAACAAGTAAAATTCACTATTTTGATATTTAAGTAAAGGAATTCTTTTCATCAATTAAAAATTCATTAACAACTTATTTTGATATTGACTCGATCGATAGTAATAGTAATATGTAGCTGAATTCTATTTTCTGAAAAAACCGAACCTGATTTGTACCCGACAAAAACCAAACCAATTATTAACCGATGACAACCCGACATCGATTAACTCTTGACCCGAACTTCAACCGACACCCTACCTATGCTAACCCGATAGCTCGAATAACCGATCTTTAACCCAACCGTGACTAACCGACCCGACTTTAGTGTGACTCACCAAAACATACAGAAGAAACATAACCGATCCAAATACAACCAAACCGAATGACACCCGTCCGAAACCGACCCAATCACCCGAATGAACACCTCTACTAAAAGGAAAGGGGTGTCAATTTATATAGCCGCACGACAAACTGTACAAAAAAATGTTTTCTTATTATGTCTTCTTTAAGAGAAAGAAAAAAGATATTTATTTTAGAAAGGGTGGTTGACTTAGTCTTAATTAGATGTCATAACTTGGCTTCTTTTGCTGATCAATTTAGCATCTAGATATTTAGATAGTATACTCCTTTGATCTTAAGCAAAACAAAAATCATGAGTAAATGAGATTTTTATGTTCATATCCTTACATAATTTGTGGATAGAAATCAAGCTATAATGAAACTAAGGTGCTACATGAACATTGTGTAATATTCGTTTTTGAGTTAGTAAAATAGAACTAGAGAACTAAACTTGTATTTATCTTCCATCTGGTAAAGTAATAATGAAAAGATTTTTATAATAAACACTCTCATTTTTATCAATTAATTTTGAGTCTTAACACATATGATAAGTTTGAAGAACAGTAAAGCAGCGGAATTTAGGGTTTTAATGTAGTTTTCTGTATATATTAATCACTGTAATACAGCCTATTTATACAAGAGTTTCTAGGAGCTAATTACAGAAATAAGAATATGCTGAATATACTATACACAATAAAAGGAAACAACAATAAATCAGAAATATTTGCAGAATAATCTAGAATATTCAGAATACTCTAGAATATTTATTTCCACACTCCCCCTCAAGTTAGGTAGTGGGATCCCCAATGCCTAACTTGCGTAATGTCTCATTGAAGACTTCTGATGCTACGGCTTTAGTGAGGATGTCTGCGAGCTGATCCTTGGATCGGACAAACGGTATACTGATAATATTGTTCTCCAACTTCTCCTTGATGAAATGTCTAACAATTTCAACGTGCTTCGTTCGATCATGTTGAACTGGGTTCTCTGAGATACTAATTGCTGCTTTATTATCACAGTAGAGAAGAGATGCTTGTGTTTGATGACAATTGAGTTCATTTAGCAGCTTCCTGATCCACAAGATTTCTGTGATCCCTTTAGCTATTCCTCGAAACTCAGCTTCAGCACTTGATAGGGCAACAACTTTCTGCTTCTTACTCTTCCAAGTCACCAGATTGCCTCCTACAAGAGTGAAGTATCCTGAGGTCGACTTCCGATCATCTCGATCTCCAGCCCAATCTGCATCAGTGTAACCAATCAGATCAATATGCTCATTCTTCCTGTAGAGAATCCCTTTACTGCTTGTTCCCTTCAAGTATCTCAAAATTCTCATAACAGCTGTTAAGTGCTCCTCCTGAGGACGATGCATGAACTTGCTCACAACACCTACCGCATAAGCTATGTCAGGTCTAGTGTGGGACAAATAGATTAGTTTCCCCACTAACCTTCGGTAACGATCCTGGTCAGTCATTTCTACCCCTTCAACTATCTGAAGACCATGATTAGTAACTATAGGTGTCTCTGCAGGTTTACAATCCAACATTCCAGCTTCAGCCAGTAGATCCAGAATATACTTCCTTTGGTTGATAAATATTCCCTTCTTGGATCTTAAAACTTCTATCCCAAGGAAGTACTTTAGGTTCCCCAAATCCTTCATTTCAAATTCCCGAAACAATTGCCTCTTTAAATTATCAATCTCCAGTTTGTCATTACCTGTAATCACCATATCATCAACATACATTACAAGACATGTAATTCGGTCTCCTTTCTTCTTAAGGAATAAAGTGTGATCTGCATTGCTTTGCCTGTACCCGAATCTCTTCATTGCTGCCGTAAATCTTCCAAAAGAAGCTCTAGGGGACTGCTTTAGGCCATACAATGCTTTCTTAAGTCTGCACCCTTCCTTTTGACTGTATCCTGCAGAGAAACCTGGTGGGGGTCTCATATACACTTCTTCCTCAATCTCTCCATGTAAGAAGGCATTTTTTACATCAAACTGGTACAAGGGCCAGTCCTTATTGGCTGCAATGGAAAACAGGACCCGAATAGTGTCAATTTTAGCTACAGGTGAGAAAGTCTCAGAGTAATCTACCCCATATGTCTGAGTATATCCTTAGCAACCAGGCGAGCCTTATATCTTTCAATAGTTCCATCAGCACGATACTTAACTGAGAACACCCACTTACATCCTACTGTTTTCTTCCCCTCTGGAAGGACACACTTTTCCCACGTTCTGTTTTTCTGAAGAGCATCAATTTCATCTTCCATGGCCTTTTTCCATTTTGGGTCACCAAGTGCTTCATCAATTGTTCTCGGGAGAGTGGTAGAGTAGAGAGCAGCATTGAAAGCAACAGCTGTCTGGGACAATCGTTCATCATTTCCTTTTCCAATGGGATACCTGGACCTCTGTGATTCGAACTCTGGATCATACCTTCGAGGGGGCACACCACGTGTGCTCCTGGGTGGTAATTCGTATTTCCTGGTTACATCATCAACACTAGCCACCACAAGATCATCATTATTAGAGAGCTCAATAGGAGAGGGATCAGGATGTACTGTTACCTCTAGTTCTGGGGAAGGATGCTCGGGAACTGGAATGTCCTGAGGAGACGGATGGGCTATGTTTTCAGTGGTGATTTCTGCGGTGTTACTTATAGTTTCTTGCTCTTTTGGTCCTCTACTGTCACCTAAAGGGTATATCAGCCAGCTGAGATCCTCACTCATACTCTCCCCCTGAGATCGAGGCTGGGTGTAATAATAAGACTGCTCAAAGAAATCACAATCCATGGTGGTATATAATTTGTTTTGGATGGGATCATAGCACCGATATCCTTTCTGAGTCACCCCATACCCTAAGAAGACACACTTAACTGCCCGTGGTGCAAACTTGGTGCGGACTTTTTGTGGAAGGTGAACATAGACAGTGCATCCAAAAATACGAGGAGGAAGGGAATGGGAAGCGGGTATAGGAGTGAATGTGTTAAGGGTGGCAAGGGGTGTTTTGAATTGGAGGGCTTTTGAGGGAAGGCAATTGGTTAAATAAGTGGCAGTGGCAATGGCTTCAGGCCAATATTTGGCGGGCATGTGGGCTTCAAACATAAGGGCACGGGATATTTCAAGGAGGGTGCGGTTCTTTCGTTCTGCCACCCCGTTTTGTTGTGGGGTGTCAGGACAAGTGGTTTGATGGATGATGCCATGTTCAAGGTTAAACTGTGCCATATTACGGGACATATATTCACCACCATTATCAGATCGTAGGACTTGAAGACGAGTATGAAATTGGGTAACAATCATATGATAAAACTTAACAAACATATCAAAGACCTCAGATTTGTGTTTCAAAAAATACACCCAGCACATACGAGTACAATCATCAATAAACAACACAAAATATGAAAAACCATGAGAGTTTATGTCCGGAGCAGGACCCCACACATCAGAATGAACTAAAGCAAAAGGTTTAGTAGAACGAGTTTTGCTAGGAAAATAGGAATGTTTATGGCTTTTGGCCAATACACAAGTCTCACAGTCCAAAGTCTTATTACAATCAGAAAAAACAGGAAAAAGACGTTTTAGATAACCTATAGACGGGTGACCTAAACGTCGATGCCAAGTCCACAGTTGGTGATCAGGAGTACCGTGAGCAAGCATAGAACAACCATTTTGAATCACCTCATCCACATAGTATAGTCCGTCTCGTTCAGTACCATGCCCAATTATCGTCCCCGTCTGAGCATCCTGCACAAAACAACCATCAGAAGTTAGGAGAACAGTACAATTTAACTCTTTGGTAAGCTGACTAACAGATAACAATTTATGGGATAAACTAGGGATGAGTAAGCAATTTTTAATATGTAGAGAGGGTGTGATATCCACTGGTCCAGCTTGATCAACTGATACATGTTCCCCATTGGCTATCTGAATATGGGTTCGGGTAGTGGGTTGAATGGACAAAAGATCACGAGGGTCATAGGTCATAGTATCAGTGGCCCCGCAATCAAATATCCATGGGTTAGTAGTTTTGTGGCTTAGGAGACTAGTGGAAAGATGGTCAGAATATAGTTTTGGGCTTAAAAGGGAACAAGTGGGCTGGGGTACACGTGGGAACACATGGGCCGAAAATTTTAGTGGGTTTGGCATGTTTTCAGAATTATTTTGTGGGTTTTGCATATTTCTAGAATTAATGTGGGTAGGGTCAACATTAATTTGGTGGGGTGTTAGGGTTTTTGTAGGTATATAAATAGGCAAATTAGGAAACAGAGAGTTTCTTTCTTCAATGGGTGCGGCTCCCTCTCTCTCCTCTGATCCCCTTCCTTTTGTTTCTCTTTCTACTGTGTGAATCTGATTTTTACCTCCTTCGCCCTTTGCATTACAGTCCACCCCATTACTGAAGCATCTTGTGATGACGGTGGCTCGGCCGTTGTGAGGTGGGCCTTGCCGCCGGTCCGGCTTACCGGCGCCTTGGTGGCGGCTCGCCTCCTCTGGAAATCGTCCCACCACTCAGGATAACCCACAATCTTGAAGCAATTCTCCTTAGTGTGTTTGGAACCACCACAATGGCTACATCGGAGTTTTTTCCGGTCCTCCTCTTCTCGGCTTCTTTGGGAATACTTGCTTTGTGTGGCTAATCCTGTCCCAATTTCTGAGGGTCCTAGACCCAATGATGAAACGCCATTCATAATTTTACGGCGTGAAATTTCCCGTCTAACGGTAGCATAAGCTTTCTCCACAGTAGGTAGAGGATCCATGTTGAGGAGATCCCTCTTTTCTTTGTCCAGGTCGCCATTAAGGCCGGTCAGAAATTGATATAGCCGTGTCCTTTGTATATACTTATTAAACTCAGTTATGTCCTTTGGACATGACATTGGGTTTGGCATCCTTCGATCAATTTCTTTCCACAAACCGATGAGTTTGTTGTAATAAGTTTCAATGGGATCGTTTCCTTGAGTCAAACTTGCTGCTTTTGAACTCAGATCATAGATCTGTAGTTCATCTCTTCCATGACTCAAAAGATTTTCAATGCCTTGCCATAAACTACGAGCCGTTGTGTAGTCCAGAAACTGATTGACAATATCACCGTCAATATTCTCTATTATCCACGCTATTACCATAGCATCCCTTTGTTCCCACTGAGGATATTCAGGATCTGTGACAGGTGGAGGGTCGTCTGTGATATTTTTGAGACGCCCTCTACCACTGATAGCCACGTGCATTAGTTTGCACCATTTCGTGTAATTATGGTAAGTCAATTGCTCGGAGACCCGAACGTTGGTTGGAGCCTCTGGTGTGATTGTGCTGGGTTTTTGGTTTATTTTTTGAAACATTTGATACATCTGTTCCAACTGTTCCATTGAGATGATTTGCTTCGGTTCATTTGTGGTTTCTTCCATTGCAGGTATGTCTGGTAAATGATGAGTACCTTTAATGGTTTAGGGTTTTTTTTCTGGATCCGAACCCTAAGGCTCTGATACCATGAAGAACAGTAAAGCAGCGGAATTTAGGGTTTTAATGTAGTTTTCTGTATATATTAATCACTGTAATACAGCCTATTTATACAAGAGTTTCTAGGAGCTAATTACAGAAATAAGAATATGCTGAATATACTATACACAATAAAAGGAAACAACAATAAATCAGAAATATTTGCAGAATAATCTAGAATATTCAGAATACTCTAGAATATTTATTTCCACAAAGTTGCCCCGGCCAATATCTAATATCCAAGATGAAGATTGAACAAGAAACCACCTTCAACTAAACATGCACTTCTAAGGTGTTTGATAGAATTTGCAGTTAGTTCTTCTAACATTTTAAGAAGCATTTTGCATTGTATAGAAGCAATCTGTTGTGCGATAACAGAATTAAAGATCGAAAACAAAAAAAAAATAAGAAGAAATTTAATACAAACAATAAGAAATAACACTAGAGATTTAACGTGGTTCACTATTAATGTGATACGATACCTACATTCATCGGCATCGAAAATGAACAATTTCACTATAAATTGAAAAGATACAAAAATGAATCAAGTTTATCTCTCACAAAACTGGCTCACAATTAGTGTATTTTCTCTTATATTTGTGGCTTAAAGCCCTAGCACTAACAAAATGAAGTATATATGATAAATCCTAAGTAGAAGATACTTGGGCTCTAAGTACTACAGCATCATCATGGAAACATGGAGTAACCACCACAACATCATAGGCTAATAAAGTAACTGCCTTGAAACTTTTGACGCCTTTTGACCAAAATCTTGTTTTATCATCTTCAACTATGAATGGACTCTAGTTTGAGTCACCATATCCAACAATCTCCAACTTGACGAGAACTCGTAGTCAGCAAAGATCCCATCAACGAAACGTGAAATATCTCAAGCCAAACACGATGAAAAGTTCATTATATGTCATACATCCTGATAAGTCTTTAAAAAAGACCCATATAATAAGTCTCCAAAAAAGACCCATCACTACTTGTTTTCAAGTATAACAACTCATAATACTCTACCTGCATTACAAGTTCCGGGCAAGCTCCGCCTTAAGGCCAACATGCTTACGATAAGAGCTCTCAACACCACCCCTTAAGGCCTACTACATCACATAGTAATCAATATTTAGCAAAGTTTAAACTTACTAAACGGAACAAACTTAGTAAAGAAATCAGTTGTCAGTAGTCCACATCTTCTTTTACCTTAACCCTCAAATCAGTGTGTGAGAATTGATACCTGACATCAATGTGCTTGGTTCGATCATGGTGCACTTGGTCTCTAGCTAAGCAAATGGCACTTAAACTATCACGATAAACTGTACAAAAATGTTGTGTGATACCCAGTTCACCGAGAAGACCTTTGAGCCAAATACACTCCTTTGTTGCAGAAGTTAAGTACTCAGCTACAATAGTAGACAATATAATTAAAGATTACAATTTGGACTTCTAACTAACCACATAACCACCCCTAAGTGAACACATATCCAGTCACAGAACTCCTAGTATCCATATCAGCTGTATAATTAAAAATCACTATATTCAGTTACTAAACACTCCTTACCATTCCCATACACAAGACTAATATCAGTTTTACCTCTTTAGTAGCGAAAAAATCCTTTTCAGCCCCTGTTAGTGTCCTCTCCCAAATTGAGCTGTAAACCTACTCATAACACTAACAACATGTGGATATCTGGTCTAGTATAGACCCTAACATACATCAAAAGCCAGCCGCGTTGGCATATAGAAATTTGGACATATAAGCTTACCTCTAGCCATATCCCTTTAGATCTCCCAAGTCCCAACCCAAAATCTTCCTGGCTGCACCTAAGTCTTTCATGTCGAATTTCGAGCAAAGCATCTCCTTTGGTCTTACAATATTAGTTTTCTTCTTTGTGTCAACCATCATGTCATCAATATATAGCAATTAATAAATCATGGAACCATCATCCAGCTTACTATGAATCATAAGAATTCCTATGAAAACGATGAGACACCATGAAATAATCAAATCTCTTATACCACTATATGGGGGACTACATAAGTCTATATAATAACTTAAGCAAATGGTAAGCATAGTACTTCTTTCTTCGAATCTCAAATCATTTGGGCTGCTTCATCAGATGCTCCTACTCCAACTCACCCTGGAGGAAAGTCGTCTTAATATCCAACTGGTCCAACTTAAGTTCAACATTTGCTACAATTGACTATAGCACACGAATAGAATTATGTCGAACCACAAGTGAGAATATCTCCACAAAATCAACTCCTTCAACTTGACTGATCCCCTTAGTAATTAGCCTAGCCTTAAAACAAACTTTCTCAATTTTTGATGAACCTTCTTTCTTCTTGAAAATGCACTTACACCCTACAAGCTTCCTCCCTTATGGTACCTTCACGGGCTCCCACACTCTATTCTTGTAAATAGGCTGCATCTCTTCAACATCTCAACAAACCATTGCACCGACTCACTACAACTAAATGCTCGTTTATACGTGCAGGTTCATATGACTCTACATCATCAGCTACACTCAATGCATAACTTGTCAACCCCTTAACACAACAATTTCTATCTTCCATCTCTTCAATCAACCTAACAACGACCTTCATGATAACTCGTCTATGTCTTTTAAGAATGGTGTCCGATTGACTAAATGACCTTTGATTAGAGTTCTTCACATCCTCCCTAGAGTAAGGAGAATATAAAGTAACCTCTGTTTCAAAAGTACCCGACATTGGAACCTCACCATCATTATTAATAATTGTACTTGAGGTAAGTCAATAATGGTAGACTGATGCACCTAAAGCACGCCATCTGTCTGCAGCACGTTTTCCTCTTCCTTTCCAAATCAAAAGTCTTTACGTTGTTCTTTAAATATATGGTGATCTCATCAAAAGTTACATCCCTACTTAGAGTGACCCAACCCTCCGAAGGTGGATGAATACTAAACTCTTTCACACCATCACCGAACTCAACAAAACACCCCATCTTTGCTCGTGGATCCATCTTATCCTCGCTAACTAAGTAACACAACCAAAAATATTCAAATTTGAGAAACTAGGCAACTTACCACTCCAGATCTCAAACAAGATTTTTAAGTCAATTCCCGAATGTGGACCCCTACTAATGATATAACAAGTTGTCATCACATATTCACTCAATTACCTCATCCTAAGCCCTGCATTAGAGAGCATGCAACTGTTTTAATGTGGTGTTATCTTGATGATATGATGTCGACCAATACCCTCTTCTGCACAGAGTTAGTTAAATTCCTTTTTGTCAAACTCTAACCCATTCTCTGTTTGTAACTTCTTGATCTTTTTACCCTTTTGATTCTCCCCCAAAGCTTTCCATTACCTAAAAGCTTTGAAGGCCTCATCTTTTGACTTAAGCAGCCTAAGCTATGTGTATTGGGACTTGTCATCAACAAATAGAAAGCATAGAAAAATAGAAAGCATTTTACTGATACCATGTAGATCAAAGCAGTCCTTAGCACTGAGTATTGTAGCAATACACATATGTTATTGCACAAAAGGTAAAAGTCAATAACATTATTATAACTGTTATCTCTGTTTACAAACAAGGGGATAATATCTCTATATATAGAGTTGATCTATAACAAGTAATCCCACCGATTGTCCTTAAAAATTACAATTGTCTTGCAAAACTAGAAAATCCTAACCTCCTAATTAACTAACTATTTAACATATGTCTAACGAACAATGCTGATGTGACAAGCAAACCTAAACACAAATACTTGCCTAATCGTTTAATTTTCTTCTTTAGATTTCTCAATTTTGAAATTTTTTATATGCAAATAATCTTTTAACAAATTTTTCAAAGATTTTTTAATGCCGAGATAATAATACATTTGATTTCTTAGAAATGATGGGAAAATTGACTAAAGAAAATTCAAAATTTGATACACTGCTTTGTTTGTAAACACTACTTGAAATGCTAAATATATTAACGTTTTGTGAATTATTGTCTAACCAGAAAACGCTAATTCGCGAACTGCTAATTTTTTTGTTACGTAGCGTTCTGCTCCAACTAAACCAGTAAACGCTACTTATAGGGCTACGCGAAATACACCCATTATATCAAAAAAGACTAAATAAAGTTTAGATTCAGGATTTTGGAAAACTGGTTTGTATTAAATATCAAATGGAAACATAGTTCCTATATATACAAGGGTATGGAAACTAAATAAGGAATTAAGAATATTACAAGTAAAAAGATAATAAAAAATATTCCTAAAACAGTTACTCAATATTTACTTTCCAACACTTCCATCAAGTTAGGTCTTCGGGTCATTATAACCTAACTTGCATAAAGTTTGCTTGAATGCTTCTGAAGCAACTGCCTTCACAAGGATGCCAGCTAGTTGATCTTTTGATATCATAAAAGGAATACTTATAATATGTTTCTCGAGTTTCTTCTTTCTAAAATATCTATCAATCTCTACATGCTTAGTTCAATCATGTTTAATTGGGTTTTTAGAGATGCTGATTACGACTTTATTATTGGAGAACAATTTCCATGCCTTCTTTCTGTGGAAAGTGTAATTCGCTCAAGATCTTCTTTAGCCATATAACATCTGTTATTCTTTTGGCAAAACTTTGAAATTCTGCCTCTGCACTCGATAAAGCCACCACCTTTTGCTTCTTACTTTTCCATGTAATTAGGTTTCTCCGAACCAATGTAACCTGAAGTAGATCTCTTGTCATCTTTATCTTCCGCCTAATCTGCATTTGTGTAAGCTAGAAGATTTAAGTGATCATTTTTCCTGAATAGAATGACCTTGCTGCTTGTACCCTTCAGATACCTCAACATCCTCAAAACTGCTATCATATGTTGTATTACAAATAGTATATAATGCAAACAAATTACAATCGGGAATTTGTTTCAAACCCCTTTTAAGATGACAAAAATGAAATTACAACACAATTACAATGCTAATGGAAAGTGAAGATAAGTTTGTAACACAATATGTTACCCGGAAACTTGATACAAGTTGTAGGCGTGTGATCACTTTCCTTTTGTGATATTTCCCCCACAACGGTACTTGGGTTTGGAAGTGAAAATTCACAATGAGATACAAACAACTCTTATATGCCCTTAGTACTTAGGGAATATAACGTAATAGCAATGTGTTTATGGAATTATAAGCAAAGGAAAATGCACACAAAAGTTAATTACTCTCTTGAGTGCACAAGACAAATGAGAAAAACTTAGAGAAGAAAGAATTCAGAGATTTGTTGTGAAGGTGCAAGAAATCCCAAAGCCAATGCCCTCTATTTATACTCAAGAGGAGCCTATGGCTCATTAATCACCTTAATGACCCAATTCATGATCATGCAATTGAATGACATTAATCTTGGTCATTCATAGGCATTATCACACAATTATACTCTTGTAACATCAGAATTAAGAGTGTAATCAAAAGGATCCTAGGCATTAAACTCAATAGAAAACGGGAAAAAAGCAACGGTCAAAAACAGTAGCCCATCGCCGAGTCGGCGACGAGTCCAAAGAGGGGACCGCCGACTCGGCGCAAGCCCTCTGACCAAAACCTGTTTTTCCAGAGAGCAAAAGCCGACTCGGCTAAGGCTCTCCCAGGGGTGCCGCCGAGTCGGCTGTCAGCCAAACAAGGCGCCCCTTACTTTTTTCCTTGTCTTATCTTATAATGCCTTAATTTGGACCACGTAAATTGATACGTATATCGTCCCACTATTTAGAATAGCTTTAATTGATATAATACGGACTTATAAACTGTCCCACTACCTTAGTAGTACTTGGTGATTAAATACTCAGGATTATTATTATACAATAAATGTCCAACAATCCTCCCCCATTTTGGGTATAATAAGCCTCTCATTTTGTTAGTAAACCACATGGTAGCATCCAGTTTTTTTTAATTCACCATTTTAACGTTTAATTCACCATTTTAATAATTAATTCATCATTTAATTCATTAGCGCTCATAAATGTTTAAATATTTATTGAAAAATTGTAAGAAAATATCTAATCTGGTCGAAACAAATACTTATTCGCCTATTTTCCAAAACATAAACTGAAAAAGATTTTTTACGTCATTTTTACCCATCATAGCGATTTTTATTGAAAAACGGACGTCGCTACTATCTTTATGGGATAACTCTTTTCGAAAATTTGATCAAAATAAGTACTTATTCGAAAGAGTAGTTGTTGCGGCTGATGAATTAAACATTAAAATGGTGAATTTAAATGTTTAATTATTTTTCCGTAAAATTATATAACATTTATAATTTTTCCATAAAATTATTAAACATTTATACACGTTAATGAATTAATCGGTGAATTAAACAATAAAATGGTGAGTTAAACATCAAAATGGTGAATTAAACATAATGCGGGAAAAAAAACTTACAAAATGATGAATTAAATAGAATTTAACAAGAAATTAACGGAAAATATTACGGCAATTAGATAATGCATAAACTGAATGCTACCATGTGAAATTTTCTTTAAAAAGTGTTACTATTAGCATGTCATTAAAATTGAATTCTTTCATGTGAAGTTTTCATATCATCATACAATATACTAATTCAAAATCACTTATGCCATGTGTCACTGTTATAATGCATTTTATAAGCATGTTGATGTTGTGCCAAGTGTCACACTTAAAATGCAATTTTAAGTGTTTGTAATTGATGAGGATATAAACTCCTCAAATTCATATTAAAGTTAATATTTGAATATTAATCTAACCCATAAATTCATGTAAGACTAAATGATATAAGGTAATTATTTTTTATCTCATCCCTTCATATTTCCTAATGCAATGTGAGTTTACTAGAGAAAGTGAAGTTTGAAAAATGAAGTTATAATAATACATTAGGAGTAACTTATGCAATCTTATCTTATAAATTCACAACAACTGAGTCATCAAAGATACCTATAGTATGTAATATACAAACAAAACACACATGTAACAACATCATATGGTACGATTGAAGATTTTTCAATTACTACTTCAATTGTTATCAAGAACATACGAGTTCACCAATTTCATTATACCCTTTTAAGATTTAATTCTAATATCCAATTCAAGAGGGAATATCTAATCATAAAACTTTTTTCAAGTGCATCACTTGTGATAACATCATAAGCACTTTATCTATTATGATAACATTTAGTATAAAGTTGCTAATGCTTAATTGATTATTATCATGCATGTCCAAGAAGTGGTAAAAGGTTCTATATGGGGATTTTGCTAAATTTTGTCAAAATTCTACATGTTATGAATCCAAACAATCTATAAAAAATGAAAGTGAAGTACCCTAACCGTGCAAGGCACGGGTATAATCCTAGTAATAAACTAAGTCACAACTTTAAACATGCTTGAAAATCTATGAAAACTTGTAGTTGTAGTTATTAATATCATTAATTAATTGTAAACCACTTTAATAAGGTGCCATGATTGGAAATATTTACATATAATTTCCATTAATATAACACATTCCGGTTTAAGCTCCACTAGTAAATAAAATTAAAAAAGAAAAACACATAAACCTAAAAAGTACAAGCTGCCCACCAAAAACATTCCTTTTTCTCATAATTCTATATATATAAACAAATCACCCTAAATTCTTACATCTAAATCTCCTCTTTCTTTCTCCTTCTCTTACACCCTTCAACCTTCTCTTCTTCCATTTTTTTTTTCTTTTCAAAACAAAATAACAAATAAGAAGAGAAGGGAAAAAATAAAAAAATAAAAAAAAAAAAAAGATGGTGAAGTTTTCAAAGGAGTTAGAAGCACAACTTATACCAGAATGGAAAGATTATTTCGTAAATTATTGGCAGCTTAAAAAACAAATTAAAAAAATTAAAATTTCTCGTAAATCAAAACAAGCAAATCAAATCTATACCAATTCTTCAGCTTCTACACAATGCTCCAACTTTATTCATTCGGCTTTTGGTCCGGCACGATCATTCATATCTGTTATTTCGAATAAATTCTCTAATTCTACTTCTTCTTCAGAAGATAATGAGGTACATACCAGCTTATTTACTATTTTTAGTAACGGATACTTAATTTCTGTTACTTTTAGGTTAAGAAATACCTGATTTTTTTATTTTTCACGTGAATTAGCCTTATTTTTGTTTTTTGTTAATTAATATTGGAGGGTGTTATTAATTGAACACAATATTATTTATTCTTTACAAATTGTTTTGAGAAACGGTCTGTCTGAAAGACGTATTATATATATAATACATACAAATTAAAGAAAAAAAATAAGAATTTAAACTTTTTGTTTTGAGGTCGTCTGTTTCAAAAATAGTCTTTCACAAGAGTAAGTGTTTGTTCTTATTATAAAATATAACTAGCTTTCCTTTCGTGCACGTACGTACCGTGAATATTATAATTTAATTATAACAATTGGCTTCTTATAAATAACCTAAATGGATTTTTAATCTTATATTTATAATAGAGAATATTTTTATATTAATTATATAAAGAATATCTTATATTATTTAGTATCAATATAGTGAAAACATAGTAATTTGCTAAATATTTTTGTCTTTTTATAATTAGTATATATAATATAATATAGGTATAGATAGATTAGCTAAGAATAAATTAATGGAAATTATTTTATCATCATTAGTTCGTATAATGCAATATATTTTTTTTATGCTAATATAATAATAATTATATTTTATTCTTATATCAAGTATTTTAGTTAAGGAAATGAATCAGTTTTATAGGTCAATTTAATAGGTACGGAAGATTATGAATCTCAACTTATCAGCACTTTGCATTCCGGTATCGTTTTCCAAAAGAAGAAGCAGGCCATATAACTTTTCGTAGCGTACGTCTAGGAAATTACTTCATCATATAATTTGTCTAAAGCAATCAAATCATGATATAATTTGAATAAAGCAATAAAAGAACTACTATTGTGAGAGATCGTCTATCGATGAAACAATCTCAGAACATAGAGCCTATAAATCAATAGTTGTATTAATTGACCCGTGTATGAAAAACGTCTCACAGTGAGACTGTCTTACTCAATAATTTGTGATAAACAAATTATGATTTTTTTTTAAAGAATTTTGAGGATTCTTAATTTAATTATTAATAATATAATTTTAGAACCATAAGTTTGTGATTATGATTTTGGTTATGTGGAATCTTAGCCTTGAATATCCTATAAATCATGCTAAAAAAAAGAATATCCAATAATTTTAAACTTCACCAACTTCTCCTTAGTGCATGCATATTAATGAAAGATTATTGGACTTTTTTAATTAATTAGTTATTAACTTAATTGAAAACCAATTCAAGCTTACTTTAATTTGTTATTTGTGGTGGACACTGTGTAGCTTTTTGGAAAAGGTGTATAGGTATTTTATTTTTGTTTCATCCTCAAGCTTTAGAAAAAGTTTTTACATTTTGGAAGCAAAATTTATTGGTAAAATAAACTTATTCACGTTCCACACAGTGTACTATTTAATATTTTTTCTTGATCCAACATTTTTTGACATTGTGTGTCACATTTCTAGATTCATGCACACTGTTATAGATATTAATTAATAAAGTAAAAACGTAAAGATTAAGTCTTTATTTAATTTTATTTGCAATAATTTAAAGTTATTCTTTTTTATTCTCTTTAAATATAATTTTTTCTTATAGTGGTGTTTATTATGTCATAGTACTTTAGAGCAAACTTAATTTAATGAATCAAATATTCATCTTAGAATAAAGAGATTAATAAAAAATTTTAAAGTATAAGAATAGAATTAATATAAACTCAGACTCACACTTCAAATAATAGTGTCAATTATGATATTTAATTGAATTTATTTAAATTATTTTAAGAGCTATTTTGACAGTTGTTATAAGTATAGAATTACGTATGCAGTGTTTTCTAGCTTTACAACATTGCTAGTTACTTAATATATTTCCTTTAGTTTGGTTTATAGCAAGCACGCAAGTCATTTTCTTTTCCTTTTGAGAAATCAAAATAAAGCGATTAAAATTTGTCTGTTGTGCCTAATTATGGGGCAGATTATTAATTTGGTATGTCCATCACGAAAACATCGTGATATATTTTCACAAGCAAGACCAATAATAAGATCATCATCGTATCCAGTGTATCCTGTTCATAGAAAATTATAACCAGGGTCTGGGGTGGGAAGAACGCCGACAACTCATACCTATACAGGAGAGTGCGGTTAAAGAGTCTCCCGGCTCGAGAAGACCAATAATAAGATCATATCAATTTAAATCAAGAAAAAATCAAGAAAAAAATATTAAGCTAAGAAAAAAGAGTTGCATGTATAACAAGCTAGCGAAACAATTCAATTGCAGGTAATGAAGAGGAAGTCTACAGAAGAAGAAACTGACCAAGATGTTGATGAAGAGAATGAAACTGAACTTTCACAACTCTTCTCTGAAGAAGACGAGGTACAAAAACATTATACATTAAATACTTTCTCTGTTTCATGCATTAAATACTTGTTATATTTTACTTTTTATACAATTAAATATGAAATTTTAATTATTTATATGCAATTATAAATTCTAATTTAAACAAGATTACGTTTGAATTTATTTTTCTTTGACATTATCATCAATATAAAATAAAATTCAATAAATCCAATGTAGGAAATATTTGAATACCAAGAAAGTATGTGTAATACCAATTATTGTTTATCGTATGTCATTACTCGTTGGATATGGCTAAGCCTAGAAGCATGCAACACACTCTTTTCATATATGACTTACATACATAGTTTGAAATGAAGGATAAATGAGATTTAAACCTTTGATTTCTAATAACATGTTAAGAAATTATAAGACTCAATAAAAAAATTTAACCTTTTATATATAACATAATAAAATTTTAAAATATGTTATATATATTTTCTATAAGTTGATAATTGTAAATGTTGGGCATTGTTAGAGTATATACCGTATTATACTGAGAGCCCAATTATCAGCTTAAACATTTATAAAATTAACTTCCAGTTGAGTTGATTTTTTGATATGGCATCAGAGCATAGGTTATTATTCCTAAAATGTTTTCTTAGTCCGTTCCTTGACAAACATTAGGTTTATATTTCCCAACCATAAAACACGTTACTTATATTTTCGATCATCATTTGGTATAATAATAATAATAATAATAATAATAATAATAATAATAATAATAATAATAATAATAATAATAATAATAATAATAATAAAGATGATTATGGTGTAGGTGAGGATGTTTTTTGGTATGTTGGACGAGGAGCTTGAAAAGGTGAATCGTTTCTATACTGATAGGGAAACAGAATTCTTAGAAAGAGGTGAAAGTCTTCTTAAGCAACTACAAATATTACAAAATCTTAAGCCAATATTTGAACAACGTCGACGAAAAAAGTTCCTTTCTCCAATGTCATCATTCCATGGAGGATTTCTTTCACGTTCTAACTCAACTTCAGCTCGAAATTCCGATTATTCTGGTTAGTCATTTTTTAATCTTTACATGAGGATTTTATCTTTTTAATATATTATTTTTGACCGTTATTCATTTTTTATAAATCTAAAAATTCAGTTAAATATTCTAGTTATTAAGTAATCGAATCTAAATTGTTGGTTTATTTTAATCTTTACATATAATTAAAAAAAAACAAAGGTATAGCATGATGACGTTACATAAAAATAGTGGTTTATATATTTGGTGCTCTTTCACCTTGCATGCACTATCAAATTTCATGGACACTAATCACTAAACGACAAATAAATTAAGAATGATAAAGTTTTATCATAAGTCTAATTTGAAAACTTTCCGCATAATACCTATTAATTTACTTATTAGAAAACTGTTGAATACTAGTAGTGAGAGTAGCTGGCTTTTTTAAGAACTTTGGTCAGGATTAGACCACAAATCCTTTTCAAGGGTAATATCATTGAATCCAACTGATGAATATGGGTAAACTGTTTCTGTGTGCGTCAAAACGAACTCACTTACATTGAATCTTGTAGTTAAGACTATCAAAATTCTCAAGACATATCGACTTTGAGTCGAGTCACTTTTAATTTGATTCTAATACTTTCTAAATGGGTTATAACACCTAAATTTCCTACCGTACACCCCTAAATTTCCAACTTCTTAAAATCGCAAAGAAAAGACGGGAGGAAATTCGGGTGTTACACAGGTCCTCTACAGTTTTCCTTTTGTTTGAATTGATCAAAGAGTTACTACAACAACATCGATAATGTCAGAGCCTTAAACTAGAAATATTGGGGTAGACTAAATGAACCAATATATTAGTTCTATATACTCTTCTCTGCTTATTCCGATTTTCTAACTTTTTAATTTGTAAGTCTAGATCTTTAATTTATTGTTTTCACTCCCGTCTTTCAAGTCATCATCAATCTTCCTGGCCCCTTGTTTTATGTCTCTTGAGCTATAATTTTCTATTTTTTTCCTAGCCATACAATATTTTCTTTTGTCTTTTCCTCAATATCTGTAACTCTTAAATCATTTTCTTATGTCTTTATTTTTAATTCTATCCCTTAACGTATGTCCACCTAGCAATCAAACCATTTGCATTTCCTCTACTCTCATCAATCTACTCTCATCAATCTACTTCGATTCTTTTCAAAAGCCTAAATTTATGATCGATAATAGTAGCGGTTATTTAATCACTGTCGATTAAACTTGTCCTTTAACTTTGAGGATACACCTCGATCAAATAATATTTAAATAGTCACTCTTTATTTATTAATTTTTTCCACTCCCTAATTATTTTATGGGTCATATCTTATTATTATAAAAGATTTATCAACTAAAAATTAGGAAAATGTGTCAAGGAATACAAAATTGAACTAACATATTAATAAATAGTTTTTATTCATATATAAAAAGTCTTAAAAAAAAGCGCTTTTAAAACTTCATCAAAAATTAGTTTTTGATTTTTCTTTACAAAAATTAACTAATCTAGTGTTTGGGAACAAATACTTCATTTTAAATTATGGATTTCAATTAAGAAATCATAAATGAAGAATTTGAGAATGACAAAGTTTTGGTAGTCATTCTCAAATTCTCAACTTAAACTAATTTAAAAATAATTATGGAGTTTAATCCAAATTTAAATTTGAAGATTTTTAACTTGCTAAATAATAGATTTGAGCTAAATCCAAATTTCTAAATGAAATCATCATTCTCAAACATGACGTAAAGGTATATTGAGTCTCGACCAAAAATAGTATAGTAAAACTAAAAAAATTAGCAATATTTGAAAATCTATTCTTAACAATATTGGATTTAGGCTAACTTTGCATTTGACCTCGTTATTCTCGATTTTTTTTTTTTTGTGTTGGATCATTTTTGAGTTATTATCATTATTATTATTGGCTTTTAAAATTTTACTTTATTGATTCGTCTATATATCTAAAGATTTAATTTGTGTAAGGTGCATGAGGATGGCCTTTAAGACTTAAGTAGATGTAAACATAGCTATGTCTTGCTTTTTTCATGCTTGAGAAAATTTCCGTTTAAAGATTTTTTTCTTCAAACATTAAAAAAAAAGTTAATTAAGTTTATAAAATATTTTCTTCATTATAATTATAAAAATAACTTCATAATTGATACACTGGTCATAGCAATGTATGTTTAAAAATTAGCAAATTTAGCTCACATAAATGATCAATTTAACTAATTATGTTTCTCGATAAAGTAGTGTCCAATATTTATAAAATGGGTGGTTGTTACGTGCTTTAAACAGTAACTACTAGTGCTTCTTTTTTTAACATAAAATAGAATATCAAGAATGTTAGTGCGGTGCGTAGGACACTTGACTATAAAATTGACAAACTTTAGTAGAAGCCATCACAAAACTTGACTAACATTACATATATTGAGGCTTTAACTATCAGCTTAATTTTTAAGTTAATTGGTTTTTTGATATGGTATCAAAGACAATATAATAAGAGGTCATGGGTTCGAATCTCAACCACCCTTCCTTTAAAGTGGAATATTTAGCGCCAGGTATGAGGAGGGCCTGTGCTGCATCCATACTTCTAGCTCAATGGGCTCTCGTGTGAGGGGCCTGTTAGAGTATATAACATATCTTGGGGCCTCCACCATCAGCTTAAGCTTTTGGTTGAGTTGGTTCCTTAACAGAATATGACAAGAGGTCACAGGTTCGAATGTCAACCACCCCTCATTTAAAAATGGAATATTCAGCGCCAGGTATGAGGAGGGCCTGTGTGGCATCCACACTTCTAGCCAAAGGGTTCTCGTGTGAGGGGGCGTGTTAGAATATATAACATATGCTAAGGCCTCAACCATCAGCTTAAGCTTTTTCTTGAGTTGGTTCCTTGACATTATATGGTTAAAGGTGTTTAAAATAGAATTTGTGATTTGATATTTATCTGATTTTGTAAAATCGACTATTACCATTCTAAATGAATCTTGAATTACGTAAAAATTAATGTGGACATAAGATTCAATTTTAAACTGACTTCAAATAAACGTTAGATATCAATCTGATGATCTAAAAAAACACCTCAACATATAACATAAATATAAATTACGTTATATCCAATACTTCGTCAATCTCACCAACAATTCTAACAGGCTTTTAATAGGAGAAAATAAAAATGAATACGAGGGGTTAGATCAATATTCAATTAAAGAAAAAATTTCTCAATTATGATTAAAAATATAAATGAAATATTCATAAAAAAATTGTTAATCATAATGGTAGTATTAAACAATAATTAATACACAAAATAGTGGTATAAACATAGTGGCAGACACCTGAGTGGATCGGCCCTTAAAATGTAAAAAATGATGGTCAAAAAAAATGGGTGCTTATGTAGCACACTTAAGAGAGTCACTGCACCTTTGTGAATGTGATGGAGTTTTAATAGGATCTCCACTACATTCTCTACCACTTGACTTTTTTTAAAGGATCTCCAATCTTCATGCTCTACTACATTCTCTTCCACTTGACTTTTTATTGTTTATATAATTAGTGTACTATTCATTATGTCATCAATTGGTTGTCAATCTAGTGGGCCTTCTTCTTACACCATTTTTCACCTGCAAATTAAAATTGGACTTTCATGCTTTCATTAGTGGATATGTATAGTTGCCATCATCATGGCTTTCCATTGCTCTTATTTAAATAGTTTCATGATTGGTTGATAATTTCTCCGTTTCATAATATATATGCTATTGATTGTGATATGCTGTGCGGGAAAATATTACTATCAGTAGCAAGTATTATGAAAGGGAGGAAGTATAATTTTTGAATTATGAATGTGGCATTTATATATTGAGGGAAATAACCAAACCTAATTTAGTTAAATATCTCATTTTTTTCTATTGGATATATTCACATTTTCTCATTTGATAACATTACTTATTGTCTAATGTTTTTCCTTTTCCTTATTTCAAGTAGTTTTTATCTTTTTAACAAAAAAAATAATGTCAGACTAATCAGACATTGGATTAGAATAAAAAAGTAGTATTCATATTTGATTGATTTTTACTGCTTAAAGCTGATTTTTAGTTATAAATTACAATTGGGTTTTATTGGCTAAAATTGCTTTTACTGATTGTACTGATATTTAATAATTGTTAAGAATTTTTACTAGTTAGAGCTTATTTCAACTGATTAATTATTTTTTCAAAATAAAACAAAGCATAATAGTACATCGTAGAACTATAATCTTACAACTATTCTTGTGAGAGACCGTATCTCAAACAGACGACCTCAATACAAGAACTTTAAATTTTATTTTTTCCTTAATTTGTATTAATTAGACTATTAACTCTATATATCTAAGGTATGTCTCTTGAAGAAACGCATTTCACAACAATTTATGATAATCTGAATTAACTTCATAATCTATCAATAATCGTGACCATTCCAATCTCATGAATATAAAAAAAAGTTATTTACATTATTTTTACTCCATATTTTTTCAACGTCTTCAATCCCTAAATGAATCATGATCATAAAACACATAAACTATGCTAATCGTGTAGAACTCTTATAATGCAATTCGTTTTTACAAATTCTAATGGTTGGACCCACTTGATTAAAAATGCGTTAATGCACCCACAAATTTCTTAATCACCTGTCTTAATCAAATCTTCATCTTTTTTTGCTTGTCTCATGTCTCACCTCTTTTGATTACTTTCCAAGATAACCCTAATTTTCAAACTTTTCCACCCAACAACCCATCAAAGATTTCCATTAATTTAGGTTACTAATCATGCAATTACTGTCAGGGCGTTCACATTTTCCAATAATTTTCAGTTTTTGGGGTCAAATTTGGTATGGTTTTTTAGGTTTTCTACAATGCCCACCAAGTATTCGTTTAAATTCCTCAGTGCAGCATCAGAGTTTACAATTGTGACTTACAATGACGAGGAACCTGAGATTTGATTTTACATTTAACACCAAATTAATGCCTGGTTTTAATGTTTTGACTATGGTGAACTTAATATTTCTGCACTCTAATTTATTTTTGATTTAATTCTTAAAGTGAAGAAAGTGAGGCCTTAATCAATAATGACATTAATGTGGTGGAAATAAATAACTGAGTTGATTGCTAAAAGAAGATGGAAACCAATAATTTGCAGGAAACGTATCTGAAAACAATGAAGATACTGATGCCTCTTCTCAGACAGAGGAAGTAATAGCAGCTCTTGAAAAGAATGGGTTGAATTTGATTGGTGCTGCTACCAGGGCTAAGACAAAGAAAGGGAAGCCCAAAATGGCTCTGAGGATCGACATTCCCCCCACCACTCCAGGTCGGACGATATCAGCTGTCACGTCCTCATTGTGGGAGGATCTAGCTAATAGTCCAAGCAAAGACACCCCAAGAGAAATGATTAACAGGAAGAAAATTCAGTGTGCTGAGAAGATGATCAGAGGTGCCTTTGTTGAACTTTACAGGGGTCTTGGCCTTCTCAAAACTTACTGGTATAGAAATTGATTTAACTATTAATTTTAAGAATGAACATGACCCATGTTAGTTATTAACCTTTATTTTCATATGCTTGAGTATGATTTGAATTGGTAATTACTTCGATGAATTATTATGACTGTTGACTGGAGCTATGTTGTACTTGGATGCTTGTG
Source organism: Amaranthus palmeri (assembly GCA_019776075.1). NCBI lineage: Eukaryota > Viridiplantae > Streptophyta > Magnoliopsida > Caryophyllales > Amaranthaceae > Amaranthus > Amaranthus palmeri. Next base: position 98,203 of record JAAKBH010000553.1, read on the forward strand.
TTCAATCCGGGCATGTGTTAACTTTTTCGACTTGGCTATTTCTTGAAAAACTTACTTGACAATGGCCTAAAATATCTACTCATGAACCGCCGAGAAAGAACAAGGGTTCTTAAAATAGAATGAAGAATTGGAGTCCTGCACTAAACTTAACATCAGAATGCTATGGCATAATATCAATCATACTCAAGAGTCAAGACAAAAACTAGTTTTTTGTTGACCAATTAGGCAAAACATATGAGGATTGGAATAAAAATTCCTTGGCTGCTCTCACTTTTGACTTGTGAGTACTACTTGAATTTTACATTGTTAATGTGGAGTACTACTTCCATTATCAAATTTTTGGACCAATAGTATTCTAATCAAATTGATTTTGATTATGCACTTTGACATTGCGTATGGTTGATGCCAAGTTCAATCAAGCGATTACATATACTTAATGGTTGAATTTATAAGATGGTTTTATTCTTTAAATTTGGCTTATGCTAAATTTCCCCATGAATGATATTCGAATGTTAAAATTGGTTTAACCTCTTGATGGCAGCACACTGAATTTGGTAGCATTCACCAAGATCCTGAAGAAATTTGACAAGGTCAGTATCATAAAGATTGTCAAACTTTCGATCATCATGCTCACCTAATCTATTATACTACGAATCTACGATCCTTTGCCTAAAATGATTAACTGCTTTTTCTGTTTAAGTTTCGTTTATTCTTGGGGACACAGTGGTATCATAAGTTTACTTTATGAAAGTGTTGTTGATAGCTCTATAGTAAAGATGTAAATCCATATTTCTATTATTTTTCTGGAACTTCATAAAATAAAATTTATGTGCGAATTCTCATCTTCTTTAACAGGTTGCAAATCGCCAAGCATCTGCGAATTATTTGAAGAAAGTGAAGGGTTCTCATTTCATGAATTCTGACAAGGTAAGCAAATAAAACTATTTACCAAGTCATAAAGTTCTTTTCTAGATTCATTTAGATTCATTCTAAAGTGTTGGTTCATTATGTACTACTATATTAATTTAGTTCAACTCCCTTACACTTTCCACCATCATAAAAGTAGATTCAGGAGGAAATTTTTCATCATTTAAAAATTTCAGAGGTTGCAACTTGCAATAACAGTAAACTATAGGAAGGAGTTAAAATCCAGTGACTTGTGTTGCAGAATTTCATTATTTATATTCCCAACTTGTTGATTGTGGAATAAGTTATGGTAAAAAAAGTTATCTAATTGAATTACTATTTTTGGGGTATATATATGATGGTGGTGGTGTCATAAAGGTGGTTAGATTAATGGATGAAGTGGAGTCCTTATTCATCAAGCACTTTGCCGACAATGACAGAAAAAAGGCCATGAAATTCTTGCGTCCTCAACAACAGAAGGGCTCCCACATGGTTACCTTTTTTGTTGGTAAGTTTTATTTTGCACATAATTCCCTATATAAACTAGCAAACTATAGTTGTCCCTTCTACTCTATGAAGAAATGTCATTCTTCTTATCAAAATGCTTTCGAAATGTAAATGTTTTTGACAATGGTGACAATAATACGGACAATTAACAATATTTGTCTAACCTTTCACAGAATCTACATACTCTGATACTATATACTTTTGTTTACTCAGTAATTAACCTTGATTTGAACTCGATTTTGACACATTGCGGTATTTCTTAAGTGGGTGTTGAATCGCGTGGTTGTTATTTTCCTCTGTTATTTTTAATCAATTTATTAACAATATATATAACTTGAAACTATGTCCGGGGAACTAGCAGAACTATTACTTATTTTCCTTTAAAGAATGAAAATTGATGTGAACTATGATTATGATAAGCTTGAGCACTTGGCTACCTTAATAAATAAACAATGAAGTACAATGAAAACATTGTATGGAAGAAAATCTGATTGTACTGCTAATTTGAATTAGATTACCCTGATCATTAAGGAATTATCTTCATCAAATTTCGCTGCTCTGTAAAACCTTTTTTAACATCTAACTAATTGCTTCTCTGTTTCGTTGGAGCAGGATTGTTTACGGGCTGTTTTATGACCCTTTTTGCTGTGTATGCCATTTTGGCTCATATATCTGGTTTGTTTTCACCCGGAAGCAAGGATGAGTCTGGTTACATGGAGACTGTATATCCTATTTTTAGGTAATTGTCACACTATCTCATATATTTATAAGTCAGTAACATAATGTAGATTCTGCACACTAAAGCACCTCCTCGTGAATACTATAAATATGTACTTCTATTGAATATATACATGTAAATTGTGAATAAAATTATCATACACATATTTGAAATGTTAATCGCACCTTATTTAGGAAGTAGATATACTTCTAGGAAATTACAGTAAAGTATGAGTTCATATTATATGTGTATATCATACCTACACATATGAAAGATGAAAACAAATGTATATATTATATCACGAATGTATACTATTCTTGACTTTTGGGCTTGAGATTGGAACTTCAGGGAAGTCAAGCTTAAATCGAGGAAATTGCAATCTTAATGCTAAGGAAGAATCATTATTTCTTTGTTATTTACTTTATAATTAATCTTTGATGCAGTACATTTACTCTGCTGAGCTTGCATCTCTTCATGTATGGATGCAACTTGCTAATGTGGAAGGCCACAAGGATCAATTATACATTTATATTTGAGTTCTCCCCAAAGACTGCTCTAAAATACCGGGATGCCTTTCTTATCTGCACCTCCTTGATGACTTCTGTAGTTGGTGCGTTGGTCATTCACCTCATTTTAAGATCTAGTGGTTTTTCGGCACAGCAAGTTGATGCTATTCCTGGCATCCTCCTCTTGGTTAGTCATGCTACTAGTATTGTTTTGCTCTCTTACCGTCTTAAAGTATCATTATGTATCTTAGTTTTAAAAAGCGCGCCTCGCTTTGCGCCTCGTGCGCCTCGAGCTCAGGCTCAACTGAAAACGCCTCGGTTGGGCGAGGCGAAGCCCACTTCAAGAGGCGTGCGCCTTGGGCGCCTCGATGTGCTTCACGCCTCGTGCGCCTGGTGCGCCTCCTTGTTTGGTTGGGTAATTAACTTATCCCTATTTGTTCGGATTATAAATAAAACTAAAAACTCTAATTCACTGAATATGAAGTTCGAAAAATCGTTCCTTCTTTATGAAAAACAAAAGGCATGCATAGAAGAACATAACTTTGTGAATTCTTCGTATTCTCATTATAATAGTTTTGTGCTATAGTGGTGTTTGATGCAAGAATAATAAATGTTTTCAAGCTTGTTGATACTAAAATATGAATATCATGTTATTTGAAGTATTATATATGTTTTAAAATGGAATTTTAAGCTTTAGCGAAAAAGTGCGCCTCGCATACAAAAAGCTCGCGCCTTCGCCCTGCGCTTTGCGCCTAGGCTCGAAGGGCCTTTAGCGCCTCGATGCGCCTCGCGCTTTTTAAAACTAAGTTATGTATATATAGATATGTTTAATTGAATGGTCAAGCGACATATAGCCAGAAGAAGAATTTAACTTTTCTTTTTATGTTTGATTTTCAGATCTTTTTTGTAATACTTTTCTGTCCCTTCAATATATGCTATCGTTCTACTCGATTTTGCTTCCTAAAGGTGATACGTAACATAGTGTTCTCGCCATTGTACAAGGTGCGTACATGCATAATTAAGCCATGCTGGTTGGGAATCTTATTAATTATATGGCTATACTGATATAATGGCCTAATTACCGATTGAGCCTAAATCATCTTTTGGTTGAAATTGCATGATAGGTTTTGATGGTAGATTTTTTCATGGCTGACCAGCTCACTAGCCAGGTACTTCAGAGAGTGGACCTTATGCAAGCGGCTTCATTTTAATTTGCATCAATCATGTTTACCAAGCTATCGTATTATTTTGCAGATTCCGTTGCTTCGGCACTTGGAAACCACTGCCTGCTATATACTTGCTGGCACAATCAAGACACACCACTATGATGTTTGCAAGAAGGGAAAGCTGTACAGAGAGATTGCATATGTAATTTCATTTGCACCATATTACTGGCGTGCAATGCAGGTAATACATTTCCGTTTCAAGTAATTTTCTGATGAACGTGTCGGCTTTGCTTTCCTTTAGAGATAACAATCTCTCAAATATTTGCTTTCCTTTTAGTAAGATATCTCTTGGAAATTCTTATGCATATCCTTTTGTTCCGTTTAATGCCTATAGAGATTTATTTGCCTTTTTTTAGCGCAAACGTACGTCAAAAGTTTAAACAGATTATTAACCAGCTGATTCTTGTTTTATGTGTGCCCCCATTCAACAACTTTCAAGTGTGCCAGAAGGTGGTTAGAGGAATCTGATGTGAAGCAATTAGCTAATTTGGGCAAGTATGTTTCTGCCATGGTCGCAGCTGGTGCTAGGTTAACGTTTGCCCAGCAACAGGAACCGACAATTCTTTGCACTACACTAGTTGTAGTCACTTCTGCCGTAGCCACAATATACCAGTTATATTGGGATTTTGTGCAAGATTGGGGATTTTTTAACCCCACATCCAAAAACCCCTGGTTGAGAGATGATCTTGTTCTGAAGAACAAATGTATCTACTACATTTCCATTGTAAGTTTCAACTCCTATTTTTCTCCTCTGATATGTCGAAAAAAACCGATGCAAATGATAATTCGATGCTGATGCAGGTTCTCAATTTGGTCCTTAGAGTTGCTTGGGTCGAGAGCGTGATGAGGTTCATAAAAGTTGGCAATATTGAAGCCAAATTTTTGGACTTCACATTAGCTTCCCTAGAAGTAATTCGTCGGGGGCACTGGAATTACTATAGGTAAACTTCTTAATGAGCAGCATTTCCCTCTACCGACTTTTAACTTAGATGTATTAATAGGATCTTACACCTCTTTTTCTCCCCGTTTTTTCGCTGATGTTAATGACAGGGTGGAGAATGAGCATCTAAACAATGTTGGAAAGTACAGGGCAGTGAAGGAAGTTCCACTGCCATTCCGTGAAACGGATTCAGACGGCTAATGAGCTCAATTATTTCATCAAGTTTTGTACAGATTTCTTGTTCCGTCAGGTGGAAAAAATGCAAATTTATTTCCATCTTACACAAATTTAAAGTGTTGCGCTGAAAAATCGGGCACAGATGAAAAGTTTGTTGCTGATTATTCATCCGAAGATCATATTCATGTAACATGCAAGGCCATGTTCTCTTGTGTATAGAAGGTGAATCATTGAATTAGAAGATCTGCAGTAAAATTGGACATTTTCTTGAGGCAATATATGATCTAAATGTATGTTAATTTTTTTGTAAGTGATAAAAGAATTATGCGGAAATAAAGATACAAGTGTTTAGGGTTTTAATCTGTGTTATTATTATTATGACAGAATACAGCCACTTATATACAAGAGTACAGCTACGATAATAATGGTAAACTACACAAAATCAGCACAGAATAATGCTAACTTCCTAATATAAAAGATCTCCTAAATATTAACATATTCTAGAATATACTATCTCCTACACTCCCCCTCAAGTTAGGTCATAGGGTCTCCAATGCCTAACTTGCACAATGCATCTTCAAATGCTTCAGCTGTAACTGCCTTTGTCAAAATATCTGCAAGCTCATCTTTAGAACGAACTAGAGGGAGGCTGATAATATCATTCTCAAGTTTCTCTTTGATGAAATGTCGGTCCACCTCCACGTGCTTAGTGCGATCATGCTGTACTGGGTTGTTAGAGATGCTAACAGATGCCTGATTATCGCATATCAACTCACAAGCCCCTTTAGGAGGAAAACCCAACTCCCACAGAAGTTTCCTCAACCAAAGAATCTCTGTTACTCCTTTAGCTATCCCTCTGTATTCTGCTTCAGCACTGGATAATGCAACAACATTTTGTTTCTTACTCCTCCAAGTGACCAGATTCCCTCCTACTAATGTGAAGTATCCTGATGTGGATCTTCTACTATCTTTGTCTCCAGCCCAGTCTGCATCAGTGTAAGCCATGAGATCCAAGTGACCATTATTGCCAAAGAACACCCCTCGATTGCTTGTTCTCTTTAAGTATCGAATAATCCTCATAACTGCTTCCATATGCTGAACTTGGGGTCTATGCATGAATCTGCTGACAACTCCTACTGCATAAGAAATATCGGGTCGAGTGTGAGACAGGTATATGAGCTTTCCCACAAGTTTTTGATACTGCTCTTTATCAGTTGGTTCCCCATCTGGTTCTGTGTGCAACCCATGATTGACTATTATCGGAGTTTCAGCTGGTTTGCAGTCTATCATTCCTGTTTCTGCCAAAAGATCAAGGATATATTTCCTCTGGTTAATGAAGATCCCTTTCTTTGACCTAAGAACTTCAATACCCAGGAAATACTTCAAGTTCCCCAAGTCCTTCATCTCAAATTCTAGAAACAACTTCCTCTTCAATTCTTTGATCTCATACTCATCATCCCCCGTAATAACCATGTCATCTACATAGATAATAAGGCACGTGATGCGTTTTCCCCGTCTCTTTAGGAACAAAGTATGGTCTGAATTACTCTGTCGGTACCCAAACTTCTTCATAGCAGCAGTGAACCTCCCAAACCAGGCTCTAGGAGATTGTTTTAGGCCATACAAAGCCTTTTTCAATTTACACCCTTCATTAGGACCATAACCATCTGCAAATCCTGGAGGTGCGCTCATAAACACCTCTTCCTCGATCTCTCCATGGAGAAAAGCATTCTTCACATCAAATTGGTATAGAGGCCATTCTTTGTTAGCAGCTACAGAGAACAGAACCCGTATAGTATCGATCTTTGCAACAGGAGAGAACGTTTCAGAGTAGTCGATCCCATAGGTCTGTGTATACCCCTTAGCAACAAGTCGAGCCTTATATCTCTCAATAGTGCCGTCTGCATGATACTTGATTGTGAACACCCATTTACACCCAACAGTTTTCTTCCCTTTTGGCAAGACACACTTTTCCCATGTTCTGTTTTTCTCAAGAGCAGCAAGTTCATCCTCCATGGCTTTTCGCCATTTCGGATCCTGAAGGGCTTCATTCACATTACGAGGAACAGTACTGGAATAGAGAGAGGCTTTGAATGCAACAGCAACTTTACTCAACTTCTCATTATCACCTGTGACTGGATATTTAGACCTTTGAGCCTCAAACTCAGGATCATATCTCTTGGGGGGAACACCCCTAGTCCTCCTGGGAGGAAGCTCATATCTGCAAGTAACATCAGTGGAAGGCACAACAGAAGGAACAACAGGAGATGGAATATTGTCATCAGTAGCAACAGGAGCATCATAAACAGGCTCAGAATTTACCTCTATATCAGGACTCTCAATGGACAGCTCAGACGAAGTTGACATGATAGGAGGAGAAGGCGGTATCAATGTATCAGTGGCAACATCGGCAGGTTTACCTACTTCCTCTTTGTGGTCTAGAGCAAAAGGGTGTATAAGCCAGCTTAGATCTTCACTCCTAGTCTCCCCCTGAAGACTAAGCTGGGAGTAGTAGTAAGAGTCCTCAAAGAAATCACAGTCAAGAGTAGTGTACATCTTATGATGAAGGGGATCATAACATCTGTAGCCCTTTTGTGTAACCCCATACCCAAGAAAGACACATTTGATAGCTCGGGGCTCAAGTTTATGACGGGTATGTGTGGGTAGATGGACATATGTAACACAACCAAAAATACGAGGAGGAAGAGAGTGGGAAGGAGGTATGGAAGTATGAGATTTGAGGGTGTCAAGGGGAGTTTTGAATTGGAGAGTTTTTGTAGGGAGGCGGTTTGTAAGGTAAGCTGCAGTAGAGATGGCTTCAGGCCAGAAATGGGCTGGGGTTTGGGCTTCAAACATTAAGGCTCGGGTGATTTCAAGGAGGGTACGATTTTTTCTTTCCGCTACCCCGTTTTGTTGTGGAGTATACGGACAAGAGGATTGGTGGACAAGGCCATGGGTGGAGAAAAAATCTTGGAATTTCTGGTTAATGTATTCCTTCCCATTATCAGATCGGAGAATTTTAGGTTGTGTTTGAAACTGGGTTTTAAGCATATTATAAAATCGAACAAAGACATCAAAAACCTCAGTTTTATGTTTAAGAAAATAAACCCAACACATACGAGTACAATCATCCACAAAGGTAACAAAATATGAAAAACAATGGGTATTAAATAATGGAGCAGGTCCCCAAACATCAGAATGTATTAAATCAAAAGGTTTACTACTACGAGACATACTAGGAAAATATGACTGTTTATGACTCTTAGCAAGCACACAGGCTTCACAGTTCAAAGTTTCATTACAACTACTAAATAATGGAAAAAGACGTTTTAAGTACCCTAATGAAGGATGACCTAGACGTCTATGCCACATCCACAATTGCTCTTTATTAGACCCTTGAGTAAGCATAGTTTGACCTTTGTGAGTCGCCTCATCCACATAATACAATCCTCCTCGCTCAGTACCACGCCCAAGGATCTTCCCCGTCTGAGTGTCCTGCACAATACAATCAGTAGAGGTCATAAGAACAGTGCAATTTAATTCTTTGGTTAGCTGACTGATAGACAATAATTTATGAGACAAGCTAGGTATTAAAAGACAATTGTTTAAGTGAAGGGATGATGAAACATGAACTGAACCCGCTTGTTTGACCTCGATACTCTCCCCATTGGCTGTTTGTATGTGGGTACGGGTTTTTGGGCCTAAAGATACAAGATCATGAGGATCGAACGTCATTGTGTCCGTAGCCCCACAATCAAATATCCATTGGGAATGGGTTGGTTTGCAAATTAGTCCAAGACCATTTTTGGTATGTGTTTGGGCTCGAAAATTTGGGCCGGTTTTTGGGTTTAATTTTTCGGGTGAGGGAGTAAGAAGGAAAGGGTTAGGGTGAACTTTAGGGTTTGAGGGTTGGTGGGTATAAATACCCACATTAGGAAAGTTTTTAGTTGCCCCCCCTTGATTTTCTCTCTCTGCCGTTTCTCTCTCTCTTGCTTCTCCCTTTGTTTCTGGGTTTCCTGTTACTTGTTCATCAATGGCGTCCCTTCCTGTTTTACCTTCCATGAAGACTTCACCTGTGTAGTGGGTTTCACATGGCTCCTCAGTGGTGGTGACGCCAGTAGCTGCGTGAGCCTTGCCGCCGGCCCGTGGTGGTGCCTTGGTGGCGGCTTTCCTCTGCTTGTGCTCGTCCCACCACTCCGGGAAGCCTATGAGCTTGAAACATCCTTCTCTAGTGTGTCTTGTCCCACCACAGTAGCTACATTTCAGGTGAGACTTATCCTCCTCCCGCCGGTGTGACGAATTTTCTGACCGGTTTTTCACCACTAGCCCACTACCAATCTCTGAGGGACCCGATCCCGATGATGAAATGTGAGACATGATCTCACGTCTGCTTATCTCCCTTCGAACCATAGCATAAGCGGCCTCCACAGTTGGTAGAGGCTCTTGATTTAAGAGATCTCGTTTCTCTTTGTCAAAAGTGTCGTCAATTCCAGCAAGAAATTGAAATAGCCTCTGTTTCTGTATAAATCGGTTGAAAATAGTGATGTCCTCAGCACATTTCATAGGGTTTGGCATACGACGGTCAATCTCCTTCCATAGGTTGTCGAGATTACTGTAATATGCCTCAATGGACCCCTTGTTCTGTTTTATTGAGTTAGCCTTAGAGCTTAAATCAAAGATCTGTAATTCATCGTTCCCACTATTGAAAAGAATCGAGATCCCATTCCATAAGTCAAAGGATGTTGTGTAATCCAGAAACTGATTTATTAATTGAGAATCGATGTTGGAAATTATCCATGACAAGACCACAGAGTCTTGTTGTTTCCACTTTTGATATTCCGGATCTGAGACAGGAAGTGGGGCGTCTGTGATGTTTTTGAGCCGTCCCCTTCCTTCAAGAGCAATAATCATCAATCGGCACCATCTTGAATAATTGTGATAAGTAAGCTTTTCTGTGACCTTAAGGTCAGAATTGGGGTTTGGTTGTTCTGCTGGTAAATTGGTTTTCTGATTTTGCATTTTCTGGAATAACTTGAACATTTGTTCAAATTGTTCCATATTCATAAGTTGTGTTTGGCTTGAGTTTGGTTTAGTTTCGTCGTCAGACATTTTTGGGGTTTGGATTTAGTTTTCGGTAAATGATGATGACCAGAAAGTGTCGCCGGTCCCCGGAAAACACCTTATGGCTCTGATACCATGATAAAAGAATTATGCGGAAATAAAGATACAAGTGTTTAGGGTTTTAATCTGTGTTATTATTATTATGACAGAATACAGCCACTTATATACAAGAGTACAGCTACGATAATAATGGTAAACTACACAAAATCAGCACAGAATAATGCTAACTTCCTAATATAAAAGATCTCCTAAATATTAACATATTCTAGAATATACTATCTCCTACAGTAAGAATGACATCTTATCTCTTGTAAGCAATAAATTTTGAATCATTTGAATAAAATGAATTCTTGTTTCATCGTTTTTTCTTTTACTGTTGTCATGTGAAGTAGTCTCTTCGTTTCTACATAAGAATGGCATTTATATGTTGGATTATCTCTGTTTTTACTAATAACTTCAAATAATGCAAAGGTGGTCGTTTCGGTTTTGTTGAATCAGAAAACGTAGGACACTAACTATGGCGAATAAACGAAACAAAGATCGTAGGTCGTATATGGTTACAATACAATAGACAAACTAGATTACACAGTTGTAGATCTCTATGACACAAAATTAAAAGTTAAATATAAATTCTACTAGGGAGTGGTGAGTAGGTTCTTAGGATCGGTATTAAACCTAAGATCGATGGAGGGGTAGGATCGAAATCGGTTAAATCAGATCGTAGGATCTTATGATTATACAAATATGTATTAATATGCTCATGATAATTAATTATATATTATTTTTGTTATTTTTAAAATTTTAGGTGTAATTCAAAATTTATTTGACTTCATCTATTAAGTTATGAAATATAATAGTTTTAATAATCATTTAAACTGCAAAAATACTTGAATTTTATAGTTTCACTACTTGTGAAAACGATGCTATATTAGATTTCAAAGAACGTGTTTCAAACTCCAATATTAACAAGGTCGAGGGTATGAGGTTTTGTAAGAACAAATTACACTTTCAATGAACTAATGTTTGTATAAGAGAAAAAATGCTATTAAATGACATAAAGATTTAACAAGGTTTACCCGTGTAGTATCTCACTTATATTATCACAAAAGAGTTCAAAGAACTCTCAAATGGAGATTTACAATACAGAAGAGATATAGGCTTTGTGTTTATTCTTGGGGTAATTTTGTTAATGTGTTTAATGAGCTTATAAGACCTCTATTTATAGAGGTGATTACATTAATGAGTAATACATACTTAATAAAAGAGATTAATTAACTCCATAATAAGCAGCTCCAAGGAACACCAAGAGTCAAAAAACGAATGCAATGCTCAATCAAGGATTTGTTTCGTTACTTGCACTCCTCGTACAAGAATCTTCCCCCTTTAGTCTTTGCAGTAAATCATCATGCCATAATTCTTGGGTTTAAGTGTCTTCATCAATATATATACCCATTACGTTACGCATTGAACATACACCATCTTAAAGAACATCATTAACACACAAATTAATCCACCAACTGAACTACACATTAAGTGACTAACTTAAACACCCTAAAGATTCAACTTTTATATGCACTCATACTAAGGCATAGTCTTGAATGGCGCACTCAAGTCACCAATAACTTTAACAATCACAACTTTGACATGAGTTCACTCTGGTCAAAGAGTTTCTTTAATATACTCCATCATATACCAACTTACACAACATCATACTCAAAACACAGAAACAAAAAACAACACATGTACACAAACAAAGCAACATGCACTAAAATGCCCTCAAAGGGCTCACAAAAGAGTATGAAATTTTAATTACCAATAAGTCCATACATCCCATGGACTTAATGGGGTATGTTGGAATTATACTCAAACCTTCATTACGTAAAAAGTATCATCATCTCCATGCTTCATTGACGTTTTGGACACACAAGCCGAACTAGTTATGGTTGAACCTACAAACTTATACAAGCCCTCATCATTCATCAATAAATCCTTTCATGAACAATTTAGGACCCTTGCAATAACCATTAAAACTCCATCTTCACCAATGCATCTAAAACCTTCTTTATCCAAAATACTAAGGGAAATCAAGTGTCTAGTCATACCTGCAACATGTAGGACTCTAGTCAATGTTCTTTCAACACCATTAGACATGATAAATTTAACATCTCTAACACCAGCTATAGGACAACTAGCTACATTGCCCATGGTTACTTTTCTTCACTCGACATTTTGATTAGTTGAGAAGAAACTAGAGTTAAAAGTCATGCCCCCTTTTTTCTACTCGACTCCTTAGACCATGAACAATGAAGAGGATATATATATCCTCTTCACATTTCTATCTTTTTTTCTCCATTTAACACATCATTTTCTCTTTCCTCTACATCATTTTTCACTATTTACATCCTCTTCCTCATTCTATTCCTTTAATTTATCCAACATCCAAGAGTTTACTTTTTCATCCTCTTTTCATTTTCTCTCTCCTACTCATATATACCCCACTACACATTCTTTTTCCTATCCAAATTTAATAATTGTAATTTGTGTAAATGATAAATATTAATTACTCAATTTTTGTATAATTAATTAATTAGCGTTTATTAGTCTTGCAACGTACAAAAAAAATATTCATAATTTAATATTTTATAACTTAAAAAAATAAAGCACATACATTAATTAAATGTTCGGAAAACATAGAATTTTAAAAAATTTCTACTACGAATTATTCTGCGTAGGAGCTTCCAAATTTTTTCCCACATATGCTCTACCAAATCATTCTTCAAAGATATATGTATATGTCTATCACGAATCTCTTCTCTTGTAGCTAAAAGTGTTATAAAATTACGATCATTATATCGTCCGGGTGTAACATAAAATTTTGCACCATATGGGCTTGATGATCCTGCTATATTTTCAGGTTGTTCTTGGGCGAACTCTTGTGGATCTTTATAATTAACATAAGTATCACGCTCGTCTTCTACAATCATATTGTGAATAATGATACATGTCATCATAATTTTCCATAGCTGCACACTCCACGCTAAAGCAGGTTTTCGAATTATTGCAAATCGAGCTTGTAGTACGCCAAAAGCACGTTCAACATCTTTTCGTGCACTTTCTTTACGTTGAGTGAACAACCTTTGTTTATGGGTTTGAGGAGCGGTTATGGCGTCAATAAAGGTTGTCCATTTCGGATAAATTCCATATGTGAGATAGTACCCTTTGTTGTAGGTATTTCCATTCACGTCGAATTGGACTTGTGGAGCTCGACTGTTGAGAAGGTCGTCAAAAATCGGCGAACGCTGGAGTACATTTATGTCGTTGCAAGATCCTGGTGTTCCAAAAAATGCATGCCAAATCCATAAATCTCTAGAAGCAACGACTTCTAAGATTACAGTCGTTGTTCTAGATCTTCCTTGATACATTCCTTTCCATCCAGCGGGAGAATTTTTCCATTCCCAATGCATGCAATCGATGCTCCCTATCATACCCGGAAATCCTCTATCTTCCCCTTCTCTAAGAAGACGTTGGAGATCTTCATTATTTGGTTTTCGAAGATATTCTGCCGAAAATTGTGCTATTATACCATCAATAAAGTGTGTAAGACACTCTTTCGATGTTGCAGCACCAAGTTTTAGATACTCATCAATTTGATTAGCTGCGCATCCTTATGCTAACATCCTTATGGCTGTAGTGCATTTTTGAAGAGCGGTAGCGCCTTGCCGCATACATGCATCCGAATGTTGTTGGAAAAAACGATAATGTAAACTGAGGGTATCCACAATGCGAATGAATACATGTTTTTGCATGCGGAACCTACGACGAAATTGACGTTCGTCGTATATTGGTTGGTTACTGAAGTAGTCAGCTATCAAACGGTCGTTTGCTGATTCTCGATCTCTAGAAATATAAGTTCTCTTCTTTCTTGGACGTGACCCCTCAGCTCCAGATCCTTCGACGGTGGAGCTTACAATGTATCTTACTGCATCCTCTACCGCTTGTATTTCACGACTCTCTTCGACAAAATCCATCAACATATAGTCATAGATTTCATCCTCACTTGAACTAGAAGAACTAGAATCAATGTTCATCTCAAAATTCATTTTGTGATGATATGTAAGATTGTGATGAAGATGATATGTGAATAGAAGTATACATTTTTATAGGAGATTTATCAATGCATTAAATTAAAATAATTTACTATTGATATGAATGACAAGTCCCTAGTATGAATGACAAGTTCCTAGTATGAATGACAAGTCTCTGGTGAAATACTTTACTATTGATATGAATGACAAGTCCCTGGTATGAATGACAATGCATGTACTGATATGAAGTTACAAGTCCTGATATGAATTGACAAGTCTCTGGTGAAATACTTTAATAAAAGGACAATAATATTACAAGCAGATGTTACAAATACTGAAAACATAAAATAAACTTACTTAATAAAGACAAATTACTTAGTAAAGACATAAAATAAACTAAATAAAAAAAACGACTAGAAAGATGGGTTTAGCCATCCACATACATATTAATATTCAAATCATTAATCAAATATTAAACTTATTATTCAATTCGTCCCTGAGCTTCCGGTACATTTCCGCTTCAACTTCATCAAGGACAGGTTTAGCCATCAACATACTCAATATCCTAAACTTTGTCGCCTCCTCCTTTTGCTTTTTTCTTTCTTCACCTCGTTCCTTTATCAGGTTTAACATACGTTCCCCTAATTCATTTCTCTGGGAAGCACGTTCTTCAAATGATGAATTGAAAGAATTGAGGTTCACTGATGACATTGAAGTGGTAGCCGCTTCCTTTCCTTTGCGTTTTGTCTTCTTTATACCATCAGGTCTAGTTGGAGTAGTCGCTTCCTCAATTGGTGTATCCGGACCTGATCTTTTATTGCTACCTCCGCTTTCGCAAGGTACTTGCATTATTTCAGGGCTCCATTTATCAAAGTTTCTCACAATATTGAAACAATGCATTAATTGAAATGGTTTACCGTTGTTCGATTTTTGGTAAACTTCAAAGGCACGTTTCTCCACGTGTGCATCTGATTCTCCACTTTTTTTGTGGCGTAATTCATAACTGTAAACCTCCACCCATTTTGAAACTTTAGCGTTGATATGATCCCAACGTTGTTGCATAGACTTTGAGGTCCGTTCACGAATTTCCCTAGGATTCTCAGCTCGCACAATCTCATAATGTTTAAAGATTTCCATCTATAAGCCGGCCTTTCTTGTGTTTGTGTTTCGTACTACATCTCCTCCGGCATTGATGTAGCCCGAAACAATTGCATTATCATCAGCAACGCTCCAAGCCGCCTTTTTTCTGGTTTTCTCTTTAGCTGCGACAAAGAGTTCTCGTGGAACCGCTTCGACATCAACCTCCTCTATATCATCAAGATGTCTTGTCGCCCTTAATTCCGAAGTCGGAGTAGCATTGAGAGAACCTTCACCACCCGGTGAATTCTCCATTTTTTGAGTAAAATGTTCGGAAACGGGAAATGATAGATTATTTTCAGAAGATTGTTGAAAAGGTATATAGTTTTGATAAGTTGGATTCATTGGTCTAGGTTGAGAACCAAACCATTGTAAAGCAGCTTGAAATTGAGGATTATTAATGATATTGGGATCAAAAGGGGGTGCATTGGAGCTATTTTGAGTGTTTGGGTAGTATGGAAAGTTGAAATTTCTTCCATAATTTGGATTATTTAGATCCATAATTAGGAATATGATAATGTGAATGAATTTATGAACAAGTAAATGAGTTTAGATGGGTAGTAAAGAAGAGAGAGAAAAGACCAAAAATTTAAAGTGTGAGAAATATAGCCAAATTTAGGTTCTATTTATAGAGAAAAAAAAATAGAGCTGTTGGTGAAATTATTTTGAAATTTTTCTTTACCGTTTTTTTTATGACCGTTTTAAATAATACCGTTATAAATAATCAAATTTAAATTCAAACCAATCAAAATGTGCCAAGTGGAGCAATCATAATTTTCCAAAAGCATTTTTCCTTTTTTTTTCCCTCCTTTTTCTCCCTTCCCACGTGAGATTGGCCCCATTTTTGGCCCACTTTCAATCCTCTTCCATATTTTTACTTCCTCTTCATGAAGAGGATCAAATGCTTTCCTCTTGCCTAAGAGGACTCCTTCCTCCACACATCCAAGAGGATGATTAAAAGGACTTAAAAGGAGTGTTCATCTTCTTGGATGTTCATGCTCTTAGTTATAAGTAAAGCATCATTGGATTGTTTGGACACCTTTTGAGCAAATTGAGAATCAATAACGTCCTTTTTAGTCAAGGCCTTTCTAACATCATCGCTACTTTTTGTGTCTCTACCATATAACAAGGTTTTTCTATAGTACTTATATGAAGGTGGTAGTGAACATAACATAGGCTACGTCATCCGTTGTGTAGTATCTCATTTATATTATCAGAAAGGAGTTCAAAGAACTCTCAAATGGAGAATTATAATAGAGAAGAGATATAAGTTATGTGTTTAGGCTTGGGATAATTTTATGGATGTGTTTGGTGGGCATCAGACCTCTATTTATTGAGGTGATTACATTAATGAGTATTGCATACTTAATATAAGGGATCAACTTCACAATAAACAACTTCAAAGAACACCAAGAGTCAGAAATCGAATTTAATGCTTGATCAAGGCAATGCTTCATTATTTGGATGCCTCGTACTAGCATCTTCATTGTTTAGTCTTCTCATTAACTATCATTCATGAAACCATTATTCTTGTGTTAAGTTTCTTCATATACCCATTATATTAGACATTGAGTACCATTTTAAATAACATTATTAACACACAAATTAATCCACCAACATATTAAGTGGCTAACTTAAACACCCTAAAGGTTCAACTTCTATGCACTCATACTAATGATGCACAAAAGTCACCAATAACTTTAACAAGTTGCTTTTAGATGGTTGTAATGAGTGGATATTAGAACTTTTTTTAAAAACTTTTTCAGCTTTAAAGTGATTGTAATTGTATGAACTATGATCCATGCATGTTTACTTTTCTAATTTATGAATTCTATTCTAATCTTGAAACCATCAAGTATATGAACTAGTAGTATAGAAGAGTTATTATTGTTTTTTGGCAAAGTAAGTATTATAAAATGCCAGAGAAAAAATAGCTGAAGCTTACAATCGGTTCAAGAGACTGAGAAGTAACCCAAGCCGAGCTCCTAAGGGACAGGCCCCTCGTCATTCACTTGGCCGGAGAAACAACTCCAAAAGAAGGAAATTAATTCCTATAAACCAAGGATGCTACGACATATGAGCATTACAAAAGGCGTTTGCCAATTTGAACTAAGCAACACACTATGAGTTCCATATACAAAAATAAGCTATTCAAAATGAGGACCAACACTATCAAATTTGTTCCATCATCAGCATGTGTGAGCAGAAGTTGGACCACTCAAGACAATAGGCATCATAATCTCCAAAACATATCCCAGGAGCCCAAAGACCCAGCAACATGTCCAAGATACTCATCAAACTATCTGGCTATCTACATCAGCATCCAAGAAGCCCACCTGGAGCCCCTGTACCCATCGACCCAATAGAGTGACTAGTCATCATAGCTACAGCAACAACACATCACCAAGAGAGGGCGACTATACTAGCCGCACCCTCAAACCCAAGCCAGACATCATCGTTGACTAGGCGAATGCGGATGGGTATACAAATTCAGGGCACCAATACAGTAGGCAGCTGCAAGGTATAAGAACCACGAGGTATTTCTCCAATGTAGCTCAATGCCAGTTCAGCCAGACCACCATAGAGTAGTAGCAAAACAGGACACTAAGCAAACTAAATCAGCCCACGGCTCAAGCATCATTTACCGGTTAAATCGTAGTTGGACATGATGAAGGAACCTAGCTAACTGCACCCAACACCATGAGCAGCACCAAGTGCTCACCCACAAAAGAGCAGGTGTAACCTCAGTGGCAAAACCTTCCTCATTGTACACTCACGCATTCAACAGGCTCCAAAACACATATAGTTGAAACCAACATATGTTTCTCTTTGCTTGAAAGAGGAGAAGGAGTAGCAACCAACATTGCTACCCTCTAGAGACAAAACTGCAATGAGCAGTTCATACGAAAGCCAAGACAAGTCCAAATCAGGGAAGCTAGCATCAGTCGTCGCACTCAAACACCACCCAGGCTAGTTGGGGGTTCGATTCAAGAACACGCAAGGCATTCAAAAACAAGCAACAAACCATGGACGGATATCTTAAACCTTCAATCCGTGGGGATTTCTAAGTCTAAGTAGTTCCTTACAGATCAAAACTATAACCCCTAATTCAATTTTAGGGTTAAAACAGGAGGTTTTTCGAAATCTCAAGTTAGGGTTTGAGAAATTCGAAATCTCAAATTGAGTCTCATTCGAATCAGAAATAAATCAACCTGGGTAAGTCCAAAGTAGTGGTTTCAAGAAAATCCACAAGCATGCCTTGACAACCTATTATTATTATTATTATTATTATTATTATTATTATTATTATTATTATTATTATTATTATTATTATTATATAGCCTACTGTTAGCTGTTTGATTAAGGCCGAAAATTCAAAAATCCAAATGTCAATCAATGTAATATAGTGCAATTCAATTCAGTTTAAATGGGACAATGCATGTTTCATGACTTGGTATGGTTCAATTTGATTTATATAAAATATTTTTTGGTTTAAATTGAAAAAATCCAAACTAAATTTAATACAATTAGATTTGAATTCTTATCAAATAAAATCAAACACCAAACTTACACCATTAGCTATTAGAACTATCAAATTATCAATAGAACATAAATTTATATTATTATTTTACATACATATGTGTAGCTAAGATGTAAAACAATAATCAAAAACAAACTTTCTTTTTCTTTATTTATTCAATTCTTTGATACACTTGAAACTACATATCAAACAAAACATAAAATTAATTATTCTTTTTATAGACAGCAGGGTCGACCCTAGATATATTGAGGTCATGGGCGAAGCGGTGCATTGGGACCTTTTTCTTTGTAATTAATAGTCTATATAGACATTTTACAACTATTAATTTTGCTTTTATGACATGGACCCTGGGTGACGGCCTCTCTTGCCCACCCTTAGGGCCGGCCTTGATAGACAGTGAAAATGAATCAACATATTCTATGAAACATAACCGATATTTAGATCGGTGATGAGAACAGCATTTAATCCAGCTCTAGGCACCAGAACAACCTCAACAGTATCATCATCATCTACTCCTAATTCCTCAATCAAATCAGTCAATCCAAGCATTAAGCTACTACTATACGGGTTACCTCTGTTAGCTTTATGACTATGCGGCAAACAAACAAAGCTTCCAGCATATTCGGAACTCATCAATCTCATTTTAGAAGGATTATCATC
Source organism: Amaranthus palmeri (assembly GCA_019776075.1). Taxonomy (NCBI): domain Eukaryota; kingdom Viridiplantae; phylum Streptophyta; class Magnoliopsida; order Caryophyllales; family Amaranthaceae; genus Amaranthus; species Amaranthus palmeri. Next base: position 117,727 of record JAAKBH010000553.1, read on the forward strand.
TTCTTCATTTATAAACACATCAAATTTGACATACTTATCGGTTTCCAACAACTCAAACTTAACATTCAATACCTCTTCTTCTTCCTCTTTTTGGTTCTTGCTCCTCGATTTTCGACCCCGTGAAACTTGTGCGCGTATAGTAGAGTCTAACTTCCTAGGAAGCAAATCTGTTGCGGTTAAAACTCGGGCATTTTGGTGTCCAACAGGTGCCGCCAGGCCCAGGGTGTGCGGAAAGACGTCAGGAATGGGCGTGATTGTAGATCCGCATACGCTTCCTAACCCGATTAAGATCATATTTCGTCGATTGAACTTGAAAGTATGATTAGGTCTAGGTTTATGGATGCTGATTGATTTTGGGATTTGAGAAGAATCATTTTCTGTATTGTTGATTAGTTTGCAGGAATAGGATATTTTTGGGGGGATTCCATGAGAATAGGGGAGAAATGAGGGATTAAGAGGGGGAATTGAGATGGTGTTGGAAGAGTAGAATGATAATACAGAGGTCGACATTATTATTTGTTTGTTTCTCAGGATTATTTCAAGATGGAATATAATTACCAAATTTTAAGCATAAATTTTTGTGAGTCACGGGCTCTTTGATAGACCATTTCTAATTAGATCGGTCCATAAAGAATTAGGTGCTCTCTTAAGAGACCGTCTTTTGTAAATACGATTTTAAAATACAAGCCCAAATCTATATTTAGAGTTGCAACAATATATATTTAGAATTGGACTGGGCTTTTGAGAACCGTTTTTACACTAGACAGTCTCAAGTAAGAATTTGTGTAAACGAAAATGAAAAGTAAGAGTAAAAATAAGTGTTAATGAATTGGGTCTAAGGACGTCTCTCTGAGAAGAAGTCTCACGGTTTCTCAAGAGACCGGCTGATTTGGAAGATAATCTTTTTAGGTGGTTTGTATACTTTGTTTCCATTGGTTTGTTTTAGCTATAGGTCAAAAAGTTGCAAGTTCTTATCAAAAGTTGGTGACGTGGCGAGAAAAAGAGATTACGTGTAGGACTTTAATTGAATAGACCTACATACCTTTTTTTTTGAGATAATATAGACTTACATACTTCATCACTTGTGTTCTACGTAAAACTACTTTCAAAGTTCTTAATCAAGTTTTAATAATTCCTCAAAAAAAAAAAAAATCAAGTTTTAATAAAGAATGAAAAATAAAATATTTTAGGTAGTTAATGTTTTATTTAATTGATTGAAAAAATATACATTAAAAAGTACTATATTAGAAGAAAATTAGTATAAAAAATCTAAAACAACCACCGATAAAAAAATATTTTTATAAGATTAGTGACAAAAGACCATAAGTTAGTTGAAAAAAAATAAAAACCAAAACTAATAAAAAAAATTGTTTTTATAAGTCTAATAGGAAATATGTGAAGACTAAGAAATATAAAAATATAAAAACAAATTTGGTGTAAGATATTGTGCAGACTAAACAATAAGCATTATAAAAATATTAAATTGGAGTGCTTTATACTAATGTTGTTTTTTTCTCTTTGATCAAGCACTATACATCTTAGAATAAGCTTTTTAAATCGAAAATTGATCTTTTAAGCCTTTAAAGTGTTATTTTCATTTTTTAAATTAACCATTTAAGGTTTAAAAATTGACATTTTAAGGTTTGAAGTATATTGAGTAACTTTTACGATTGTATTAATTTCTATAGTTATGCAATTTTTGCATCAAATCTTTAATTTGCTAACTTATAGTACTTTGCTAACATTTTTTCTCTTTGGTGTTGTAGGTGTAGTATCCGTATGTGCGGAATTTTTGCTGTCATGCATAGTCCACTCCTATGCTGTTTTTGAGTGGCCTGTTGCTTGGCCTTCTCTTCCGATGGCTTTTTTCCCCTCGGGGTTTTTTTATGCCGGAGGATTAGGGGTTTCCAAGCTTCAGTGTTGGTGTTTCATTTCGACTCTTTATATATATATTTCCAAATTTTCAAAAAAAACAAAAAAAATAGAAAACAAGACAATTGTATTCTAAAGCATTTACACCAACAAACTACGATACATGAAATTAAAATTTCAGTTGAGACTACTATATGATGGTTAGGGGTGTGCAAAATAAGACCGGACCGGCGGTTCGGACCGGAAACGGCTAAGACCAGACCGGACCGGAACCGGGTGCATCCGGTCCGGTCTCCGGGTCTAACTTTTTTTCAATTCCGGGTTTCCGGTCCGGTCCGGTCTAGACCGGGAAAAATCCGGGTTGGACCGGATGAGACCGGATGTCATAAAAGTGAGTTGGAAGAGGAGTAATATTTACAATTATTATGTATATATTTATTTTAAAGGACTTAAAATATTTTTTTTTCAACACAAAATAATTTTTTAATTCCAATATGTTAATTTTATAATAATTAATTTGCTAAATTATTTTAAAATATTCTATTTTTCAATTTATTTTTTGTCTCAAAAATTATTTGCGGTCTAACCGGTCCAAACCCGGACCGAACCGAAATAATTCCGGGTTAGACCGGGACCAGACCGGATGGAACCGGTCCGGTCTCTGGTCTTATATTTTTTGGTCTTTCGGTCCGGGTTTAGACCGGTTAACACTCCTAATGATGGTGGTGCTAGAATTGGTGGCATGAGTGGGTCATGGAGAAGAGAACATCATAGATTTAGGGTGGTTGCAAATTCTTTAATCCTTAGAATGAACATTTTATGCCTTAGAATAGACATTTTAAGATTTAAAATAGACAATTAAATCTTTATAGAAAGATGTTAAACTTAAGCCTTCTGAAAAAGGAAGATTAAGCCTTAAAATTGGTATTTTAAACCTTGAAACGAACATTTTAATAATTAGAATAGGAGTTTTAATCATCGAATCTTAAGCTTTGGAGTAGACATTGAAAACTTTGAAGTAGGGCTGAAATATTGGACTGGTTGCATGTGTACACCCGCAGCATAGAAGAGTTTCTTTTTGAAGTAATATAATGTTACAATACATTTTGTCTTGAAAATTTTTTCTTAAAGTTGAAAATTTTTTTTATTTTTAATACAATAAAAGACTTTATTGTAAAAGACATCGCAAAAATAAATAGACCATCCAAAATCTTTGCTTCGCCCCTATCCTTATTATCAATTTCACTCATTGTGCAAAATAAAAGGGATAAGGGAGTATTTTGTATAAAATAATCATTATAATCCTTAAACAAATATGTGTAACAGTTTATGAGATATAGGAATGAAAAAATAGAGGCAATATAAACATTTAAATAATTATTTTGTCTGCGTAATAGTTTATTTCATTCAAAAACAACATATTATATTTATATTTCCCAATTTCAACTCAAATATGAATCTTCAAATTATAACTATAACCATAACCCAAATATTCAATACAAAAAAAACCTTTATTCCAACTAACGAAATAAGTTGGAATCAGTCAAGTTTGAATAAGTCGGTATATTAAATAGTTATAAATAAATGTACTTGGTATATATTTTATGTTTTAGTAGCAAGCCGTCAAAATTTCCGACTAACATCTAACATTCAAAAAGTTAGTCGTAAAGTTCGACTAATAAGTTACTCATAAATTAGTATAGAAATTTCCGACTATTCATTAATCGGCAAAATAGTTAGAAATTAGTTGGAAATGTTTTTCCTATATTTCATCTCAAAATGAAAAAAAAAAATAGAAAATTTTTACACCATTTTTTCTATCAATTTACGACTAAAATGTAGGTAGGAAAAAAATTATTATAATATGTTTAATCAATTAATCAATATTCGAAAAAAAAAATCAATTAACCAAAACCCATATAGGAAACCCATTTTCAAAATTAAAATCAGGTTCAAAGTCAACCACTCATGAAACTTAACAAAGTATCCAACAATTGCTACAAACCAACAACTTATTAAGCCTTATACCCCCACATATATATATATATATATATATATATATATATATATATATATATATATATATATATATATATATATATATATATATATATATATATATATATATATATATATATATATATATATATATATATATATATATATATATATATATATATATATATATATATATATATATATATATATATATATATATATATATATATATATATAGGATCAAATGAGAAGGGGTCTCAAAATGAGAATGGTGAGAAGGAATCTCATCCGTCTAGATCAAATATCAATGGTCTGGATTAGTTAGCTCCTTGCACGCAGTTCAACATATTTTTTTACCCAGATTTTTACATTTTATAAAGATACTATGTTCTTAGAAAAAGATACTATGTTATGAATAAGGGTTACTATAATTATGTATAGTCGCTATCTTCTCTTAATCTATACAGAACATCGTAACTTTTTAAAATAAACATAATAACCTTTAATCATAATATAGTATCATTTTCTAAAAACATAGTAACCTTAAATTATAACATAAAATGGAGAAGAAATTGACGTGAAAGATGATTTTCACCCATTAGATTTTTATAAGATCAATGGCTATAAATCCTTCTCATCCTTCTCATTTTGAGACCCCTTCTCAATGGATTCCTCCCCTATATGTATATATATATATATATATATATATATATATATATATATATATATATATATATATATATATATATATATATATATATATATATATGCTACTTGCTAAGTGTTAAATGGTAATTCAATAACCCTTGTTTTATGGACTCGAACTAATATTTGTAATTGAATTTAAGCGTATATAGGTGACACTATATATTTTATTTGCATTATAATTTTTTTTTAAGTAGAAGAAACAAATGCCTTAGTCATTAGATTTTGTACTAGAATCATCTAGGAAAAAAAAGATTCGATACTAGAATAACTAACAGTTATCATTCTATATCTTAAAAAAAAACAGTTATCATTTTATAATTATAGTGGTTAGATTTAAAAACAAATGAGTATAGAAATACTTAAGTAAAGGTACAGTCAAATCGGGAGTGTGAAAGGCAAAGTTTGTTGTATGCATGTCGTAAGGTTCTTCACATGATCGACGAAATAAGTGGTTACACAAATTAAAATATTTGTCGTTTTATAATTTAAAATTAGCATCCAATTAATGTCTACGTAGACGTAAAATTTAGCTGATATTTGGGGCGTTATATGTGATCATTACATGATTACTTCGCAATGAAGCACCTTTAGTTCGGTTGGTTTGATTTTTATTGCGGTACGCCTTCTTCCAAATGTGTATTAAAGTATTTGGTATTTTGGGATTGCAATTGGCTAATTGTACAATTGTAACGTCAAAATAATTTATTGCTAGACGTACGATCAACCCAATCAGAAATTTAAACACGAATTATTGTGAGAGATGGTCTTTTAAATAGACACATTAGATATATGGGCCTTTTATTTTGAGGTCGTCTATTTAAAAGACAGTCTCTCACAAGAGTAGCTGAAATTTAAATTGTTAGTTAAGACCCTATGATATATTATATGCTCGAATATTTATATTCGTAAAATAAAAATTCCTTCTTTATTAAAATTTTACCGTGTGAAAAAAATAAAATAAACAAAAATTAATAATAATGCGTTGTTTTAAAATAATTTCAGTTGAAGTGATAAGTAAATGTTTGTTATCATCTAATTTGTATTTGTTACACTTCTGTTTTTCACGTTATCCAATGTACGATTTTAATCGTTAATATCTTTAATTTCATAAGATAAAAAGAATTCTAAACAATTAATATAATGGAGAAATATACATTAAATAAGATCAGTTGATGAATAATAATTGCTTTAGAAACTGTAGCAACTACTAAAATGTAAAGGAAATATATCAGTAACATTTCTCTTAGAATAGAGCTTGACTTGGCTTGTTCGAGGACAAATGGTTCTCAATTGCCCGTGATTAAAGGTAAAGAACACTGTTTTGGGGTTTATATTTCTGTGTTATTATTCCATTCATATGAACATCGATATATATACATCAAGCTACGCTCAGTTTACTAAAAATAAATCGTCCTAATATGTAAACTACCATATTTACAATATACTGAGAATAACGTAAATATCCTCTATATTCTAACACTCCCCCTCAAGTTGAGTCGTCGGATCTCCGATACCCAACTTGCCCAAAACTTCATCGAACCACTGTGTGCCAACTGCTTTCGTGAGAATATCTGCTAACTGGTCCTCTGACTTAACGTGAGGTAGCTTGATAATGTCATTCTCGAGTTTCTCTTTGATGAAATGTCTGTCCACCTCTACATGCTTTGTTCTGTCGTGTTGGACTGGATTCTCTGAAATATTAATTGCTGCTCGATTATCACAATACAATTTGCAGCTTCCTTTAGGAGGGAAACCAAGATCAGTCAATAACTTCCTGAGCCATAAGACTTCCTGAATCCCTTTTGCAACTCCCCTGAATTCAGCTTCTGCACTTGATAGAGCCACTACCTTCTGTTTCTTACTCCTCCAAGTTACCAAGTTACCGCCAACAAGTGTAAAGTATTCAGAAGTCGATTTCCTATCATCTCTGTCTCCAGCCCAATCTGCATCTGTGTATGCGGAGAGATCTAAGTGCCCATGTTTCTGATACAAGACTCCTCTCCCAGGAGTCCTTTTCAAGTATCTCAGTATACGGGTGACGGCTTCCATATATTGTACCTGTGGCTTATGCATAAAACGACTCACAACCCCTACTGCATACACAATGTCTAGCCTCGTGTGAGCTAAGTAAATCAGTTTCCCCACTAGTCTTTGGTATTGCATACGATCTGCCATTTCTGCACCTTCAAGGATCTGTAACCCATGGTTCATCATCATCAGAGTTTCGATGGGCTTACAGTCCATCATCCCTGTCTCAGCTAACAAGTCCAACACATACTTCTTTTGTGAGATGAAGATTCCTCTGTTTGATCTCAGAACCTCAATCCCTAAGAAGTATTTCAGCCTCCCCAGATCTTTCATTTCGAACTCCTGGAACAGTCTCCGCTTTAGATTCTCGATCTTTGCTCTATCATCCCCTGTGATTATCATATCATCAACATATATAATCAAGCAAGTTATTTTCCCTCTCTGTTTCTTAAGAAACAAAGTATGGTCTGAGTGACTCTGTCTGTACCCAAATCTCCTCATAGCAGATGTAAACCTCCCAAACCAGGCTCTAGGTGACTGCTTCAACCCATAAAGAGCTTTCCTCAGTCTGCAACCCTCTTGGTTCGAGAACTCGGATGTAAACCCTGGAGGTGCTTCCATGTATACTTCCTCCTGTAGCTCCCCATGAAGGAACGCATTCTTCACATCAAATTGGTGAAGAGGCCAATCCAGATTAGCAGCCAGACTAAACAGGACCCGAATAGTGTCTAACTTTGCTACTGGAGAGAATGTTTCTGAATAGTCAACCCCATAAGTCTGAGTGTAGCCTTTCGCAACAAGACGGGCTTTGTATCTCTCGATCGTCCCATCAGCTCTGTATTTAACTGTGAAGACCCATTTACAACCAACTACCTTTTTTCTGTCAGGCAATCTGCATTTCTCCCATGTGCCATTCTTCTTCAGAGCACTTATTTCGTCTTCCATCGCCTTTCGCCAGTGATCAGTCGCAAGAGCCTTTTCAACTATAGCAGGAAGTTTGGTACCATATAAAGCAGTATTGAAGGCAAGAGCACTTTGCGACAGGTTTCCTTCACTAGGAGTCTCAACAGGATATCTCGATCGTTTCGCCTCATAGTCTGGATCATACCTCCTTGGTGGAACACCTCGTGTCGACCTAGGTGGTAACACATAGGGTTGTTCCTTACCCTCCTGTGACTCATAAGATATCTCCTCAACTCCTGCAACCTCAGTCTCATGCATAGGCACATCATCCATAATATCATGACTGTTATCAAAACTACTAACCTGATGATCAGACGGAATCGGTTCTGGCAATGAAATTGGAAGCTGCATTGCTGGGAGAGGAGATTCAGTTGCTTCACCTGCTTGTTCTTTTGGGTCAGTTTGGACTTGGATTGGACTAATGAGCCATCTGAGATCGTCATCAGTCGTCTCCCCCTGACATCGAGGACGGCGATAGTGAAACTGATCCTCAATAAAGTCACAATCCATAGTAGTATGTATCTGTCGAGTAGCTGGATCATAGCATCGATATCCCTTTTGGTTCTTCCCATATCCCACAAAAACACACTTCCTAGCCCGAGGTTCAAACTTAGTACGCACCCGCTTATGATGATGAATGTATACGGTGCACCCAAATATACGAGGTGGTAGAGAGTGAGAAAAAGGTAAAGAATAAAAGGTCTGGAAGGTGTCGAGTGGTGTTTTGTAGGTCAGGCTTTTTGTGGGTAGGCGATTTGTGAGGTAATTTGCAGTTGCGATAGCTTCGGGCCAAAGGTAGGTAGGAACACAAGAGTCTAGCATAAGAGCACGAGTCATCTCAAGCAAGGTTCTGTTTTTTCTTTCGGCTACTCCATTCTGTTGTGGTGTGTCAGGGCAAGAGGTTTGGTGGATGAGGCCTTTGGTCGTAAAAAATTTATGCATGTTTGAGTTTACAAATTCACGACCATTATCAGAACGAAGAATACGGGGTTGGACTTGGAATTGAGTGCACACCATATTGTAAAAATCAACAAACACATCATATACTTCAGATTTATGCTTAAGAAAATATATCCAACTCATGCGGGTGCAATCATCAATAAAAACCACATAGTATAAATAACCACAAATACCAGCAACAGGAGCTGGACCCCAAACATCAGAATGTATAAGCATAAAAGGGACATCGGCTTTATTTAAACTACTATGATAAGAATGTTTGTGACTTTTGGCCAAAATGCAAGTCTCACATCTAAAATTAGGTTTATTCTTAACTAAAGTAGGAAATAATTTCTCCAAATACCCAAAAGACGGATGACCCAAACGCCGATGCCAAGTCCATAATTTCTCCTCGTCTGACCCGCGAACAAGAGTAGCTTTGCCTTGTTGAATCTCCTCCTCCAGGAAGTACAGACCACCTCTCTCAATACCACGCCCAATAATTTTGCCCGTCTGAGCATCCTGCACAACACAATAACCAGATTTAATGAGCACCGTACAATTAAGATCTCTTGTGAGCTGGCTCACAGATAACAGTTTATGTGACAAATCCGGAACATATAAACAATTATTTAAACTGAAATTTTTATTAAAAGAAATAGTGCCAGCTCCGCCCACTTTAATCTCTTCTCCATTTGCGGTCCGAATAATATTTTTCAAGGGTCTAGACCGTGTATTAAAATCATTTGGGTCGTACGACATAGTATCCGTAGCCCCACAATCGAATATCCATCCACCTCGGAAAGTATTTAAAGCCGTGCCATGTGAGGCCTTAAATCCAACAAATTCATTTTGAGAATCACACATGGGGCCCCCTTTTTTATTAGAGGGCCGGCCCATTAGTTGTGGTGTGCCCCCTTGTTTAAACCCTACAAAATTCATTTGTGAGCCGTCATCTTCAATAGGAGAGATATTCTCTCTCTTCTCCATTTCTGCAGTAAATACTACTCCTTTCTCCTTGCCTCTGAAATTGGTTCTCATGGCTATTTTGGCCTTGGAATTCACTATTAACACACCTTAAAAGACCAAAAAACAAAGGTGACAATTTCGATGAAAGATAATACCACGAATGGGAAGAAACAGTGATGACCAAAAACTCGTTAATGGTGGCGTTTCCCCTGTTTATGATGATGGGTTTTTCGTTGTTTACGAAATCGACCAATTCTTTAACTCTAATTTCACTATTGAGTTTAGTCTGAGTGCTACTTCGATTACACCTCAGTGCTCTAATTTCACTCGTGGTAATGGTTCGAATCTGGAAGCTTTGCAAGCTTTGAGTTACTCGTTAATGGCTAGAGAAAGAGATACCCTTCCTTTTTCTTTTTCTTTTTTCTTTTTTTTTTTAAATGTTTTTTCTGGTTAACAGGTAAGATTCCTGGTAAGTGATGAAACAGCAAAAACGATTCAGAATCGTTGCTGCTCTGATACCATGATTAAAGGTAAAGAACACTGTTTTGGGGTTTATATTTTTGTGTTATTATTCCATTCATATGAACATCGATATATATACATCAAGCTACGCTCAGTTTACTAAAAATAAATCGTCCTAATATGTAAACTACCATATTTACAATATACTGAGAATAACGTAAATATCCTCTATATTCTAACAGCCCGCATATTGGTCAACTATATATGTTAGAAGTTCAAAATGTTCATTAAAGAATATGGACAGCACGATAAATATGTATTTTGATAGGAGAAAGCCCCAACACTACCTATAAACAGAACAAATCAAATACGTATTTAAAAACAATATATAGTATATAATATGTCTCGGAATTTCAATCAAAATCTTAATTTATTTGATGGTTAACCATAAAATATGTATACATTTAATAATAATAATAATAATAATAATAATAATAATAATAATAATAATAATAATAATAATAATAATAATAATAATAATAAATTCATGTAAAGTATATGATACGATGAACTGAAGCTTCATCAAGGAGATGATGGTGGTCCTAAACATCCCCCACAAGTTCATCAAGGACAATATTGACATTATATGTTGATTTTGAGTTTTAAACATTAGTAGAATTGTAGTTATTCAAATAAAAATTATGCCCAAATTGTTACTAAATTCTGAAAGTGTGACTGTCAAAATTCTTCACATATTCTGCCTAGATCTACTCATAAAATTGTCCCTTAATTAACAATGAAAGCTGACCAAAAAGTTAAAAAATAAATCCGGGTACCCAGTGTCCCGACCCGACTTGTCCGGGTACCCGAAATTCGGGTACCCGCATTAAGTGGGCCGGGACACGGGTCGTTTAAAAAGGTACCCGACTAGCTGGGTACCCGAAATACCGGGTAGCGGGTACCCGCAAATGAACAGACCTAGTGTTTATATCAAAGGGGGGAAATGAGAAATCATTAACGCTCCAGTCACAGCTAGTTGGACCATTAAGAAGCTTTGTGCAATGATGGTAGCTTTGAAATCATGGATATGCAATACTTCTTATTCGATTAAGGAGCTTTGTACGGTAGCTCAGCAAGTCGAGTGTGAATGGATTCCTTCATGGTGCTTGAAATGCAATCAATTTGGGCACACTAATGCAGAATGTAGGAATGGATTGCCAATAACCACTCACCTAAAGAACTTGAATGTGGATGAGGATGGCTTTAGACCAGTCAAAAAGAAATTGTTGGAGAAAACGAAACTCAGCCTAAGCCAAACAATGACAACATTCAGACTCATATAAGTGACACACTTATTAGTGAGGAAGAAGGGAAAACTTGCATGGATCCACTCAACAACAGGGATAGGGCAAGAGATCAGGGAAAAAGCCCCTCAATAGCAGGGCAAACAAAATGCTTTCTGGACCCATTAATATCGGTAACGAATTTAATTGCTGCAAAACTTAGAAAAAAATGAAGTCATCTAGCACAACATAAACCTATTTGGTCTTCTTGAAACAAAGATAAAGAGGAACAATCTAGGTCGTCTTTACCAAAATATTTGTCCGAGATGGCGTTTCACTCATAACCTTGATTGGCTTAAAGGGGGAAGAATATATTTAGTACTTCAAAGGCATCCTGGGTGGCAATCTTGTCAATCGGCAAAGGATTAACATAAGCATTATAAATGAGGGCCCCTCTTTGAATACTAACCATACCCAACTCCTGAACCTCAATTTCACCAACGATGAGATCAAGAATGCTACGTGGAGCATCCCTGAAACTAAAACTTCAGGTCCCGATGGCTACAATAGCGTTTTTGTAAAGCAGCTTGGAACATTGTTGGAAATGACATTGTGGAGGTTATTCAACAATTTTTTGCCATACGGTCCTCCTCAAAGCCTGGAACGTCACTGCAATCACCCTAATTTCAAAATTTGCTCGCCCAAATGATACTAGTGATTTTAGACCGATCTCTTGTTGTCATGTTATTTATAAATGTATCTCTAAATTCCTATGTAATAGGCAAACTAGTTTTAAATGACATCATCTGTAGTTTGCAGGGAATGTTTGTCGCAAAGCGCATCATCCTTCACAATATCCTCATCTGCCAAGATATTGTCAAGCACTATGAATGAAAAAATTGCCCAGCCAGTGGTCTTTTAAAAGTAGATCTTCGTAAAGTTTATAACATGATGGAGTGGGATTTTATATAAAAGACATGATGATAACCCTGAAATTCCCTGAAAAATTTGTCAACATAGTCTACACCTGCATATCAACCGCTCAATTTGCTATTATGCTAAATGGGCAATCTTCCCAGTTGTTCCAATCTAGAAGAGACACCTTACAAGGAAACCCAATCTCTCCTCTCCTCATGGTCATAAGGATGGAGTAACTTTCTTGAATCTTGAAAGCCTCTAGGAAATTGAGCAGCTTCAATATCACCCAGGATACAAAAAACTTTGACTAAATCACTTTATTTTTGTAGATGACCTTATGTTAATGTGTAAAGGGGACTCTGCTTCCATCTAGGTTCTAGTAGAAAGCATTGATTCTTTCTCTTAGGCTTCTCAGTATAATATATCCACTATCCTCCTCCCTGGACCCTGACTAGTGCGAGAAAATGGATTGTTGAAAAAGATTGAAAATTCCAAGTGCCACTCTTTAGTAGTTCTACCACTTAGATTTATGAGATATGCAAAATTTTGATTACTTGGCAAGTTAGTTTTACACTTTGTGGTTTTTACCACCATATCATATACATACATTATTATATTAAAAAACTCGGAAAAAGTGTTACAACTAAAGAGAGTTTGTCAAATTATCGAAGATAATTTATTGGCTACAGAAAAACGACATGACATGTTAGCTTGATGAATATCTCTTCTATTAAAGTATTTTAACTCGCATCTCTTTTATAGTTAAATATATTATATTATACTAAAAAATTCGAAAATTTTCATGTGTCCCAAATAAAAAGAATTCGCCAAATAAAACTCATTTATTGACTAAAGAAAAAATGTCATGACATTTTATCTTCACCAATATCTCTACCCAAGGTTATTGGAATCGGGATTCTATCTAGGGTTGTTGAGGTAGTAGGATCGAAATCGATAGAATCGGATCGTTGGATCGTGTGATCATACAAACATACATTAATGAGCTTTGGATAGGTATTTATCAGTCTAATTTGTTTTTTTTTTTCAGTTTTAAAGTGTAAGTAAACATTAATTGACTTTATCTATTATGTTTAAAAAAAATACTTTTAATAATTATTTTTAAAATGCAAATCAAGAAAAACTTAAATTTTTAAAGGCGATGATATAATTATTTAAATATACATTTATACGTAACTTAAATTTGTATTATATAAAAACATTTTACGATTGAAACTATACATATAGGATCGAATCGTTGGATCATTGGATCGTAAAATCGTGTTAAAATCCTATCACCTAAATTCTTGAGCTAAGTAGAATCGCACGATTCTACTACATTCTACTTACGATCCGGATAGATGGCCTATTTTGGATCGTAAGATCGTGAAATGTTAGATCAGAATCGCGATTCTGATAATCATGAATCTATCATTAAAGTAACTTTGATTAACATTTATTTATTAGTTAAATTGAGTAAATTAGAGTATATAATATATACTGCATAATACGTTATTAACAATTTCTAAAATTACAATATTATTTAATACTTATGACTGTCAAAATTTAATATTTCTATTGCATAATATCTCAAATTTTATTTTTTTAATATTATATATTTATATATATGCGGATGATAAAAAAATCGTGTAATATACCAAATTACATGCACAATAGTAATCTTAGATTTCAGTTACATATATTGTCGTATTTTAATACATGAGATATTACGCCTCATTGTTTTCAGATAGGGTCAGTTATCCTTTGTCTATTTTTATTAGCTCAAACGACTATCACCGGAATAGAAAAGACAATAAGAAGTTACAAGCAATAAATGTATGTATTATTCTCCTGCTTCTTCGGTTTCGAAATACATGCTACATTTCGATTTTGGGCATATTCATCCTTCAAACTTACTTTATATATTGCGGCTAATATGTAAGTAAAAATATAATCAAGTCGAATCTTGTTTAAATCGATTAATCGCATACTTTTTTGATAGAAAACTTTTTTTAATTTTTAGATGTGTATAATTTGACTAATAAATATACAAAATAACATACTCCCTCTTATTCAAAATTATTGTCCACTTTCCTTATTTAGTTAAGTCACACTAATTGTCCACTCTCTATTTTGGCAAAGATTTTTTACATTAATACCACCAACTACCCCAACTTATATTATTTAAAATACCCCAACTACCATCTTTTCAATTATAATAATCACTTAAATACCTAACTACCACATTTACAATTAATATAATCACTTAGAATATCTCAAATACCATTTCCTTAAAATCCGTGTCCAACCCAAAGTGGACAATTATTTTAAATAAAAGGAAGTATTAGATTGCGTAAAAAGTCAAATGTAGCAAGGATAATGGAACGAAAAAAAGTACTATATATATAGAGACTAGATAAAGATCATTTGTAATTCGTTCATAACGTAAAGGTTGGCGGTACATCATCCCTCAAAACATGAGTGAACACGTACCATTGTTTCAAAGTAATAGTACAAGTTCTTCTGCAGTACTTGAAACAAGTTCCAGTAATCTTGCAGCTTCCTTAGCCAATTTAGACATCTTTATGAACAAACCTGAAGTTGAGGACATTCATAATTTACGCAGGATGGCTACTTATTATCATCAACTTGCTGATCAAATTACTCATCAAATCAATACTACACAAAATAATCATATCGATGCTATATTAGACTGTCCTGCTGGATCAACTATTCCCCCAAAAGACATTACTTTTCCTATACCTAAGCTTGGTCAAAACGAGCATGAAAACAAGACTATTCATGGCATCGATTTCCCTTTAGAGGTGAGTTTCTTTTATATATATATAATGTTTTTCCATCTATCTTTTGATGATTATATTTTATTATAGGAAAGATTTAGACATTAAATCCAAAATTAAGATTTTAAGTGAGATGAAATAGTCTATACTTTTAAACTTTTTGTTAAAATAACTATAACAATAAATCAACTATTATATACCTTTATTATTAAGTTGTTATAACCTTATTATATTACAAAAATTAAAATTTAAGGGGACAATACATCCTTTACTCTTTTTAACTTCGGCACTTATTATAACAGTTAAAGTACATATTTTTGTTGATTGTAATGGATTGTCTTACAAATCAAATACTGCATACAGAAGTTAATACATCAAATATTACAAAAAGTTCAAACGGACTGAGAAAATACTAGATTCTGATTACAGTATCACTATCGACCATTGTGAAATTTGCCAAAAACCTTTGATGTATTACGACTCACAATCACAAACACATTAAGGGGTGTTTGTTATGGGAATATAAAATCTAATGGAAAGGAAAATGATAAACAAGAATAAGGGTAAAGGTATGAATTGTAGTTATATGTTGTTTAGTGTGAAAAATATAAGGAAACACCTAAGTGATCATACTTAGAAAATTTGTTACTTGACATAAATAGGTGGTAACAAAGTAAGGGTATCCATTACCCTTAAAAAAGAGATTGGATTAATCTAATATCATACCAAACAAAATATATAGAGTAAAGATAATTAAATCCCTTACTTAGTATGAAAAAATCCATACCAAACACCCTTAAATATGCAAGCAAGTATTTTGCGGAGCATCTCCAAGTAAACTAAAATGCACCGCAAAGAACCAAATGGTAAGATAGCTATTTATAGAAATGGCAACCGCTAACAAAGTTTACGGGCAGGTATCTGACCTTTCACATTAAGGAAAATGCACGTACCAAACAAAGTCCACCGGCATGTAACATGGCATTTTGTGAATTGTGATTGAATCGTCTATATATTTTCCTCATCATATAGGTTTCTTATTTTTAAAATTTTGATTTTAATGCTCTCAAGTTTTTTTTTTTTTCATTTATTTTTTTAGCAAATTTCAAATCTCAATATCTTTAAAAATCAGGAACTGAGCAAAGTATTCCGAGGACTGATTTATTTTGTATAAATTTCTATTCTTGGAGCCTTTTGTAATTGAAAAGAAAGTTTATTAAACTAAAATAAAATTCAATGCATTTTCTAGCCACGTAAATATTAAATTTATACAAATAACTTAATGCTTTGTTTGGCAATGAGGATTTCATTTGAAAATATAAATTTGACTCAAACTTAGTGTTTGGCAAATACAAAAATTTCAAATTTAGATTTGAGTTAAATCTACAAGTGTTATAAAAATAGTTGATTTGAGAATGACCTCTCTAACCTTGTCATTTTCAAATTCTACATAAATGATTTCATAATTAAAATCTACAATTTGAAATGAAATACTTATTCCCAAACACAACCTAAATTAATTCGTCAAAAATTAAATATTCATCTCTAATATTTAGAAGGAAGAGAAAAAAGTAATAGATCAATCCAAAATAATAAAAATGTGTAAAATTTTAAAAGATTGAAAAATTAAGAAATAAAATGTATGATTATTTTTAATGATTATTATTGTTTAATGAATGAGTGAAAAATAAATGATGTAAGAGAAGATGTTGGGTGTTAAAAAAGGAATGCTTTGATTAGATAGAAGAAAGGAGAGAAAATGTAATTAACAAGATTTAATCCCATGACTATTAATACATGTAGTGAAGCTCTCACCAACTAATCTACCTTATTAATATGTTATTTTAATATGATTTTTCTATATGGGGCTTTTTAGGTTTTGGTGTCATGTGCGATTGAGCACTTCGAACCCCCTTAGAATCGCCCCTGCTAATAACACACATTAAAAAATTATAAAAAATACATAATAAAAATTATACATTAATACATAATAAAAAGTATACATTAATGAAATTTTTTCTACTTCCAAAAAAAGTATACATTAAGAAGAATCTAACGAGATCTCACATGGATATATTTTATTTTCTAAATACATGTCAAAAACATCAATCAAATTTCTCTCTCCTTAAGTTGGAGTATTTCTAATGGAAAAAACAATAGAAAACGGAGGGAGTAACAAACAATACAATATACTTCGACAATCAAATTATACTAATATAGATACTTGTGCATTGCACGAATTTATCAATATGAAATATATAAAGATATAAGTTCAAATAATAATGCTAGTACATAATATCGTGATTAAATATATCGAAAACATGTTTTTTTTAAAGCAAAAATTAAATGATTATGTTTTAAAAATTATTTATTATTGAATACATCACTTTTTCATTCAATTAAATATTTCACATTTTGGGTTAGTTATGTAGAATTGCTATAATAAATTATATTCCATACTTTACCTAATTTCGCTCTAATTTTAAAAATAATCAAATTTTAAATTAGATAAAATTGTGATGTATTCAACTATCATCCACGCTAAAGTAATTACATAAGTCATGCCTCTTTTATAGAATAACATTTGGAATTTTTCAACATTTTTATAGTATTGCATAATTAGATAACAAATTAGAAAAGAAAAATAACGAAGGACAGGGAAGGAAGGAAGGAAGGAAGGGAGGGGAGGAGTAAGGATGGACAGTGTATCTTGTGTGCTTAAAAGGAAAGGGAAAATATTGGTTAATAAGTATTGTTTCTCAATATTTTTCTACGCTAAATGAAATTTTATCATTAACAAAATTTATTCATGTTTTCTATTCAAAATCATGTTCTCTAAATCACTCCTACCTTTTTGTTATTCAAAAAAAATATCCATTTCTAAAAATTCTCTTCTTTTTTTTTATTTCTCTATATCTAAATTTAGAATCAGATAAAAAATTAAATTGTATCTTAAAACACGTATATATTTGGGGTTTGATGGTAGTTGTTAGAGTGTCAATTTTTAAAGTTATTGATATTTATAGTTGAGAGTAGTTGTATGCTAAAGGCTAGCTATAGTTGTACCATTATTTCTATCTAATATAAAAATTTCCATTTAGCTACATAAGTTATTTATATTGTCCTACATCAAGATCCTACCAAGGATCAAATTAGTAGGATCGTACAATCCTATAAATAAAGTAAATGCAGAAATTTTTTAATAGAGATATTAAAATTTGTCAACTTTAATTTATGAAAATGTTACAGAAAATTGTGCAATAAATATTTTAAAATTTTCTTATAAATAGAAAACTTTGGTTTCTAAATTTTAATTATAGAATATATTCAAAAATAAGTATATATGTGAAAACAATTAGTGAAAGATGGTGTATAAAAAATCAACTATAATTTGGACCAAGTTTATTGCACTGAATCATTGCATTGTAATAGTGATATGATCTCAACACTAAATTCTACTCAAATTAAGGTTATAAGATATTATTAACATTTCAATCCTATGTACTATTTAGATTGCTAGCCTGTTTTTGAATAGTTAAATTGTAGATCAAGATCAGAATTTTAAAAACAATAATTTTAATTTCAATCCTATACCAAAATTTCGCTAAGCAGAGCATTCATGGTAGCTATTGAAATATAAATTGATTTCAAATGGATATAAGTGCAACATTATTATAAACGTATGTGCACTTTTAAACACTACTTACCCAATAGTTAGTCAAAATATAATTTTTGTAAAAAAAATAGTATTTAATAAATATTGTTAAATCGCTAACAAATTCCTTAAAATATTATGCCAATATGACTTTGGAATATCCAATAAAGACCATTATAATTTATAACTCCCTATATCTATATCAAAAGCTAGCATGACGAAGAGGTCATGAGTTTAAATTCAACCACCTCTTTTTAAAAGTGGAATAGTATAACCATTAGCTAATAGTTGATGCCCAAAATATATTACTTACTCTAACAGTCTGGTTATCATTTCTCTTTTATTGGTTTTATTTATAATTTAAACATAATTTTAGATGCTAAAACTACTAGTTGGTAATAGTTATTATTCGATTTGTAAATTAATTATATGAGTAAGAATATTTGAATAATTTTCGTGAAAGAAAAATGTTTTCAATCCTTAATTTATTTTAATTAATGGGCATCTTATAGGTACAAAAGTTAAAAGAAAACGATGTTGATAAATCAAAAGGAAAGGAAGTCTTAGACTTTGAGCATGAACACACACGCCAATCTCTTAAGGAAGATTGTGATGGTGCCCGGACAAAAAGTTCAAAGGTACGTGAGATATACTAGATGCCTAGATCTGTTATTTGTTCAAACATTATAAATTATTACTATTTTTATCATTATTATTATTATTATTATTATTATTATCATCATCATCATTATTGATGTTTTTTATTTAAATGCTATCATGAGTTATATAATTAAATAGATCATCGAAATAATTGAAAAATATATTTTGTTAATTAAAAATATTATAAAAAAAAATATATATTATACGTGACATTTATAAAAATATTAATAATGCAATGTCATGTTATGCCAACAAGTCGCATTACCAAGTATGTTATATAAGTTAAGCTAGTTAAAAGCAACCAAACTATTTTTATGAAATAATTAATCCATAATTGAAAATTTTCAAATTTTATTATAATACAGAGAGGTGAATTTTTTTAAAACCAAAATTCAATCAAAATATTTATAGCCTCGTAAATAAGTTACGAGAATAATATAATTAACAAATGTAATATGCTATTGAATAAAAGTCTATTTTGTTTGAGAGTACAAAATCTCTATCCAATTAGTTAACATTTATTCAATAGCATAAAAGTCTATTTTCTAAAATTTCTAAAATTTCTAAAATCTCTATCCAATCAAAATATTTACTAATTGATCAAAGAAAAAAAATTTCTAAAATTTAGGAAATAAATAATGGTGCGTGATGATGTAACGCTAGACTCTTTATTCCTTCCTCTTGTCTCCCCGTCTCCCACTGTGTTAGAGGAGCAGGAGTCCGCTCGGTTTACTTTTGATGTACCCTAACTTTATTTGGTTGCTATAATATGTTGCATTTTCTCCAAAAAAAAAAATATATATAAAAATAATGGTGCGTGATTTAAGAAAATTGTTGGAAACTCCTAGTAGTAAACAAACAATGATGCATGAAAGTTAGGTCTATATGAAAATCGCAATTTTAATTTTTTCGAAGATCATATTTTGAGTTTCATTAAGTTTCACAAAGATAAGTTTATTTGACGACTTTAATATTTCAGACATGCATATTTATTTTGGGCTGCATTAAATTAAAAAAAAACAAATAGGTTCATTTGATATATAATATTTTAATATTTGAAGGAGGAAACTTTTGATTGTTATTAAAGGTCACATTCTAGTTTGGTCATTTTAGTGATGTGATTTTGATCATTTAAAGATCGAATCTTTTTGGTTTCATTAAATTTCACTTGTATAAAAAGATAGGCTTATTATTTCACGTAAAGGATTTTAATTTTTCTTAAATGCAAATTTTTGGGTTGTATTAAATTTCATATCAAAGTTAGCATATCTGTAAGATAAATAATTTTGATATTTTATGATGCAACTTTATTAGTTTTTATTAAATTTCGCATTAAAGTTAGGTTCATTAGAGAGAAATGATTTTAATAACTATGAGATGAGGCTTTATAAGTTCTATCACATTTGACATGGAAGGTGATGTTTATATTTTGGTGATCAAGCTTTTTGAGCTTCATCAAATTTCATATGAAAGTTGTGCTACTTTGAGAGAAATAAACCCAAGATTTCTAAGATGTAGTTTTTTAGGCATCATTAAATTTCACATAAAAGTTAGGTTAATTTGAGAGAAAAAGATGAAACAATGAGGTCTAGTTGACTGATTTTCTAACGTTTATATATCGTTTCGGTAATGTTGCCAGTATTAAAATATTTTATCTTTTAGATATTTTAAGTATGAAATTATATTAATAAGGTAATTTTTTTCAACATATTTCTCTTTATCTACAATTTGATTTTGACAATTTTCTTTGAACTTATTTACTACTCACAATCTTTCTTTTCATATTGATGTACTAATAATTAAGTGGTGTTAATCAAATATCCCTTTAACTCTACTCTATTTCCTTTTGGTGAAAGTGGACCCCACAAAACCTACACAAAAACCACCCATTTTGACTACTTATACATTGCAAAACCTATACAATAGTTAAGTCAGCAGTAATTTTGACAAAATTTCTTTTTTTATTAAGAAACAATACATGAAATTTATGTGATTAACAGAAGCGAAACAGTGAACAGAGAAGACGAAAGCTAATTAGTGAGAAGATACAAACTTTACAGCATCTAATTCCTCATTCTGATAAGGTAAAACTTATCCTTTTATATACGTCATTCTAACTACTTTTGTACCGTAATGAATAAAATAAAGTTATTTCTCTAGCTAATAAGCGAGAAGGATAGCAGACAGATCAACGTGCCTCCTCCAAAGAGAAGGCTTAACGGCTTAACTAATTTCAAGTTTTCAATAACCTGTAAACCCTAAACTTATGGTATCATCTTGCAGACGGACCAAGCATCCATCCTTAACGATGCAATTAACCACATTAAATCACTGAAGCACGTAATTGAGGTAATTAATTAATTAATTAATAGCGTATTCATTTTGATTAATTGATTTTATTCAATGTTTACCATATTCTTATATATTTACAACTTACAGATGGGTCAAGGATGGAGTGCACAAAACCAACTCCAACAGGCACCATATTCAGTTCCAACATATGTGCCGGTGATGATGAAGCCAAATGTGAAATTGGAAACAATGAGTGTGAATCAAAATGGAATTGGTGCACTTAATTTATGCCCAATGTCTACCACTGTACCGGCGGCTTATCTTCCTAATTCGCCTACAACACAGCTGATGTTACCATTGCCTCCACCTTCCTCCAGCTGATGGAATTGGTCACGCCGCTCAATGTTCCATGCACCCACCCCTTCTCTTTGTTTATTTTGTGTTGTTTTGTTATCTTTTGTTTCACGCTTATACATTAACTTGTCATATTGTAGGACTAATGTAGTACGTGTTACCTTGTTACCCTTAATCTAAAGTATTTTTAATACTCCTATTTTATTATCACAATTTAAGATGAAATGACGGCATTGTAAGATCATTTTTATCAATTGATTCATGTATATTTAGTGTATTAAAAAGCTCAATTAGAAAAATGCACAGGGGTCTTTGAGGAAAAAGTCTAAGGTAGACTTGGTCTACATTAACTTTAAGGGTGGACTAAGTTTTCACTCCTACGGATTTCTACTCTACTTTCAATCTCTCACTCCCTTACTCTACTTCCAATCTCTCACTCCCTTACTCTACTTCCAATTTTTTTTAAAAAGAAAAAATAATTTAATTCAATTTTTAAAAATTTTTAATTTGAATTAAATTTTTTTTTAAAAAAAATTTTGTAAGATTTTATTTAAATTTTTTAATTTCTAAAAGTTTTAATTTTCATTTTAATTTTAAAAATTTAAAATTTTTTTAATTTTTGAATTTTTTATAAATTTAAAATTTTTTAATTTTAATTTTTTTTATTTCTAAAAAAATTAATTTTTTTTAGTTTTTTAAAATTTTAAATTTTTTTTACTTTATTTTATAAATTTTAAATTTTTTTAAATTTTTTAAATTTTTTTTAAGTATGAGAATGAAATAGACGAAGTGTGAAAGTATAAAAATAGAATGAAATAGAGTAAAAGTGTGGAGTGAAGTGAAGTGGAGTGGAGTGGAGAGTAGTAAAGTGGAGTGTAAAACTTGGTCCACAATAATATTAGTGTGGACCAAGTCCACACAAGTCCTTCTCGTCTTTGAGGGCGTGCGAGGTGATCGACCGCACAGAACCCCTCTTTCTCCCGTATATGAAAAATTTAATCAAAAAAGAAATATGTTAAATTTATTGATAAAATATATATTATATTTATTATAAATAAGATACAAAAAAAATTTAGCACAGGGCCCCAAAATTTTCCGAGACAGCTCTGGAGAAATGAGTTAATTATATGGGCTATGATAGGCTATGAAAATTTAGCACAGGGAGTATTATACACTTAGTGAGGTTTATTTTTTCCCAAAACCATATATTAGTAGGAGGATTTTTTTTGAGAGAAAGTAGTAGGAGGACTAACTCATCCAATATATATGCAAGTCCACAACCTACTATTTTATCAACATATGTGCAATTTTGTCTCACATGTGAAGTATTTCCAACAGGCTAATATCACGGTGACACGATTTCATACAAGACGAGTTGTTTTATTATTAAGGGCATGCTTGGATTGAAAGTAAATATTTAAGGAGTTAAAAAGTCAAACTAATAAATTAGGGGGTGTTTGGCAAATGAGAATGAGAATTGTGAGACTTGAGATGAGACTTGGGTGTAGACTTTATGTCTTTGTTTAGTAAAATTTTAGAATGGAAAAGATTTAATTAAAAATAGTTACAAATTAAAGTTTCAAATTTACCCTTATTATATCTTGTCCTTTTTATTTCATTAATGACAAAATTATCATTTTCAAACAAATTCAGGTCTCACCCCAACTATTCTCCTATCTCCTAGGACAATAAACAAAGATACTTTGTTTAATTCAAGTCTCAACCTTATTTACTCATGCCAAGTACCCCTAAAGGTAAGTAGAAATGCATATTATTTAAATTAGATAGTTGTTAAAAATAATAAAAGAGTAAATTAAACTAAAAATAAATGAAAAAGGAGGATGATTTCTCTCATTTGGAGTAAAATCTTTCTCCATTCTCTTTTAGAATAAATTTATACGCAAACTAAGAGAAGTAATTGATATCGAATCCCTTTTTCATTACTTTGTAATCAATTCTTTTACCTTTTTAACAATTAAATTCTATAATTCAATATATAACTACCTTTATTTAAAACTGTTTACTTTTTTATAATTATGGCCTTAAATTGATCAATTAAGTGATCATGTATTGTAAAAAAGTTGAAAGGGGAGGTAATTATGGCTACTGTTATATGAGTGATCTTACAATAAGACTGTAGGCTTTTTATTTTCCAATGGTAAATTAGCCCTAAGTGATGAAGTAGCCATATTAGTGAGCCTTGTATGACTTTGATCTTCTTACTTTCCTCTATTTCATTCTTAACGTTTTAATTAAAAAAATTTTAGTGGTTTATTGTACAATTAATTATATTATTCAACAAAATTTTTTGTTGCTCCTCGTCACCTTATAATTCTTTGGATATACTAGGAATGTTATTTTTATTATCAAAAGTAAGAATCGATAAATTGATACAATATTTTAGATTAGAATCATGAATAAAATATAGCTATAAAGTTTGGATCATTTATAAATTATTCACAATGTTTAATATTTATGAGTTATGACCGCTTTCAATCATTGTAAAACAACATCAAGATTAATTAAAAATTTAAAACAAATTTCACTAGACTATATTTTCACTATACGGAAATTAGAACTAAAGAAAGTTTATTCTTTTTGATAATGAAAATATAAAGTAGAACTTATTAGAATAATATCTTTAGTATCTTTAGAATATTGTGTAAATATTCTTCTTATGTACAAAATCAATGTAATTATTTAGTTTCCATATTTTATGAAAATCTCTTGTATATATTGATTATTGATTTAATGAGAAAGGCATTCAAAATCATTTTCCACCAATTCTTACATGTGGTTGAGATCCCAAGATATGTTATATACTCTAATAGAACTCAGATGAAATGAGGATAAAAACGTAAGGTTGAAAAACCTAAAAATTAAACAATAAGAATTAAGGTGAATTTGACATCAGTTAATGTAGTCCTATTTTTTGGAGCAACGTAAGGGTCCCAGGTGTAGATGCATGTCTTACTCTTATGGAAAACTTGTTTGTTTTTTTGGGAAAACCTACCAAATGCATCGGAACAATGGAATCAGTTTTGTTTTACTTTAGCGTGACAGCTAGTGAATCATTTAGTATATTCCATGTATTGGATTCAAAATACCCCTAGCAAAAGATTCAATGGAAATTTCTGCTGGTATACATACTTGAGCTAATCTTTTGGGAGACCGTATCTTTGAGAGACATATCTTAAGCCCAGTCCATTCAAAATTAATATTTACTTACCGTATTGTTAATGCTTACTTACATTATATCTAATATTTACTTACCGTATCCTAAATGTCTATTTTTAATATTTCAAATGTCTTTTTACATTATTCTTAATATATACTTATAATATTTGAAATAATATATAGTGGGTCAGCCCAATTATAGTTCACAAGAATTTGTATAGATACTCTGAATTAAAAGGGCTCACCTTTGAAAACTAATTTATTTGTCATATGTTGAGTCCATATTTTTCGAGTATTACTAGTAGCTTCGTGTTGGGTTGGTCACTTTGAGATTACTATTAAATGTTATTTGTTGAAAGAAAATGACACTATTGATAATGTTTCGGTGATGAAACGAGGAAGTGCAAAAGACACTAAAAATACCTGGAGAGAGGTGTAATCGGGAACAACTATTATATGCTTGATCCTTCCAATGATGAAACCTCAAATCCTGCAATACAACGTTAGCCTTGCCCGGGGGTGGTTTCCCGGAAAACCCCTCCAACGCTCAAGTCAGATCGGAAAACCAAAAGTGATGAATATATGATAATTAATGAAAACAGAATAACGGATTGTAGGATGAATTCAGATCAATGGGGGGATATTTGGTTACATATCAATCGTAAGTATGAGGACGGTGTATTTTTAGGGAGTAGCGGTTAGGAAGATAATTTAGTTCCTTGCAAATAATGTATGTAACCTCTATTTATAATGGTAGAAGGAGGTTATTTCTGGAGAGGTTATTAGTTGGTTAATGCAGTAAATGGAAGTTACGTGGCGATTACATGAAATAGTTATTTTAGGAAGTTATTAGACTAAGGTGGCGATTTATGGTTTGACTAAATAAATTACGAGTTTATCCCCGTAACAGATAACAATCCTAAATAGACATATCCTTCTATGTGTTTACATCATATTTGAATTAATTTAAATTATTTTCCCTTTATTCTTCTTTGTTGTTCCTAATTTTTTTTTTGACAAATAATGAGTATTATATACCAAGGAAGAGACAGAACAGACGCTCAGGTGGAAATTAACTCCACACCGAGCCACCAAAAACGCTTTCGCTCTTTACAAAAAGGAGAGCGAGAGCCCAAAAGAAAACCAACCCCAAAACTACCTACTTAATTACAAATCATATCCACCATTCTACTGTTAGCTCTCCCTACAGTCCTAAAGACTATACAATCTATAACCTCCTTCAGAGTGAGGGAATGGTTATGAAAAATCTTTTTGTTACGCTGCATCCAAATGCCATAGATCATCTCCGTCCAGAGACCAACAATCAATTTAGCTCGATTTGTTTTCTTTTTGTTTATCTTGTTCATGCTTTGAATCTCAGTGTGGAAATCTGGGTCGTCGAGCCCCCGAGGAAGAAATTTAAAGACTTTAGAGCGGATTTCCTTTGCATTCAAGCAGTCGAAGAACAAATGCTGAGCAGATTCGCGAATACCATTACACAAAGTACAAGTGTCATCTGAGATGTTAGTCCATTTGCCAACCCTATCTCTAGTTGCCAGCCGATCTTGGATTGCTAGCCACATGATGAATCTGGCGCTAGGACTAGCCATATTTCTGACCATAATATTCCCCCAATGAACCCTAGGCTCGTCAGCAATGATTCGCTCATAAACTGTTCCAATGTGGAAGGATCCTCCTTTGATAGCATTGTCCCAGCCCCCTATTTTATCCAGGAGATCTCTCTGCTTAATTATCTTCTTGAAACTCCAAGATGCGTGTATAGAAGGGCGGACATCTTGGAGTTCTTGCGATTTGATGTAGTAGCTGTGCACCCATTTTACCCACAAGTTCTCTTTGTTGCTCGCAATGTTCCACAGGTGCTTCAGGATAGCTACCCTATTCCAAATATACATGTCCCTCAGGTTTTGGCCTCCCTTAGAATAAGGAAAGCTCATTAGTTTCCAGGAAATAGCTGCTTTCTTAGAAATCCCCTCCTTGCCCGTCCAGATGAAAGATCTACAGACGCTCTCGACCATTTTGATCACCTTTTTGGGAAGACAGAAAATTTGGGCCCAAAAGTTATGCATACCACCAATAACACTGCGAACTAGCTGAATCCGACCTGCATAGGACAACAATCTAGAGGACCAGTACCCAATTCTTCCCACAATCTTATCTACCAGAGGCCTACAATCCCTAGAATTTCACACTTTTTCATTATGAATTTTATATTTTGGAAAAAAATTAATGGACAAAAATAACCATATCTAACTAACATATTTTACTAACAGACCATCATATATTAATATTTTGGAAAATTTCACATGGTAGCTTTTAGTTTTAATGAAATGCCAGTGGTAGCACTTTGTTAAGTTAATTCCTTATGGTAGCATCCAGTTTATACACTATCTAATTGCCGTAGCATTTTCCATTAAGTTCTTGTTAAATGTCGTTTAATTCATCATTTTATAAGTTATTTCCGCATGGTAACATCTAATTTTTGTTTAATTCACCGTTTAATTCACTAATGCCCATAAATGTTTAATAATTTTATGGAAAAATTATAAATGTTAAATAATTTTACGAAAAAATAATTTTAACATTTAATTCACCATTTTAATGTTTAATTCATCGGTCGAAATAAGTATTCTTTCGAATAAGTACTTGTTTTAAGTACTTGTTTCGATTGGATTTTCGAATGAATTATCCCATAATTGTCGCGATTTCCGTTTTTTCAGAAAAAAAAAATCGTTATAATGGGCAAAAATGACGTTAAATATCTTTTTTAGTTTAAGTATCGAAAAATAGGCGCAAAAGTACTTGTTTCGACCGGATTTTCGAAAGAGTTTTTCCATAAGGATAATTGTAACGTCTATTTTTCGAAAAAATAGTTATAATTGGTAAAAATGACGTTAAACATCTTTTTCGGTTTAAGTATCGAAAAATAGGCGAATAAATACTTATTTTGACCGGAATTTCGAAAGAGTTATCCCATAAGGTAATTGCAACACCTGCTTTTTTGAAAAAAAATCATTATGATAGGTAAAAATGACGTCAAATATCTTTTTCGTTTTACGTTTCAAAAAATAAGCAAATAAGTATTGGTTTCGACCGCATTAGATAGTTTCTTATAATTTTTTCATAAAATTATTAAACATTTATGAGTGTTAATGAATAGAACGGTGAATTAAACATTAAAATGGTGAATTAAACGTTAAAATGGTGACTTAAACAAAAACTGGATGCTACCATGTGGAAAAAACTTACAAAGTGATGAATTAAACTGAATTTAACAAGAACTTAACGAAAAATGCTACGACAATTAGATAGTGCATAAACTGGATGCTACCATTTGGAATTTTCTTAAAAAAGTGCTACCACTAGCATTTCATTGAAATTGAATGCTACTATATGGAATGTCCCTAATATTTTAACCCTAAAAATTATTTGATTCTTTCATATTAACGGGATGGTCCCTTACCTTACCTTTCATATTAACGTTGTAATACTAGAATTTTATTAGACAATATATAATGTTCTACACAATACATTATATATTTCTCAGGCCATTATAACTTTTTAAACGATACATTTATATACAACTGTGTATAATTGGAATAATTTAGATTTATTGCATCTATTAATGTATGAGTTTCAAAAATATAAATTTGTAAATTAAAAATACAAATCAATCAAATTCCATTAATATTAACAATTGACAAAAAAAACAAATAATATGCGCACTATCAAACTTTCTTTTTGCTATTATACAATAAAATTAATGGAATATAAGATTTCACTCTCTTTTATGATCGCAAGCTACATTGATCATTATTTATATCAATTAATAATGACTTTGATAGTATATTATCCGTCATTAATATTCTTCTATTAGTTCCTTCCCATGTTCCAAATGAGAAGACCAAAAAACATTAAAGAGACTAATATTTAGTTGAAAATAATTTAAATAATTAAAAATCAAATTTATGATCACTCAAATATTCTGTAATGAAACTTTGTCACAATGAAACTATTTCTATTAGACTAATCTAATGTGCACTTAGAGTCTAAATAAAGTGAAAGAACTAAATCTAATCAAGACTTGGGGTCGTTTGAAATAAAAATTATTTATGTAATGGAATGAAAATAGTTTAGGAGATAAATGATAAAGTTAACAGATATTATCATTTTATACAGTATAAGTTGATGGAATAAAAATATTTTATATCGACTTTCTAGTACTTTCTTATTTGAAATGATCATGACAAGTTAACCTAATTTAGAACATGTTAATGATTTATTACCAAAAAAGAGCTGAAACCATTCAAAATTAATAAAATCCTACATATCATTATCATTATTGCCTCTTCTTAATTCACGACACATATTTTTGTTTCCCAATCAAAAACTACTTGATAATTACCCGTGCCATGTACGACAAATAAAAAATATTTTTTTTAGAGAATGAATCTTTGAATTAAAAATATAATGATAATTATTCATTATTCCTATTTATGAAAAATTATTACTCCCTCTGTTCTTTAAATTTCTCCACATTAGCAGTTTCATAAGTTTGTCCTATTTAGAATACTTTCCTATTTTGGAAAGTTTTTATCTTTCATATACTTTCCTTATCTCTCATTTAACCCTCATTTCTCTCTCATAATACCAATACAATCATTAAATCACACCACTAATTCAATAATAAAATACCAACTATCTACTAAGATTTCACCTTTCTTAATAAAATAATACCCACTATATACAAAGATTCCACCTTTCTTAATTTGTGTGAAATCTTCAAATAGGACAATCAAAAAAGAAAGGAGGGAGTATGAAGCATTCTAACATCACATTGTAAAGAATTTATTTATAAATGCAAAATAATATAATTTAATTTTTGTGCAATTTTCCTGTTACATGACAAATACATTAAATAATATAAATGATTAGAAATAAGGTGCAGATATAATAAATAGGAACTTGATCTTATAGAGATTTTAATTGCCAAAACAAAATAACACATGATATGTAATATAAAAATTAAATTGAAAATAATCCAATATATTATTAATTTTCATTTAAAATAATACAAATTAGCTTTAAATGTTTGAATAAACTTCTTTATAAACAACCTTTTCATCTTCGTAGCATGTGTTGTTATCTTTGTCATGTTTTAAAATCTTTAGTCCTTGCTTGCTTGTAACTCTTGATACCAACATATAACTGACTGTATCACTGACTTAGGCAAAAGAGTCTGATAAAGATTGTCTTAACTGTTATTAATAGTCATAGTAAATATAGTGTAATTGAAAATTATCAGATGGTCTTTAAAGATTTTATCATCTAAATAAGGTAAAAAAATCAGAAATTATTATTTAATTGTTTGAATAATATATACATAATGTGGGATTAAATAATAATATGTGTTATTATTGTATTATGTTGGATTTAGGCAATCAATATAAATCAAATCTTATTTTTATATATTGTTTTACACATTGATCATTTAATACTAAGGATTAAAGAAATAGGATTATAGGCCTAATATTTAATTCTCAAAAACAATTTTAAGCAATCAAATTATGTTCACCATCGCTACCGATATATAATTAGGATAATAAATGATGATTTTTGTATGTTTAGTGTCATATTATGTTAAATAAAAATAAATAAAAAAACAAATCATGTTGAATCATTGTGAAAGATAATTGGTGTTTAAAATGTAGAACAATTGCCGAAATAAATATTTCTCAATTATTCGCTTTGACCAATATGTTTATTAATTTACATATTATCATCAATTGAACAACATGAATGTTTCCTCATTTAAGGAATACTAACTAACCTCATTGTTTCCTAATTGCATGAAATAATTGCAAGAAATAAAAAATACTATTACTCTTAATTACGCGAATTAATATGGCAGAGACTTTCAATAATTACGTCATTCATGCGAGGTCTAAGCATTTGATTGATATGTGTGAAGACATAAGGACTAAAATGACGAAAATGTTCATGGTTAAGAAAGTTTCTCTCCACCACTCAAAAGATGTAGGGGACGAACTACATCTACACCATATGTCCTATCTTACCATGATATATTTGCTTAACCAACTTCAAATGTTAGGGGAGGAAAGAGTGTAAGATGTGGATAGAGAAGTAGAAGTCGTGGTAAAATAGAAGGGGTAGAGGCGGTTGGAGTAGTGGTATTAAAAGAGGAATAATATAACATCTAAAACAATATGGTATGTTTGTCTTAATATGCGAATTAATTCCCATGTATAAATATGTTAATCTATAATATTAACTTTTTTTTAGGATTATGTAGGGTTTGACGCAACATCTTTATATATATATATGCTCCACACAAGTTTCATGTTAGAATAATGCAATTAAAGCAAATTGTATATTGTCTAGTTAATTAGGACATATTTTGAATGAGGCATAGAATTTCAGATTAAAGATGGAGATGCAAAATAGAAAGAGTGATAAAAAAAAAAAAAAACTTTAACAATGGTAATGAATAAATTAGCTTTTAAGTGTGGAGAAATTGAAGTATATTGAAATAGGCAAGAGGAGAGAAATTTATAGTAACCGATTTTATGCCGGAATGGTATATTTGAGCAATCAAATACATAAGGTTGGGTAATTTAAAAATAAATAATAAGTTTTTTTATTTTGAGCGGATCGCAAAGGTTGATTATTAATAACAACTCTATCATAAGTATACATTTCAACCATATGGAAAAATTTCCAAGACAAATCATGCATTAATATGATTTTTGTAAGTCATGAAACAAAATTCATAATATGATTTTTATTCATTTTATGGGTTATTTTGCATATCCATGCACATCAAAATAATTTAATTCATTATTCTCTGCATTGATGTAGAACAAAAAAATAAATATTGAATTATATTAATATCTAATTGAAAATGTTTTTTAATTCAACCAGTCAAAATTTAAATTTAATAAAAAATATTTTCGATAAAAAATTTAAATATTATCTTAATTAAATTAAAATAATATATTTCTAGTATTGTCAAATTAATTTATATGCAAGAGACTAGCTTTTTATCTTGTGCAATCATAGAAAATTTCAATAAATATCTATTATCAAAATTAAAAAAATACAAGCATTAATTAATTTAATATTTTCTTTTCAAAAGACAAAATGGTACTCTATATACTAGGAAATTCCTTCATTCGCAAAAATATAGTAATTAAAAAATTTATTTTGTTTTGTATCAATCACGTTAATCAATCAAAAATAGTCATGATTAATTATCAATTATGATAGTTTTAAGTTGAGAATAATATATTATTAAGACCATCCGATAAAAAAAAGATATCAATCAAATGGCCACTTAATCTATGAAACTTAATTATAAAAATTTTTCTCCCTCTGTAATATAAAAAAATGGTCAAAAAATAATTATCAATTATTCCATCTTTCTTATAATTGATCAAGATCAAATATAGTGAAATAATTATCAATCTTTTTTAAGATGTTATGTTATTATATATCAATTATATTCCTTTTTGTTATAATATCATTTGTCTATTACAACCTTAAAGTTTAGCATTTTTGTGAATTACAACTTTAATTTTTATATTGTGCAAATTAGAACTATCAAAGTATCAAAGTTTACAAGTTCAAGCCAAAAAATAGAGTTCCGAACATTTTGGTGGTCGAAATTCTAGGTTAAATGGTCGAAGTTCTATGTTTTTGGCTTGAATCAATAAACTTTGATACTTCGATGACTGTAATTCACAAAAAAATAAACATTGAGACTGTTATTCGCAAAGTGCTAACTTTTAAGTTGTAATTCACAAATTATTCTAAAAAATAATAAAATGGATTGTTGTCATCTTCGTTAATTAGATTAAGAAATTATGTTTTTTTTTTCTAATTATTTTCTTGTAATACTGAAATCTCAGTTAAATTTATTTGTATTGTATAGTCACATTCGATAAAAAAATTTTATATTACATACCTATAGTTTTCAATATTTAAAATTTTAAATTTTCTAACATACCAAGATATAAACTATTTTTCCAAAGATATAAGTTATTGATTTTTTTTTGTGCATGAATTTTCATGTGATTACACTTTTTTTAATCAAGGTATCTATATATACTATCTATCTATTTTCAGTAATATGTGTCAAGCTATGGTCAAAACTTTTCTATCTAATTGAATTTAGCATAACAGTCAATTATATCATTAGATTATTATTTATAGAAAATAATCAAAAATTATAAAAGTAATAGTATATTAATAAATTTAATAATATAAAAGAAATAATATTAATTAAAAAAGTAAACAACATAAAAGGCAAATTATAATAAGGAATAATAAGACTTAACATTTTTTAATTTAACTTATTAACTATTTTAAACTTTGTCTTAGCTAGGACAGTTATATAGAAGTAGATCGTTTAAAATAGTTAGATAATCATCTAATGAAATATTATAATTAGACAATTAAATATTATTTGGAAATTAATTTAAGAGGACATATAATCATATATAAATTATAAGACAATCATCTTATGAAATATTATTGACAATTAAAGAAAGAGATGATATATATGATATATACTTTATTTATTTTATTTTACCACTTAAGAAAAAGATAAACTAATTTTTTTAATAAAAAAATCATTACTCTTTAAATAATAAAATATTTTGTATTTTTTGTTTTGGTTGGCACCGGTTTCAAGCTAGTATAGCAATAATTTGATTATAAGAGAATTAAATACATTACAACTTTGATGCATGACTTAACAAGTAAAAAAGGAAAATTTTACTTTATGTAGTGTTTGGGAACAAGTATTTCATTTCAAATTATGGATTTCAATTATGAAATCATAAATGAAGAATTTGAAAATGACAAGGTTTGGGTAGTCATTTTCAAATTCTCAATATTAACTACTTTATAAACAATGGTAGAATTTGATGCATATCCTAATTTGAAAATTTTTATTTTTTTTTTTCTGAAAATTTGGAAATATATATTAATAAGGAAAAAAACGTCACACTGAACCCTGGATACCCAAGCCCCGCCGGCATAAAAAACCCCGCGAGGGGAAAAAGCCATTGGAACAAGGGGCCAAGGATCAGGCCACCCAAAACAAAAGCATAGGGTTGGACTATGCATATACAGTCAAAGCCAACTCCCAACATCTATCACCTTACACACCAAGATTAGCACTAGCATCCTACACACCATACTAAGTACTCCAAATACTATGAAAAACATGACAACACCATATACATATATAACTAAAGGAAAGTCATGGGAGACATTAGAAACAAGCAGCATTAAAATTGTTTGCTAGTTGGATCGATCGTGAGACTTCCATTCCAAGCAGCTCATTTGCCCGGCCAAACCCCTACACGCATCTTCAACGTATCGACCAACTTCTTCGCAGCGCTCACTCCATGCTCGAACTTGACCTTGTTTCTCTCAAACCATAAATACCAGATCACACACCCCAAGATGAGATTCCAAAGTTTACCTTTACACCACTTTGGCCTCAAGCTCTTCCAAGATAGTGAGAAGATAGTACAACGATTATGGAGAACACCCAAAACACCCCACCAATAAAGCACCATCATCCAGACACTCCATGAGTAGGTACACGCGAAGAGGATATGGGAATTTGATTCAAGACTAAGACTACAGAAGGGGCAGCTCCCGCTATTTTCATCGATTATGCCCTTTGTCACTAACAAGTCACCAGTCTTTAACTTTTTCAAATTTGCCATCCATAAGGTAAGCTGTGCCCTAGGAGGGACTTTGATACTCTAGATGAGATTGATCACCGCCCTAGGGAGGACAGGCTCATACGATTCGTAGAGTTTGTTAAGAATCTCCTTGATGGGAAAATGATCTCTTCTACTACCATGCCAAGACACTCCATCTTTTGTGTTTGTGTAACACCCGAATTTCCTTCCGTCCTTTACGATTTTGGTTTCGTTTAAGGGGTCGGAAATTCGGTAGGAAATTCTGGGGTGTTACAGTTTGTGGAGAAAAGTGTTCTACAAGAATTTCTAATCTTTCAACCTCCGCAATCTCCCATTCAAAAAGACGTCGCCTCCACTGGAAATTCCAAACCCACTCTCCATCCAACCAATCGCCCATCTGGCTAATAGTAGCCTCACCTTGTACAGATATGGAAAAGAGTCTAGGAAAGGAAACCTTCAAGGGTCCGGAAGGGATCCGTCTATCATGCCAAAAGAGAGTTGAAAATTTTTAATTTACCAAACAATATATAAGCCAATTCCAAATTTTCAAATAAAATCATTGTTTCCAAACATGACATAAGTATTATCAAATCTTACCAACTCTACTTGGATCATCCATTGTAGTCTCTACTGGTCCACATACACGAATTTACTATCTAAAGAAAAGATGTCATTCACGTTTAACCGTCTTTATAGAATATATACTACCTTCTATTCTAATCAAATGTTATATATGTTTTTTAATATTTGCACTATTCATCACTAATTACTATTACGGCCCGTTTGGTAAGTGGTAATAAATTGTAGTAATGGGAATGAAAAATTAGTGTAATTTTAGTTGAAAAATCTTTTGGCTACCTTGATGGTCATGCTTGACAACCTTCAATCATCTTATTTTATTCATAAAATTCATTTCAAAGCATTACCAATGGGAAAGGTGGTATTAGGTGGTAATAGAAATTTGTGAACAAAAAAACTTTTTTGTGATCAAAGTTTCATTACCATGGGAATGACATGAAACTTTTGATGAAATTTTACACTATAAATCATTCTCATTACCACCATTTAGTACCACTAACCAAACAGGTCGTTAGTATTTTATTTCCAATATATAAGGTATAGCCAAATGACATATTGTTTGATTTGCCGCAATGTAAAACTTATTTATATAAGTTTTATAATATTTACCCAAACACAAATAAAGATATTAAAGATCATAATAGTGCATCGATAAGTATGCAAACACAATTGGGACATTAAATTAGAATAAAAAGATAGAAGGTAAAGGACACAAAGTAGGGAGTAAAGAGAGATGTGCGCAGTCAAGAAACCCGCCAATTAATGCCTGTGATCAGTATAGGTTGAATCCCAAACCTTCTGCTCCACATGCAGATGCTCTATCTATGGAGTCACAACCACTAGTGGAAAAAACCTCAAGGGTTGCGGTTTTTTAGCCCTTATGGGCTGCGTATTCTGACCGCAGCCATTATTGTAGCAGCAAGAAATATTAGATAAGGGCTGCGGTCAAAATACGCAGCCCAAAAAAGACTAAAGGGCTGCGGACAGGTCAAAAAACCGCAACCCTTTAGTCTTTTTTCAAAATAAAAATTTTTATTTTTTTTGCTTTTCGTTTAATTTCATTCCAAGACCATCGTTTTTTTGGATATGAAAGAACATCAAATTTGTTCTTTGATCTGAAAGAACATAAAATTTTTAAATCGAAAAATAACAAATCAGCTGATATGTTCTAAAAATACAGATCTTCATACACCAAATCTTACCAAATTTCGAAACGAACCAGAAATTTCGAAACAACAACGAACCAGAAATTTTTACCAAATCTTCATACACCAAATCTTACCAAATCTTCATACACCAAAACGAACCAGAAACAAAAACGAACCAGATCTTCATACACCAAATCTTACCAAATTTTTAAATCGAAGATCTATTACATAAACGAACCAGAAATTTCGAAACAAAAAACAACCCAGAAATTTCGAAACAAAAAACAATCAAAATCTATTACATAAACCAAATCTTACCAAATTACAATAAAAAAAAACAAAATAAAAGAGATTTACACACAAGAGAACTCGAACTCTCGAACACAAATCTTCGAAGAATGAGCAGCAAAGTTCTTCTGAGGGTTTTCGAAGATCTGGAAAGGTCTAACTTGGTATGGTTTTCCAATAATTTTCGAAGAATGAGCAGCAAAGAACTCGAAGATTTACCAAAGGGTTTTCCAATAATTTTCAGCAAAGAACTCGAAGATCTCGAACACAAATCTTCGAAGAATGAAGGCAATTTTTCAATAATTTTCAGTTTTTGGGGTCAAATTTGGTATGGTTTTTTAGGGTTCCTTTGCTTAAACGAATCTGAAATTGAAGAAATGAGGAAGTAATAGCAGCTCTTGAAAAGAATGGGTTGAATGCTTAAACGAATCTTCGAAGAATGGGTTGAAATTGAAGAAATGTTTTTTTAGGGTTTCTTTCCTAAGACAAAGAAAGGGAGATGAGGGATAAGAGAGAGAAAGGGATAAGAAATAATAATGGAAACGGCGCATAAGCTTAAACGCTTTAGGGTTTATTTGGCTGATTTTGGGCTTTCACTATGGGCTGCGGACATACCATAAAACCGCAGCCCCTTTACCAATTTTTTTTTAATTTTCTTTATTTAATTTCGAATGGTTAAGGGCTGCGGACACATAAAAAACCGCAGCCCTTTCTTTATTATACTTTTTGAAACACATTGGAGCTGCGGTTAAGGGTAAAAACCGCAGCCCTTGTTAATTTTTTTTTTACCACATTTTTTTTACTCATATTGGCTGCGTGTTCCTAAAAACCGCAGCCAATAAGTAGCAGCCAATAGCTTTTTTTCCACTAGTAAACCCGTTTTTGGCACTTTTAATTAGAATAGGAAAGAGTATAATGGTTAGGAATTAGCTTTATTATATTTTTTACCCTCGCAAGTCAATATTAATTAATTACTAAGCAAGGGCTAGCATTTGCAGCTCGTTTGAGCACATAGTTGCTCGTCTAAGCAAGGACTAGCTAGCTTGTAACTTTTCTTGCGTTTCTTTGCACATCAATGTTTTATTTTTTTTTTTGCCCTTAATGCCTTCCATAGTCTTCCGACCTTGCCCGGCCCTAATATGACTCGTGCCCTTGTCCACAAGATTTATATCATTCAATGATTATTCTATACTGTGTACTACCTGAAAATGATTCATCACAATGACCAATTCCAAGTGCACACATGAATCCCCATATTGCTAAAAACTTAATTAATCTAATTAATTAAGTCTTGGTGAACTAATTATATGAAATCCTTAACAATATTTATCTTTGATTTTTTACATCACTACCACATTAACAATATTACATCACTACAACATTAGTATTATTACATCACCTATGGGAAAAGTAACAACATTTTAATAAAAGTGCAAGTGGCATCTCCCCATCCTTTTGAGTCAAAAAAATAGCCCAACAGCCGTACAAGTGTCAAGGGCAAACTTTGCCTATTAAATTATCTTAGATAGTTTATTAAAAAAAAAAAAAAAAAAAAAAACCCACATAGCTAGGGTTTTATATGAAGTTGAATGTTAGAAATGAGCAGCCAAGTGGTGGAATATTAAATTAAAAAAATAATAATTATGGATGGAAGTTTAGAGTCATGTTTCTTTGAGGGATACAATAATAATAACAACTCATTGCATGATATCTTTCAGTTTTTATCGGAAGTTCCTTTGCATGCAACAACAATTACTCAATCTGCTTATAATCATTTGGATGCTCCAACAAGTTTTGTGCATGCAACCACACAAGATTGTTCGACTGAGGTACTTTTTATGTTTTTGAGCAATTATCATTTTTTTTTTCACTATAATTAATATATTTGCTTTGGTTTTAAATTTGGTATGCAATTTTTATTTTTAATTTTTTTTGATTTTTTCAATTTGAATTTTTAAACTCGAAATTCCAAAAATAATTATGACACTAATTACCAATTTTTAAGCCAAATAAACATATTAGAAGTTGAAAGAGCAATTAATATAGGAAATTAAATAATGAGTGTTCTTTTAGAATGGTCCTATATAATTCTTACAAAAAGTTTAAACTTATTAATACAATCTTCAAAAATATTAGATCTCATATTATAACTTTGATTTACTCATTTAAAAATGAAAAAAATTAACTAGAATAATTTAATATTTTCATGTTTTTTCTATAATGATTTCAGCTATTAATAACCAATGCATGAATAATCCCAAACTTAGAAGGTATTTTTCTAGATTAAGCCTGGTAATCTATTAACTTGTTATATCAAGTTTTATTTTTTAAAAAATAAATCAAAATAAAATGGAAAAAAGTGTAAAAAAATTACAATTTTTTTCTTTTTTTTTATTACATCCAGAATTTTTGTGTAAATTTATAAAAAATTTTCACGAATTTTACTTCAATTTTTAGTTTACTTTTTGGTAAATTAGCTAATATAAAAGGTATTTCGGCTATCCGTATTTACTGTAGGCAAATACTCTCTAAAGTTGAGATTATTCGTTATCAATCAATATAGGTGGGATAATTGCTGGAAAATCATAAAATATTGGATCATTTTAGATATTTTTTCCTTGAAAAATTACATTTATGTGACATAACATACTATAATAACATATGGTGCTATATTTTTGAAATTTCATTATTTAGCTTAAGTTTAACCTTAAGTTAGCATCAGATTAATTAGTTTAACGTGTTCGATGACTTGAGCTTTCAAAATTCTTTTTCTAGCTTGAGACATCCATATGTTTGTTGCCAAACTGTAGCCTTAACAAGTTATTAGAATCTCGATCCTAATCTACGAGTCTACCATGTTACAATTCGAAAATGATCCAATCAAATCTTAACGAATCGTGCAATCTTACTTTACTGAATAATTCAGTTAGTAAGATTATAACACGATTCTATGATCTTTCGATCTAACGATCCGACCCTATAAGGATAATTTCAATTGTAAACTATTTCATATAATCCTAGGTAGAATTCCGATTCTAACAATTTTAGTTCTAACAAACATGATAAGTATCCTTGATGTTCATCCCTCTTAAGACTAGTAGTCTGTCCCTAGTCAAACTATTATGATGTTCCAAAATTGGATAAAATGAGAATAGTTTGCTTCAAATTTATGATCGTTATGTACCGTTTATCTTTGTAAATTTATGTTTTTAGCATATTTTTACCTTCATAGGGTTTTTTGTCAATATAACTCTCCGATTCCTTTTTTTTCAAATGACTTGCATGCAAAAATTATTAATTAAAATTAGAATTATCCAAAATTAATTAGTTTCTATGCAACCAAAAAATTTTAGTTATTGCAAATAATTAACCAAAAGGTCTAAAAATATTAAGAGGTATTAATCATAGAAGCGTTCTATTAATACTACTCTACTATTTGATTCTAATATTATTTAAAAATAAACCCTACAACAAATTTAGCTTTTTGCGACATTAAATTTAATGGCATTAAAAATAATGTCACTGATTCATATTTTTAGTGTAATAACTATTGGTTTTTATTTTAAGTTCTACCATAAAGTGATTTAGCGACACTTAATTAGTGGTATATGTAATTGTCACTATAGTCTATAGTGGCATTTGAGAAATGTCACTAGATCCTATGTTGCTAAAAGCTTTAGTGTGACCTTTTAAATGCTGCTAAAGGGTCTAATAAACCTTTATAAGAAATTTGAAATAACGACATTTAAATTATACTTCCTCCGTTCCGAAATACTCGCTACATTTCGATTTTGTGAACTATTCATCGTTCAAGCTTATTTTACATATTGCGACTAATGTGTAAGTAAAAATATAGTCAAGTGGGATCTTGTTTGAATCGTCTAATCGCATACTTCCATAATATTAAATTTTTATAATTTTTAGATAAGTGTAGCTTAAGATATTAATGATCAAAATTGTGCATTGGATTGCGTAAAAAAGTGAAATGTAGCAAGTATTATGGAACGGAGGAAGTATGTCGCTAAATATA
This sequence comes from Amaranthus palmeri, assembly GCA_019776075.1. Lineage (NCBI taxonomy): Eukaryota > Viridiplantae > Streptophyta > Magnoliopsida > Caryophyllales > Amaranthaceae > Amaranthus > Amaranthus palmeri. Next base: position 158,606 of record JAAKBH010000553.1, read on the forward strand.
TCACATTAATAGCAAATTCTTTGACCCGATGACCGCATTCTATTTTATGAGTATGTCTAGGTTCTTACTTGCCTCCTAAGTCCAATTATAGTCTAGGGCCAAGATCACTGATATAATCATATAAGTATGATGATGAAGATTATGAAAATAGTTTTTGGCTTATTCATTCAAAGTGGATACTATTTATTAAAACTATTTTGCATGCCGGTTGTCAGAAGAAAAAGAATTGAAAAGATCGATTGAAAAAATATATGACAAATGAAAATATGCTAACACCACATATCTACAAACAGATGAGTTAACGATCATAAATTTTAAGCGAACTACTCTCACGCTTTCCAAAGTAGTAGTTTGGAATCATCATACAATCTAATAAAAAAGAAAATTATAAAATTTTATATGATATTTTCATAATGATTTGCCGTATGAAATATAATTATTAGGTAATTTTTTTTTTGAAAGGATAATTATTAGGTAATTAGATTCATGATATGTAGGAGTTTAGAATCATCATACAAATCTCATAAAAAAAATTTAAAAAATTTTACATGATATTTTCATAGTGATTTGTTTTATTTTCGAGTAGTACTCTTACATCAGTGTAAGATTTGTTTTTAATATTTCCTACCCAAGTTAACATCATCATATGTTTAATGTATTAGTATTATCAGAATAAAATATGTTTTTAACTTTTTATAAATTTTTTTAGGCTATAATATTTTTGAATTTAAAAGCTACATAAGATTTCTAATTAAAGTTTCTTATAATATATATTTGGTTTCTAAGCTGAAGTATTTCCTAGTATTTAATAATGTATTTTCATCAAAATTTTAATTTGTAAAATTTTTTATCAAGAAAAAAAGATAAATGATAATAAAAAGGAAAATTTGATTTTAAAGGTTCGAACTTTCGTCTCATTTGCTTCTAAAGGTTCGAACTTTCGTTTATCCTAGAAAGGTTCGAACTTTGGGGGTCATCTTCATTTAAAGGTTTTTATGGGTTTTTTTGGATTGATTTTGGATTGATTATGGATTTTTATGGGTTTTTCTGGGTTGATTCTTAGTTGATTATGGATTTTTTACCCATAAAAATTTATTTTACGATATTTTGACGTTTAAATGATTCAAAATATACTAATATTAAGATTAGTGCCCAAAGAGTAAAGTAAAAGTGATAGTTAATAATACAAATTTACACTGATTTTTATACAATAATACTAATATTTGATTAACTATAAATATAATACAAATTTTAAGGATGTTTGCCTCTAATAATATACACTTGTATTTATTATAAGTTATTTAACAAAAATAAGAAGGTAAATTAATGCTTAAACAAAATTGATATTTTATAAGCAAACACTCTTAAATTGGACGGTAATTTTTCAAACATTTTAGTTAATGTATTGTCTACATCTAGTCTTAAAACATATCTATCCATTTCAAAATGTAAAAAAGTAAAATCACAATCATTAATCATAATTGTGCTTAAATATTAATTACTATCTTCTATTCAATCTATTAGTCCCATTTGATTTTTCAGATTTACCGAACAATATTTTAACCCTTATTATCTATAATTGTTTTTAATTAAAATTATAAAAAGTAGATATTAATTATTTTTGTATTGAGACAAATCAAACAAGATCCGACATTACTATGTTTTAACTTATAGATTAAGCATAAAATACAAATTAAGAATAATAAGTGAATAGAAAAAAAAATCAATGGGATTAATGGGTAGAGTAAGAGGGAGTATTTAAACCAAAGTTTCCCTTATAAGAATGAAGTTTTTTCTTATGTAGATCCCAATGCAATTTTAAATATCAAAGAATTTTAATTGTGAATTTTAAAAACCGTAAAAATTAGTTAATATTTATAAAGTTATATTGAGACGAATCTGACAAAATCTCATAAAACATAAGTATTATGACAATAACTTCAGTCTGTAAAAGCAGTAATTAGACACACAAATCTCCTAAAATAACAATTGTTATCTACAAATCTAGCTACCCTAAGAAAGTAACATTTATATTTTATATAAGCATCAAAACAACTTAAAAACACATGAAAAATTAACCCTACACGGCTACACCCCACAAATTAAGAGATTCTTTGTTAAATATAATACTCTCTTCGTTTCTTTCCAAATACTTTATTTGTTTTTGGATTACTATTCACCAATCACTTTTATATTGTATTTATTCTTAATAAATATAGTTAAATAAGATTTTATTTGATTCGTTTTTAACGTAAGATTTATTAATTTCTAATAGTTATAATTTTGAATTATACGCAATTATATCGCTATTAAATTTTGAATTAGTGCATTGATAAACATGCAAAAAGCAAATGACACATTTGAAACTGAAAATATAAACGAAAACAATCATTTAAGAAATGCAATTAAGTTCACTTCGATATTATGTTCATTTAGTGATATAATAATAATATTAATCAAACAAAAAACGTAAATTAGTTAAATATAGCAGTAATAGCAAATGAAGATTTAAGTGAGATTGAAAGAAGAAGATAAGAAAAATATGGGAAATAATTAAGTTAAAGAATAGATGGTGGACCTGACTGGCGAGTGGGAATGGGAATGGATAATTGAATGTGGCGGTGGTTTGCGTTGCCTCTTGTTTTAAATAGGTCTCGAACACAGGGTAAAATTAAGATGACAAAACCAACTTGTACAATGCTATGGTGATAATGAGAACGAAAAATAATTATTGTAATTTAGTTGAAAAATCTCATGCTACTTTGATGTACTTGCTTGTCTAACTTTAATCTTCTCATGTTCTTCACTAAATTCATTCCTATACATTACCATTCGGAGATGTGGCATCAAATAATAATGGAAATTTGCAAACAAAAAACCATTTCTGCAATCAAAGTTATATCATCACGAGAAGAATATGGAACTTTTGATGAACTTTTACATTATAAAACATTTTCATTGCCACTATTTAGTACTGCGAACGAAACAGGTCGTGTTTGTACTCTAGCATTCACAAATTCTATCGTAAATATTTCTAACTAGTATAGAAACTGGTGCAATGCACAATTTATGAGTATAAAGTATATAGAATATAAGTTCAAACAATAATACAAATCTAAATTATCAGGATTTAATTATTGAATACATGACATTTTTAAAGTAAAAATTTATGACCATTTTAAAAATATTATTCTCCTAGTTGTTATGTTTATCCAAACCTATTTTCTGAATTTTATAGAAGACATAGCTTAGCCAAGTTGTCCTAGCTAGTGCAACAAAGTAGAGTCCTAGTATTGGACACAAAATGATTAATTAATAGTTCTACTATGACAAAATAAAGATATCCAATACATTTGGGACATGCTGTGCTCTAAAATGAATGCAATTTTGAAGACAAATGCATGCCACGGGAGGAAGCTAAGGCTGTCAATCACTTAACTACAATCCAAAATTAGTAGGACTTTAATTGTATTTACAGAGAGGATAAGATTTGTTTCGATATTTATATTTATGTTTTCTATGCCGTCACGTTGCACAATTCCAATACACATTTGCTAGGGTTTCCAGTTTATTTATTAATTAATGCAGCTTCTTAGCGGTGCAGTGCTTCTTTCTAGAAAATAATGGTCATAGAACTTTCTTTGAGAATAAAAAACTTTCTTTTAAGATCTTCAAAAAAAAAAAAAACTTTCTTTTAAGATAATATTTCTTCCAATTTATCCTATTTCTCCTATTTATCTTTTTTTACATGTTGAGATAATATTTTAACATTTATTGTCTTTAATTTTGTACGATTAAAATTCATAAAACTTGATAATAATAATTATGTTTGCATTGAGACGAATATTATCTCACTTGACTATATTTTTAATTATAGATTAAGAAGAAAATACGAATTGAAAGTGATTAGCGAATAGTAACCAAAAATTAAATGGGACAAGTAAGAAGAATATGAGGAAATATTAATATTCTTATTTCATTTTCATTATTATTTTTTTAATAGAGTTTATTTAAGTAATATAAAATATATTTTTTTATACGACTACATTTCTCTTTGTTATGTAATGTGATAACTTTTAGGCGAAATAGAGCTTATGGTCATGGTCAATTGTAATGCTCATCTGTCCAGTGTCCCACACATAGTCAGGGTTCGAGGTAGAGGTAATAGACATACCATATCGTACCCTTCGAGGGAGAGGATAGAGGAAAGCGTGTGATCAACTTAAACCCCTAGGTAGAGAGCCCTGTAAAAATAGACATGAATATTATCACTAAGATAACATTACGAAGTATAGCTATTAAAAGAAAATTCTTAGACCTATGTTGTTTAGTGACTGTTGGGATAGTGTATCAAAGCCAATGGTTTGATTAATAGTTAAAAGGATAGGTTCGAAATGAGTGGCGCTATTACCCTAGTTGATTACTCTCACGTGCAATCTAGATGGGTTGGCATGTGAGGTGGACTGTTGGGATGCTTTATCACACACCAATAAATTAATTATGGATTGCACACCTTATAAGTAATTAGAGTCCTTCCTCCCATTGTATAACGTTTTGGAATGGTATCTTCTTGGCTTATGGAATATGAGCAGCAAATATTGTTTTTGATAATATGATGACATTCTCAATATTTCCAACCTAATTTAACAGTACTTACTCATATCTTAGTATTATTCCGTATTTACATGACCGTATCATTTTGGGAACCAGTCATAAGTTATGGTAATGGAAAAATCTTAGAGTAAATTTTTTTGAAAATTAATTACATGCTAATATAAAGTATATATCATAGTATGCGACTTAAATCACTTTTTGGTTGATTTGGTCTTTTAAAATGTATTAGAGCTAACATGATGAAACGTCACTAGCTAGTTCAAGTCACATTCACTTCACAAATTATATGACTAGGGCTGGAGCCATCATCTGATGTTTTTGGATGTTGAAAGGAGAGGCTAAACCTCACTCAAGGATCAAAATAGGAAGTTTAAACGGATGTTCTATGTTATGTCAAAGTTTAGGAAACTTATAAAAAAATAAACAAGACAAGAATTTTAAGGTGGTTCACCAATTGGCTACATCCACCATCTAGCCTGGGATATATTTCAATATGTTTCTAAAGGAGAAATACAAAATAAACTTAATAAGAATTACAAGTGGAGGTTATGTGTAATGGAAGAGAGGATGCTAATGGGAGAAATAAGCAAGATGTAAATAACTCTAAGTATGAGACTATTGGGGCACCTAGACTATGGCTTAAGACTTGGTATTTATAGAGGAAGTATATGGGACATATGTGGTCAGCAAGTATTAGGCCAAGACAGTAACCAATTAAACACAAAAAATAGGTAGTAGCTTCTGCTCGACCGCTGGCTCGATTGAGCGGCCAGGCGAGCGGGGTACAAGAGTATTGTTGCTGGCTGCTTTGTTTCTTCCTTTTGGTCCCCACTTGTACTAGCTTGTGAATACCCACTTTGCAAACCAAGTTATGCACCTTCAAGCTTCCACTACCATTAGTACAATGTACTATGGTACTTGCTTGATCCCCACTCATCCAATCATAGGATGGTACTTGTGTCTTCTTCTAATTACACTAACTAATATGATTAATATTCTTAATCTAGTTTTGATTACTTGGTAACACAAGTCACCAATAATCTTAATAAATATGTTGGTTATTTGGCATGTTATTTTTATGGTAGTTAAATTCTATTTGTACACATGTTTTGTTTCCAGAAAAGGGCTAATGAATGGGTATGCATTTTATGAAGACAAATTAAATCTTTAAAATTGATCAATACAAAAATGTATGAAATTTCAAATGCGAATTTCCGATTATAATTACAGTACTAATTAAAGTTTCATTTCTAATACTATTTTAATACCATTATTCCAATCTGCTGTTTAGGATAACAATTTTTTTTTGAAAAAAAATTGGTTAACGATATTTATTCGCATATACTAGTTAAACATTTTAACTAAGAGGATGTTTGGCATGAGGGACTTTAAGGGAGGGAATGATATTTTGTCCAAAATAAAGTCTAAGTCTTTGTTTGTTTGAAGGGAATGGGGATAGGGAGTGAGACTAAAAATAGAAAAGTCTCCATGATAAATGTTTTGGGGGAGGGTGGTATTTGGGGGTAAGACTTTCATTTGTTGTTTTTTCAATAGCTGTCCTAAACAAATTCTTCTCACATATAAAGTCTCATCTAACATAACAAACAAGGAATGGAACTTTTTATCTTCAAAGTCTCATCTTAAAAGTCTCGTTAGTATAAAGTCTCACAAAGTCCCATTCCCACATGTCAAACACCCCCAAAAGCTAAATTTGTCATGCTATTAAAGGTATTAATTCCTAATTTGTTCCAAGAATTTTGAACTGCCATATTATGAATAACAGTTGAAGGGCTGATCTATCTCTTTTTATTGCACATAAATAATTTAGAGCAGGAAATCAAAATTCAATAACGACGAATTAGGCAAAGGACAATCAAAGGGAAAACAAATTTCAAAGGCAGAGCAAATTAGTGATACACAATATAACAATGTATGCCAACATAACTCATCAAAGGTGAGCAATTCTAGTAACATCCTTCTTTTCATTAATTTTAATATTTCCTCCGTTCCATAATACTTGCTACCGATAGTGACATTTTCCCAAATAACATGTAACGAAGAAAGTATTATAACAACTTAAGGAATAAATATCCTAATGTGTATCTTGTGTGGTTGCTATATCAAGGCGATTTCAAGCAAGCTGAAACTCTGTAGTAATATTGGCAAACCACAGACGTCAAACCTGCTTTCGACCATATAATACGATCTGTACTAGTTTGTTACAAGACTGTCTAAAAGAAAGTGGAGGCCTGTACAAATAATGTAAAAAGGCCCTTCACTCTTTATACATACAAATAATATAAATATAATATATTAATAAATTTATAGAAAAATTGACATTAATAATCCAATCTTTCACTCATCCGCTAGGAATAATCCCACCTCTGGATTATTTTCTAATAAATCCATTATTTTTTAATAATTTTTTGTATTATTCATAGAAAACTAAGGGCAAATGTTGGATTATTAGAAAACAATCAAAAGTTTAGATTATTCACAACGGATGAGCAAAATGTTAGATTATTAATGTGAATTTTTCCTAAATTTATCTGTCAATTTTTTTTATAAGAAAACTACCACCTTTATGATAATTTGAAAAATATATAAACTCATAGAGATAATTAACAGTGTTCAATTCATAAAGACGGAAATATCAAATTTAAATCAATGTTTGAAAGGTAAAATTCATATGAAAACAGAATACTGAAATCATTTTTTTATAAGTTAATGATTTCTGAGTGTAAATTTTTGTTTTTATTGTGTTGGGATGAGTTATCCCACATCGACAAAAGAAAGATGGTGTGCACTCTTTATAAGCTATTGGAGACCTTCTTCCCATTGCCATATGTTTTTGGGATGTTATATATCTCCTTGGTTTATGAAATGTGTGCGCTCCCCGTCTATGTGCTGGCATTGACAATAAGTCCAGCCTAATTTAACATATTGATTACACATTACTATATTTAATAAATATTGTCTTATGTGTCTTTAAGGGTGTGTGAGATGATCGACCGCACAGGGCTTCATCTTTCTCCCGTATATGAAAAAGTTAATAAAAAAAGAAATATGTTAAGTTTATCAGTAAAATAAATATATTTACTATGGACAAGGCATAAAATTAAAGCTTTGTACAAGATCCTCAAAATTTTCAAGACGGTTCTATTAGGGCCATTACAATCTCTAACTTCAATGCCCCAATATTATCTAAATAAAATATCAATCTCTTTATTGGTTTATTTAAAATTTTATTTACCTTCTAAATAATATTCAAAATTACAATTATGTGCAGAGACTTTTACAGAGACGAAGTAGTGAGCACAAACGAAGAGAACGCATAAATGCAAAAATCAGAACTCTACAATCCTTAATTCCGAATTGTGACAAGGTAAGGTACTGGATTCCTTAGTAACAATATAAATTTACGTTATTTATAATTAGTTCATTTAACTATTTTATTATTAGTCAATGACTAAATTGTATAAAATTTACGGCCCGTTTGATTAGTGGTACTAAATGGTAAAATGTGTATGATTTATAATGTAAATTTTCAATTGAAGTTTCATATCATTCACATGTTAATTAAACTTTGATCATAAAAAAGGTTTTTTTGTGCACAGATTACCATTACCACCTCATATCACATCTCCCAATGGTAATGCATTGGACATACATGGCCGTCTAGGTAGCAAAATTTTTATTCTTATTACCACCGTTTGATAGCATCTACGAAACGGGCCATCTTACATTTGAGCTTTGGTTGAATGAGAAATCTTTGTGCTTAGTGAAATGGATGTTGCAGGGAGATTATGTGTCCATTCTCGAACAGGCTATCAAGTACATCAAATCCTTAATGCTCCAAATTAATGTAATGACAAACACCTTTTGTGTTACTCAATACTTTTTCATTCTTGTTCTTTACATTACAAATTTATTCAAATTTTAAGGTTTAACCTTATATTTTTTTTTGCTTTGTTTTTTGACAAGCAGATGATGTCAAAGTCAATCGAACAAAACCAGGTGATAAACCCATACACACATCAAATGGTGACACAACCCATAATGCTCCATCAGAATTATGGTAGTTTGACACCAAATCCTACTATGCTTACACAAATATGCTGCCCCTTACAAGTACTCCCTACTTGTATTACAACACCACCTATGCCTACTATATTACCTTATGTACCTCCTATGCCACATTTTAGGCCTACTAGTACTTTTGATGAATCACATCCTTTCAAGCATTAATTTATGTATTCACGACTATACAAGATAATCACATGTAAATATTATGTACAAGATAATCACATTCTTAAGATCTAGTAATGTAAGTATTAATTTATGTATTCACGACTAGATAATTACATCCTTTAAACCACTATACAACCAAAGATGAATATGTAAATACAAACATTACTATATATTTAGAAGCCCCCCGACAAGAGATCGAGTAAATGAGGTTTTTTGGGCTTGTGGTTATAAGGCCCTTGGTTTTGATGGGTTTAACTTTAAATTCATCAGGGAAATGTGGCATTTGATCCATAATGATATTTATGATTTTGTGTTGGAGTTTTTTTAACTGTGGTGGTTCGGCTAGAGATATTAACATCACTTAGTTTACTTTGATACCGAAGATCTATGTTCCACAATCCATCGATGATTACAGATCTATTAGTATGGTAAGTGCACTGTACAAGATTATTTCCAAAATTCTCTCCTTTCGGCTGAAATAGGTGATCGCTCATCTTATTGATGAATCTCAAAGTGCTTTTGTTATGGAGAGACAAATTCTCGATGGTGTGTTGATTGCAAACGAATCTCTTAGATGGCTAAAGAAGAAAAAAAAATCCCTAATGCTGTGCTGAAACTCGATTTTCATAATGCATATGACTCCGTTAACTGGTCTTTCCTAAAGCTTGTCATGGTCAAGTTGGGTTTTGATAGTAGATGGATCAACTAAATTATCCTCCTGGAAAGCCAGAGTCCTCTCCCGGGCGGGTAGACCCACTCTTATTAAAAGCGTGCTTAACAGTTTACCTGTTTTTTACATGAGTATGTTAAAAATATCGAAAATCATGCTTCGAAAATTATAAATCTACTAAGAAGGTTCTTTTGTGGTGAATTTAGTGGGGGCCAAACGTCCATCCCTATGATCAATTGGTCTTCGATCGAACTTCCAAAAGAGTTAGGAGGCCTTGGGGTTGGTAATATCACGTATAAGAATCTAATCCTCGATCTTGTTCAAATGGTGGTGGCGTTTCTTTGAAGCTGATAACACTCTCCGGAAAAGGATTCTCTTGTCTGTGTATAAAATCAAAGGCCTTAAGGCCTTTGCGGATGCCTTTTGCAGTGTTAAAGAAGGCTTTTGGAGTCAAATGATGAGCATCAATGCCGAAACCTTAAAAATCAGATTGATAGTGGAAGATGGTATGATTCTTAGTGTGGGAAGTGGAAATTCAATTCGATTATGGCATGATAAATGGTGTGAAGTTGGGTTTCTGAAAGGTATATTTCCTCGACTATTTGCTTTATCCCTTCAGAAAGATTGCTTTGTCAACCAGATCGGATCTTGGAATGAAGATTCGTGGGCATGGAAACTTAGATGGCGTAGATCGCTTTATGACTGGGAAAGGGAGGATTTCTTTAGACTGGAAAACTCCTTGGCACTTATCACAATACTAAGAGATTGTGTTGACGGTATCTCCTGGAATGGTCTGGGTTGTTGTTCCTACCCTATTAGAAGCATTGTTGACAAGATTTATGAGTATTCTAGGCCTATTCTCTCTAGGCAGACTATTAAGTATATTTGGAGAATCTCTACACCCCCGAGAGCCAAACGAACGTTGTGGATGGCAAATATGGTAAAGCTGAAAGCTTGGGATATCCTTCTTGAAAAAGGTATTATCGATATTCATCATGCCCTTTGCCCCTTTTGTAGTTTGGAGGTGGAATCAAAATCACATTCTTTTCACTGGTACGTTCTTTTGGGGTATTTTGATGGAAATGCTTAAGTGGTGGGGAATCCAAGATGTTCTCCAGAATCGATGCCAGGATTTCTTTTTTGCTTGATACGGCCTTTTGAAGGTTCGAGGTTGTTTGATTTGGTCACTTTGGTATGAGAGGAATAAAGTTAAATTGTAGTCATTATCCCCGGATCTACATAACTTTGTTTACAATTTGAAACTCAGCATTGGAATTTGGTCTAGAGAGCTACTAGGGTACATCGATTGCCCCCCACATGTCTTCATCAATAATATCAATACTGTTTTATCTTAGGCTTCTCTACGCCTCGAGCATCTTGGTGGTCATTGCTGGTCCTTTGATTACCTCCGTTTGTAATATTTTGTGGTTGTAGGATATGTTGTATGTTGGTGTTGCTTATTAGCGTTGTGGCGGTGTTTTCTTTAGCTATAGATGTTGGTGTGTAAGGTGTAGTACTTTGTTCCTCTCTTCTGGTGTGTAAGGTGTAATGATGGTTTTTTATTCTTTCGTGTTGCATAGTCCACTCTTATGTTGTCTTGGATAGCCTGACTCTTGATCCCCTCTTCCAATGGCTTTTTCCCCTCCGGGGTTTTTTATGCCGGCGGATTTTGGACTTCCGAGTTTCAGTGTTGGTTTGCTCCTTTCCATTTATATATATCTTCCAAATTTTCAATATATATATATATATATATATATATATATATATATATATATATATATATATATATATATATATATATATATATATATATATATATATATATATATATATATATATATATATATATATATATATATATATATATATATATATAGGATCAAATGAGATGATTTTAAAATGAGAAGGATTTTTTGTTTAAGTTTGTTTGGTTACTATGTATCCAAAAAATGATACTATGTTATAAAAAAAGAACATTTTAAAATTGATGTCATAGTTACCTTTCTGTGTAACATAGTTACTTTTATAATTATGTGTTTTTGGCTCAATCGTGACTAGAGATGGTCACGGGTCCAAGACCCTGTTAGACCCGCCCCTTTTTTAACGGTCTGGGTCTAATTTTTTGAGACCCATCGGATTCGGGTCGGATTTGGATCTATAAATTATTTGGCGGGCCCGGGTCCAATATATGGACCCTGGACCCGCCCTTTAGACCCTTATAAATATTAAATTGTCCATTTTTATTTGTCTTCTACGTATGAATTATGCCCTCAACACTTATTTTATTTTCATATAATCATAGTATATATAAATAATATATCTGCTACTTGCTAAGTGTTAACCCAATTACCCTTATTTCATGGACTCGAACTAGTGTTTATAATAAAATTTAAGCGTATATTGGTGACGTTATGCGAGTTTAGATGTTAAATTAGTATTAAATATTTGTAAAATACGATAATAACTCTCTTACAAATACACGAAAAATACAATGACTTACAAATGTTTCAAATTTGACAAATCAAAGAGACTTATTTTAGACCCACTAAGGACCCATTAAGGACCCTAGACCCATCAGATTCGGAGGGTCCGGGTCTTGGTCTGAAAATTTTGGACCCTTAGGGTCCGGATCCGGGTCTGGATCTCAAAAAATTAAAAGGGTCCGGGTACGGGTCTAGTTGGACCCGCTCCAGACCCGCCCCATGACCATCCCTAATCGTGACCATAGATTTTTTTATGCACGTGAATTCAAGGGTTTAGAATCCTTCTTAGCCTTCTCATTTTCAATACCCTTCTCATTGGATCCCTTCCCCACACACACACACACACACACACACACACACACACACACACACACACACACACACATATATATATATACTCATGTTGTCCGAGACTTCTATAAGTCAGACCCCCCTTGGTCCTCTAAGAGTTGAGGCCCAATTTGCCTAAGTATACCTATGTATACTTATGTTGTTCGAGACTTCTATAATTCGGACTCCCCTTGGTCCTCTAAGAGTTAAGGCCCAATTTGCGTAAGTATACCTATGTATACTTATGTTGTCCGAGACTTCTATAAGTCGGACCTCCTTTGGTCCTCTAAGAGTTGAGGTCCAATTTGGCTAAGTATACCTATGTATATTTAGGTTGTCCGAGACTTCTATAAGTCGGACCCCCCTTGGTCCTGTAAGAGTTGAGGCCCAATTCGGATAAGTATACTTATGTATATTTATGTTGTCCGAGACTTCTATAAGTTGGACCCCCCTTAGTCCTTTAAGAGTTGAGGCCCAATTTTGGCTAAGTATTCCTATCTTGTCCGAAACATATAAGACTCGGACCCCATATAAGACTCGAATCCCCCTTTTTTATCCTACAAGAAGTTGGGGCCAAAAATTGGTGCTTATATTCATGGTATCCGAGACTCATAAAAGTCGGACCCCCTTTCTTCTTCAGAGTGTTTTGGCACCAAATTCCTGAAAGCATATTAGTGCGCACTCAGTATATCCGAGACTTCAAAAGTCCGAGACTTCAAAAGTCCGAGACATAAGATGTCCGAGACATTGGAATTTCAAGTATCAATGAAATCCATATTGATCAGAACGGCGTAGTACGATTTTCCTGCATATAGACCAAGATCAACTTACTCAAGGTAAGTTACTCTCTAACCCTATATGCGTGGGGCCAATGTTAGGGATTGTAACTTAGGAAGTGGTCAAGTGATGGTGCATCAACAATTTTCATCCAACAAGATAATGCAAGGGTTCACATAACTAATGATGATCCAATTTGGCAACAAAACAATAGGCAAGGGGGTTCAACGTTCATTTTAACGCAACAACCACCGAATAGTCCCGATTGTAATATTCTAGATTTAGGGTTTTTTAGGAGCATAAATTCACTAATGCACAAGAAAATGCCAAAGTACATGAATGAGCTAATAAAGGCAGTGGAAGATGCATTCGAGCATTTACATCCAAAGACCTTAACCAATGTTTGGATTTCATTACAACATCATTTAAATGAAATCCTAAAGGTTAAGGGGTCAAACGATTATATTCAACCACATTTTGGGAAAAAGGTGCAAGAAGACAATGGAAGATTAAGATTACAAGTGCGAGTACCATCACAATTGGTTAGGGAATGTGTTCGTTTTCTAAACCCAAATAGAAATCAGCTTACTCAACAAACAGAGAATGAAGATGTTGTTCAACACAATCAACAAATTTTGGAAGCATATGATGAAGCAGTGGAAGAAACACAACGATAATCACAAATTACAGCCCCTCAGTTATTTGCTTTTCATCATTAAAATGAATTCTATGAGACTTAGGAGCAACAAATTGTGAAATAAACATTAAAAAATGCCTAGATCATGCATATGTAATTACTTCATTATATAATGAAAAATTCAGTTACTTTGCCCCCTGATTCATCATTGAGGTTGAAAACCTCTCAGTTATTCGTAAATCAACAACAAATGAAGCAAATGACATAACATCAAACTAAACTTAAATTGATGAGTCCATTTTACACAATTGTTGCTCTACCAAGTTCTTATAGATTATTTTTCAGAAATTTTAAAGCAATTAAAATCATGCATACATCACAGGGGTTTTAAAAAAAAATTTCATACATAGAATTAATAAAAAAAGGGACGAAATTAGGGTTCGTCAAAATCAACACCAGCAAACATCACCAGTATTCAAACAACAAACATCACCAGCAATCCAACACAATCAACACCAGTATTTTACAAATAAAGAAAGTAAAAATAAACCTTACAATAATCATTTACGTTTTTTAGGGTTTTTTTTTTCACCCCTTGATGCAATAACGTCCTCAGGAGTGTCAGGGACAACCAAATTTTGGTTGTCGTCTTCAGACTTAGATGGAGTTGTTGCACTAGTGGAAAAAAAGCCAATTGTTGCGGTTTTTTTTAGGGGTATTGGCTGCGGTTTCGTCTCGCAGCCCTTGGAGTAGCAGCAAATGAGGTTTTGTTATTGGCTGCGGACATTACAACCGCAGCCAATACCCCATTTTTAGACCAAAAAAAAAGCCATCAAAGGCTGCAGACATTACAATTTTGGATTTGCGTGTTCTTTTGTTTTGTTTTTGTTCTTTTTGTCATTTTTGGATAGTCTCTTTGATTTTGGTGTGTCTCTCTTTGGCTTTTGTATTGGCTTGCTTGTTCTTTTTGTGCTACGGGCGTCAGCGTCCTCCTTCTGCTCTTGTCCACGGGTAGGCGAGTATAGGGTCCAGGCAGACATATGGTAACCTAAAGTCAGGTCCAAGGAGGGGGGGCAAAGGGGGCAACGTAACCAGGGCTTGGAACTTAGAGTGGGGACATGGAACATAGGCACCCTTCAAGCTAAATCGTTGGAGTTGGCAACTGAACTCGCTAGATATAAGATTCAGGTGGCTTGTGTTCAGGAGACCAGGTGGAAGGGGCAAAAGGCATGTGTTTTGAAGGGTTACAAACTTTGGTATACCAGTTTGGATGGGACACGTAGTGGAGTCGGTATTCTCGTAGCTAATGAGATCTTAAAGCAAGTTGTAGAAGTAAGGAGGCGCAATGAAAGGATTATGTTAGTTAGAGTTGTGGTGGGGGGAGAGGTCGTCTCGATCATTAGTGCGTATGGACCACAAGTTGGGCTTGAAGAGCAAGTGAAACGTGAGTTTTGGGATAATTTGGGTAACCTTTTGGAAACTATCCCCATCGACGAAAAGATTTTTATAGGAGGCGACTTCAACGGTCACATAGGGAAGGAGGCTGTTAACTATAACTCTGTTCATGGCGGTTTTGGGTACGGTGTAAGGAATGAGAGTGGGCAGAACCTTCTTGAGTTCGCGTTTGCCAAGGATCTAGTTATAGCAAACTCGATCTTTAGAAAGAAGGATGAGCACTTGATAACGTACAAAAGTGGTGGGCTTGCTACCCAGATAGACTACTTTTTAGTACGTAGGAGCACCCGTAGCTCGTGCTTGGACTGTAAGGTTGTGCTTGGCACTAAGATGCCAACCCAACATAGGTTATTAGTACTAGATTTCCGCTTGAGGAAGAAGATTGTCGAGCGGAAGTCTAAGGGAAAGGAAACGATCAGGTGGGGTAGTCTAAAAGGGGATAAAATCGCAACCCTCTCAAGCAAGATCATGACGTTAGGCTACCCTAATATCTCAGGCGATGCAAATCAAATGTGGGATTCTATGGCGACAACCATTCGTATGGTGGCGAAGGAGACGCTAGGGGTGTCGACCGGAAGGGAAAGGGAGTACAGGAAATCGTGGTGGTGGAACGAGGAGGTGCAAGAGAAGATAAAGAACAAAAACAAGAGATTCAAAGAGCTTATTGCTTGTACGGAGGAGGAAGTTAGGGCACAAATGAAAGAGTCATACAAAGAAGCAAAGCGGGAGGCGAAGAAAGCAGTCGCAAAGGCAAAGAGTCATGCCTTTGACGCCTTATACCAAAAGCTTGATACCACGAAGGCGGAGAAATATATTTACAAGTTGGCTAAAGCCAGATCTAGGCAGAGGGAGGACTTGGGGGCAGTGAAGTATATCAAAGATGAGAGTGGACGGGTTCTCATTAGACAAGAGGACATCAAACTAAGATGGCATCAGTATTTCTCTCAACTACTAAATATGTCAAGGGGTCCTACACAGGAAAGTCGGCAAACTTCGAACACACAAAGAACACGGGTTTGTGGGTCATTTGGTGACATAACCAAGGGTGAGGTAAGTGAAGCCCTTAAAAAGATGGGGAGATATAAGGCAGTTGGACCGGATGATATCCCGATTGAGGTGTGGAAGAGCTTAGGAGCGGAGGGCATTCAATGGCTTGCTAATCTCTTTAATGCTATCCTGATCGATCTAGTAAGATGTCGGAGGAGTGGAGGATTAGCACAATTATCCCTTTGTTCAAGAAAAAGGGCGATGCACAGGAATGTGGGAACTATAGGGGTATCAAACTCCTAAGCCACACTATGAAACTATGGGAAAGAGTTATTGAGAAAAGAGTTAGGCGGGAGACGGTGATTAGGGAGAACCAGTTTGGTTTCATGCCGGGGAGATCTACTACTGAGGCGATTCATATTTTGAGGAGATTGATGGAAAAGTATCAGGAGCGAAAGAAGGATTTGCATCTCGTGTTCATCAACCTGGAGAAAGCATATGATAGCATACCACGAAACATCGTTTGGGATAGCCTCCAGAAAAGAGGTATTTCAACAAGGTATATTGAGATAATACAGGACATGTATGATGGAGTGTCGACCAACATTCAGACATCGGTGGGGATAACAGAGTCTTTCAGTATTAGAGTAGGCCTACATCAGGGATCATCACTTAGTCCTTTCATCTTTGCGGTGATTATGGATGAAATCTCAAAATCCATCTGGGAAACCGTGCCATGGTGTATGCTTTTCGCCGATGATATAGTCTTGGCCGCAGAAACTAAGGAGGAGGCTAATAGTAAATTGGAAAAATGGAGGGAAGCCTTGGAGGGTAAGGGTATGCGCATAAGTTGCTCGAAGACTGAATACATGCGATGTAACTTTAGTGGGACAGAATCGATAGGGGAGCCAGAGGTGTCCATCAAGGGAAAAGCTGTTGCATGCACGTCCAAGTTTAAATATCTGGGTTCAGTAATTCAGAACAATGGGGAGATTGAGGGTGACGTCACTAACCGTATACAGACAGGTTGGCTCAAGTGGAGAGCAGCGACTGGGGTGCTTTGTGATAAAAGATTTCCTAGTAGACTAAAAGGGAAATTCTACCGCGTTACGATTAGGCCGGCTTTGTTGTACGGAACAGAGTGCTGGCCTGTAAAGAAGGCTTTCGAGCAGAGAATCGATGTAACAGAGATGCGCATGCTGAGATGGATGTGTGGTAAGACAAGGATGGACAGGATTAGAAATCAGGAGTTTAGGGAGAAGTTAGGGGTTGCACCTCTCTCTACAAAGATGCGGGAGAACAGACTCAGATGGTTTGGGCATGTGCAGAGAAGCACACATGACGCCCCAGTGAGAAGGGTTGAACGCATCATAGTGGAGGGCAAGAGAAGCCGGGGAAGACCTAAGAGGACGTGGGAGGAGCAGATTAACAGCGACCTGCTCAAACTACACCTCTCTAAGGACCTGACTAGGGATAGAGCCACATGGTGGCGCCTTATTCACGTCCTAGATTACTAGACTTGTTTGTTACTGTTCTATGTCTTTCGTCATCGCTATTCACTGCCTCTTCTACCTGTATCGTTTATACTTTTTTAAAAAAGATCCCTATGCTTGGCTAATGTGGGTGTAAGATGATATTTGCAGGTCCTTGAAGACTACTATAGAGCCGAAGGACTCTTATGACCGCCATCTCCTTCTGGGTATGAGACGCCGTCGACCTTCCTTCCCCGGACCCTGACCATAGAGATCTATGTGCGGGAACACTGGGTATGATGATGATGATGATGATGATGATGAATCAATAATTAGAAAAGTAATAGTATGTTAATAAAAATATAAAAGAAATAATATTAATTAAAAAGGTAAAGAACATAAAAAGAAATAATATCAGTTTTTAAGATAATGAAAAGAATAAATGCTTGAAATTAATAATATCAAATTATATATTACATCTTATTAATAAGGACTTGTAAGACTTATTAGGAAATTAATTTAACTTATAGAAGTAGGTCGTTTAAAATAGTTAGATAATCATTGTTATAGAAGTAGTATATCATTTTTTTGAAGATATGATATACTTTTTTTATAACGATGATTATAGAAGTAGTATATATCATATTTTAATTAAACTTATTAACAATTTTAATCTTTGTCTTGGGATAATTATATAGAAGTAGGTCGTTTAAAATAGTTAAATAATCATCGTATGAAATATATAGTTAGATAATCATCTGATAAGTGCAATTATTTGCACTTATCCGTGTTCATTTTACGCTCCTTATTTGTAGTTTTAGTGGGTTTTTAGGTATGTTTTGAGTAGTTTGTGCATATTTTGTCTCTCGAAGTCAATTCCATATTTTATGTGATTTTTGAGGCAAAATCGGAGTTTTTAGGTACATTTCGGAGTTATAAGAGGGTGAAGGCTTGGAGAAATAGCCTAAGACCCCTTGTCACGTGAAGAGACCGAGCCACAAGCTAGTCCCGATGAGGAGAAGGCAAGAAAAGTGGAGAAAAGTGCATCAAAAGGCCAAGCAACGACCCAGCTTAAAAGTGCAACGCTCGTCGCATAATTAAGTAAATTTCAGCGCCATGTCGTAGCCAAGCGACGAGTCGTCGCCTCATAGGCGCCGCTCGTCGCCAATTTGTGGAATTAATTTTGATTTGTGCCGTAGCTGAGCGACGAGTCGTCGCCTACCCAGCGCCGCTCGTCGCCATACCCAGCAGCAGTCTCAGATTCCCTCAGCAGCTAAGCGACGATCGTCGCCCTGATAGGCGCCGGTCGTCGCCAATCAATCCGGGCGTAGTTTCCTGACGGTTTTCTTCTAATTTTTGGAACCACTTTATATGGTGGCGGTTACATTTCTTGTAAAGAATCAGATTTTAGTTTTCTTTTGTAATTTCCTGTAAATTTTTCTTAGTAGTTTTCTTAGTTTTTGATTCAAGCATCCATTGAAGAACCTTTGTAGAATTTGAATTCCGCACTTTCAGTTTATGCTATATTCTCGTTCTGCAAGTTTTGTTGTTTCATTATTGCTTTTTACATCATTACTTGTTGTTTGTTGTATGTTTTCTATGATCATGAGTAGTGAGTAGTTTCCTTATCTAGGGTTAGGGTGAAATCCCTAATTTGAAGCATGGATTGATATTTTATTGATTGATTGTGTGCGATTTGAGTCGATGATTGAACCTACGCTTAATGAGTCTTGATTTAAATATCTTTGTTAGCCTTTCAATAGAACGGAAGTTTGAGAATTGGTTTAACTTAGGATTGAGATATATTTAAGTTAAATTCCTTCTAGTATTAGCCAATAGAACGGAAGTTTGAGGATTAATGCTAGTTGGTCTTAAATCGATATTAGTCAATAGAGCGGAAGCTTGAGACTAATTAGATCACGTTCTCTCATATTTATGGCTCAATTTCATACAATCATGAAATTAATTGAATTCCATGTTAGAATTGGGTGATACCCGACGCCCTAGTGTTTTCCATATATCGTTATACCTCATTTTTATTATCGTCTTAGTTAATTGCATCTTAGGTTTAGAACATCATCTACATTATTTGTTTGAATCTTGTCTTAGCTCATCATAAGCATACAATTCGGAATTATTTAAGCCTCCTTGTGTTCGACCCGCACTACGCGTACACCGTGCGCTTGCGGTTAATTAAAATTTGCTCATCAAGTTTTTGGCGCCGTTGCCGGGGAGGCGACCATAATTCCTTTTTTGTTTTGTTTGTTGATTTGCTTAGACTGTTGCTTGTTGTCCCCAAACCTTTGGCCCTTTGTCTCTGAATGCCCAGGCGAGCTCGCTCTCTCGAACGGTTCGACCCCGAGATTGAAGCTACCGCCCGTAGACTTAACGCAGACCGACTTAGGCGTCTTAGGCAGCAACAAGACACCATGGCCCATAATGCTAATAGATCCTTTGGCCAAATGGGTGCGCCCACGCTCACCCAAACTTCCATACCTTGCATAGTTAAACTAGACTTTGGGACCGAGAACTTCGAACTTAAACCCCATCTCATTCAAATGATTGAGAGGAACCAATTCGGCGGTCACCCAAGTGAGAGTCCACACGACCATATAGCTGACTTCATAGAGAGATGTGACACCATCACCGCCAAGGATTTGTCCATGGAGGCGGTGAGGATGCGGCTTTTCCCCTTCAGCTTGAAGGATAAGGCCAAGTCCTGGCTCAAGTCCGAACCCGCAGGTATATACACGACCTGGGAGGCGCTAGCTAATGGCTTTTTAGCCAAATTCTATCCTCCTAGGAAGACATCCCAAATCCGGACCCAGCTGCAAACATTTAAGCAGCAACCTTTTGAGTCTTTCTATGAAGCATGGGAGAGATTTAAGGATCTCCAGATTAGTTGTCCACACCACGAGATACCCAATTGGTTACTAGCTCAGTCCTTCTATGGAGGATTGTTTGATGAACATAAGTCGTCGATCAACGCCGCATGTGGCGGTGATATGGATTCTAAGATCCCAGAGGATCTCTTGAGACTCTTTGAGACCATGGCTAAGAATAGCCACTCTTGGAGTAATGAGAGAGGTCCAGTAGCCCAGGGTAATGTTGCAGAATCTGAGACCATCAAAGCTCTCACCAAACAGATAGCCAATCTTACTGAACAGATGGCTAAGGTAAACATGGTAAATTCTTCTCCATCTCCTTCTTCTAGCTCTTCTGTTATATGTGATACATGTGGTGCTTCAGGTCACTGTTCTAGCGCTTGCCCCCAAGCTTACGGGGAGGTGAACGCTTTATACAGTAAACCTCCTGGAGACCCACAAGCTAACCGTTACAATGCAGGCTATAAACACCCGAATCTGTCCTACACTAGCACCAATGTGCTAAATCCGCAGCATGTCCAAGCTCCATTTCAGCATCCGCCTCCGTACAAGCAATATACTCAACCCCCTCAACCTAACCTTAGGACTGAGGTCGATGAGTTGAAAGGCGTTGTGCGGAGTCATATTCAGAACACCGTTACCCACATGAAATTTTTGGAGACGCAACTGGCTCAAATAGCACAGCAGCTCAATACTCGGGCCCCCAACCAACTCCCGAGCCAACCAGAGCCCAAAGACAAGGAGCCCAATCAGATTAACGCAATAATCGAGGTAAAAGGTAATGACTTGGCCGGCCCTCCTATTCAGGAAGTGCCTCCTGCAAAGCCAATTATGCATGTTAATACTGATGTTGTTTGTTCTGACAGTGCTGAAAAGAAATGTGACCGCGACAATGAGAAAAAGGTTAAAGTAACTGACATCAAAATCGACTATCTCCCTTTCCCTCAAAGGTTAGCCCAGGCTAAACTTGAGAAGAAGTACGGGAAATTCTTCCAGTTACTCAAAGACAACTCTTTAGAGTCGTCTTTTCTAGACCTGCTAGCCCAAGCTCCCAAAGTTCCTAAAATGTTTAAGGACTCATTGTCCGACAAGCATGGGAGTGAGACTATCACTGTTCCTAAGCTAGGAGACCCCGGGAACTTCAATATTCCTGTCACAATCGGGGGTGTTTCAATAGACAAGGCTTTATGTGATTTAGGTGCTGGTGTGAGTCTGATGCCCTACTCGTTGTATAAGAGGTTAGGAAACCTGGGTAAACTGGTCCCCCATGAGGGTAAGTTACAACTTGCCGATCGTAGTATTATTCACCCTAGGGGGATTTTGAAAGATGTGTCGATAGGTATTGGTCGATCTGTGGTTCCGTGTGATTTCTTGATTGTTGATATACCTGAAGACCATACGACCCCGATCATCTTAGGAAGACCGTGTTTAGCAACTTGTAGAACAGTTGTGGATGTTGTTAGAGGCAAGATTGTGATGGACATAGGGGATGCTAATTATGAGTTTAATATTGATCGTTCCCCTACTCGTCATGCCTCTGCGAACTCGGTGTGTATTGTTGCCACTAAGTGTAAGGAGGACTCGGACCTTGATGCCTTAGAGGCCTTCCTTGAAGGCACCGGGGGACGTGAAGAAGTGATGAGTTGGGAAGGTACGTGTGACGAGGAGTTTGATCTAACCCATGAATTATTGCAAGATAATGTGTTTGTGCAGGTAACCGAATTGCAGGTTGGAAAGTCAGTGCATGGAGTGAAGAAAGTGATACGGGAGAGTTCTACGCCTCCCAAGGTAGTTTTTGATAAGTTTTTGTTTGAACAGGTTACCGACGTTGTCCCCCATGAAACTCGCAAGAATGAACCGCAAAAGAAATCGAGAAAGAAAAAGAAAAGGCTTGCGGGGGACAACAATTTGGATTTTCAAAGAAAGGACACTCATTGGGTGCGAAACCCAAAAGATATGCAATCTAATGCTTACGTTGAAAGGAATCTCTTCCTTTGCAACGATGTAGAACCCGTCTGAAGGGGGTGAATCACGTCGAGCTAACGACGTTAAACAAAGCGCTTGC
This sequence comes from Amaranthus palmeri, assembly GCA_019776075.1. NCBI lineage: Eukaryota > Viridiplantae > Streptophyta > Magnoliopsida > Caryophyllales > Amaranthaceae > Amaranthus > Amaranthus palmeri. The sequence goes on from JAAKBH010000553.1 coordinate 181,232, forward strand.
GGGAGGCAACCCGTGTTTTCGTAGTTTAGATTTCAATAATTTTTTATAATTTTCTTTTTTTTATTTTGTGCTTTTTAATGTTTGTTAATGTGTGTAGGTATATGTATATATATAAAAAAAAAAAAAGGGTGGAAAAAGGAGCAAAAACACGAAAAGAATTAAGGAGCAATGTCGTAGCTAGTCGTAGCTAAGAGAAAGAGAGAAGGAAGCCGCCATGGAGGCAAAGCGATCAAGGAGAAAATCTTTCTCCTGGTTTAGGCGCGGCTCCTTAAGTGGTCACTGACGGCCACGTGTCCTTTTTAGACTTCCCCTAGCTGTATGCTTATGGTTTTATTGTTTAGTTCTCTTTGCTACACTGTTACGCATTGAGGACAATGCTCGGTTTAAGCATGGGGGGGAGTCTACACCTTTTGTGTAGATATTTTTTTCTATTTTTGGTTTTTGTACTTTTACATTTTCTTAGTTAGTTTAGTTTAGGTTTGTTTTACAGTTTTTAGTTTAGTTCTTTCTTTTATTCATTTTTGTATGATGTATTTTTCAAAAAAAAAAAAAAAAAAAAAAAAAAAAAAAGAGAATGCTAGCCATAAACCTGTGAAGGAGGCTAGGCAAAAGGAGAGTGAGTGTACATTGGAGCTGCTGTTGCTGCTATCTTTATTCCTCCTACGCCGAGTCGTCATTTGCAGGTATATTTCTATCCCTATCTTTGCTCTTCCTTTCTCTATATTCTAGCTCCACCATATTGTCATACCTTGACCCACCGAGCTATCCTCACTAGATTCTCGCACATCATCTTTCACTAACCACTGCAGGTTTTTTTTTTCTTTTTTCTTTTTTTGAGCTACAAATTTTGAACCACAAACAAGCCCCCATCCTCTTGATCCAAAGATAGTTCTTGGATTGCGAGATCCAAGAGCTCCATTATTTTGAGCCTTATTGTTATGGAGTTTGGGTATTTGTTGTGGTACATTGTGTTGTGGTTGTGTTGGTTGTTTTGTGTGTGTGGGTTGGGTTGAGGTTGATAAGGGGTTTGGGATTTTGATGGGCTTTCATGTGAGATCATTTATGAGGGAAAGGAGATTAAGATAGGAAGCCTCTTATTTTTGGGGAGCCATAAGGAGAACCGATGTTCATGTTTAAGAGGTAATGTTGCAATCGATGGTGTTATCCCGATTCAACATTGGTGCTTACTAGTTAGCTATGCATTCTCATGTTTGTGCTATATTGTCATATCAAGGGTTACTAAAGACCCTACTTCCATTTAGGGTTGCTGAACACCCTATCGCCATCCACCACGAAAAGCAAGCATGGGGGAACCCATTACTTGTCTATTCGTGTTTTCTATCCCATATATTTGTATAGGCTAAGCTTGATCATGCATTGTATTTATTCATTTTATAGCTTGGTTTGTACGTTGTTTTGTCATTGAAAAAAGAGAAAGAAAACATGCTTGATAAGAGAAAGACCCGGCTAGGTTGAAAACCCGAAAGGGCGACCTAGGCAAAAGAGCGGCATAAGTGGGTGAGCAAGTGAGAATTGAAAAAGTAAATGAGTGGCTAGGGTGAAAACCCAAAAATGGGCCCCTAGGCAAAATGAGAGAAAAAGAGAGATTCTATGCATACTTGTTTTTCATTTTGATTGGAGAGGCGACATAAGAAGTGGGAGACATAAGGAAGGAATTTGGGTAGGCCACAATTGGAGGAATAAGTAGTAGATTTTTGTTTTCATTTCTCACATTCTTTTTAGGAGTTATAAGGAGGTTGAAGAGTAGGGATTTTGGTTTTTGATGTTTTGATGTCCTTTGATCTTCTATGTCTATCTTGTGTTTTGTGTGTGTGTTGTGTTAGCCAAGTGAAGGGGTTAAGTGGTAGGAATGATTTGGACCCTTGGCAAACACCGGGAACTAGAGGAGTTTAGGAAGGGAGGCATAAGAAGTAGTTTAGGATTTGGAGACCGTGTCTTGGCCTTGTTTTACTTGTATTTTCACCTTGATTTGCTCGAGGACGAGCAAAGGCTAAGCATGGGGGAGTTTGATAAGTGCAATTATTTGCACTTATCCGTGTTCATTTTACGCTCCTTATTTGTAGTTTTAGTGGGTTTTTAGGTATGTTTTGAGTAGTTTGTGCATATTTTGTCTCTCGAAGTCAATTCCATATTTTATGTGATTTTTGAGGCAAAATCGGAGTTTTTAGGTACATTTCGGAGTTATAAGAGGGTGAAGGCTTGGAGAAATAGCCTAAGACCCCTTGTCACGTGAAGAGACCGAGCCACAAGCTAGTCCCGATGAGGAGAAGGCAAGAAAAGTGGAGAAAAGTGCATCAAAAGGCCAAGCAACGACCCAGCTTAAAAGTGCAACGCTCGTCGCATAATTAAGTAAATTTCAGCGCCATGTCGTAGCCAAGCGACGAGTCGTCGCCTCATAGGCGCCGCTCGTCGCCAATTTGTGGAATTAATTTTGATTTGTGCCGTAGCTGAGCGACGAGTCGTCGCCTACCCAGCGCCGCTCGTCGCCATACCCAGCAGCAGTCTCAGATTCCCTCAGCAGCTAAGCGACGATCGTCGCCCTGATAGGCGTCGGTCGTCGCCAATCAATCCGGGCGTAGTTTCCTGACGGTTTTCTTCTAATTTTTGGAACCACTTTATATGGTGGCGGTTACATTTCTTGTAAAGAATCAGATTTTAGTTTTCTTTTGTAATTTCCTGTAAATTTTTCTTAGTAGTTTTCTTAGTTTTTGATTCAAGCATCCATTGAAGAACCTTTGTAGAATTCGAATTCCGCACTTTCAGTTTATGCTATATTCTCGTTCTGTAAGTTTTGTTGTTTCATTATTGCTTTTTACATCATTACTTGTTGTTTGTTGTATGTTTTCTATGATCATGAGTAGTGAGTAGTTTCCTTATCTAGGGTTAGGGTGAAATCCCTAATTCGAAGCATGGATTGATATTTTATTGATTGATTGTGTGCGATTTGAGTCGATGATTGAACCTACGCTTAATGAGTCTTGATTTAAATATCTTTGTTAGCCTTTCAATAGAACGGAAGTTTGAGAATTGGTTTAACTTAGGATTGAGATATATTTAAGTTAAATTCCTTCTAGTATTAGCCAATAGAACGGAAGTTTGAGGATTAATGCTAGTTGGTCTTAAATCGATATTAGTCAATAGAGCGGAAGCTTGAGACTAATTAGATCACGTTCTCTCATATTTATGGCTCAATTTCATACAATCATGAAATTAATTGAATTCCATGTTAGAATTGGGTGATACCCGACGCCCTAGTGTTTTCCATATATCGTTATACCTCATTTTTATTATCGTCTTAGTTAATTGCATCTTAGGTTTAGAACATCATCTACATTATTTGTTTGAATCTTGTCTTAGCTCATTATAAGCATACAATTCGGAATTATTTAAGCCTCCTTGTGTTCGACCCGCACTACGCGTACACCGTGCGCTTGCGGTTAATTAAAATTTGCTCATCATCATCTAATGGAATATTATTAAACAATTAAATATTATTAGGAAATTAATTGAAGAGGACATATAATCATGTATAAATTATAAGTTAATCATCTTATGAAATATTATTGACAATCAAAGAAAGGGATGATATATTAATATTTACTTTATTTATAAATTTTTAAAAAAACAATTAGTTTTAAATAATAAAATATTTTGTATTATTAATTTTTTTTTTTTTTTTTTTTTTTTTTTGTGGTTGGTACCGGTTTCAAGCTAGTATAGCAATTATATGACTATAAGAGAATTAAATAGATTACAACTTTAAATGCATGACTTCACAAGTAAAAAGGAAAATTTTACTTTAAAAGTATTATCAATCTTACCAACTCTACTTGTATCATCCATTGTAGTCTCTCGTGGTCCACATACACGAATTTACTATCTAAAGAAAAGATGTCATTCACGTATAACCCTCTTTATAGACTATATACTACCTTCTATTCTAATCAAATGTTATATATTTGTTTTATAATATTTGCACTATTCACCAATTATTCTTAGTATTTTATTTCCAATATATAAGTTATAGCCAAATAACATAATGTTTGATTTGCCGCAATGTAGAACTTATTTATATAAGTTTTATAATTTTTACCGATACACAAATAAAGATATTAAAGATCACAATAGTGCATCGATAAGTATGCAAACACAAGTGGGACATTTTATTAGAATAAAAAGATAAAGGTAAAGGACACTCTCATTATCCTGCACAAGGCATCGAGTAAAGAGAGATGTGTGCAGTCAAGAAACCCGCCAATTGATACCTGCACTTAGTATAAGTCGAACCCTAAACCTTCTGCTCCACATACAGATACTCTATCCATTGAGTCACAAGTGCTTTTTAATACATTTAATTAGAATAAGAGGGAGTATAATGGTTAGTATAAGTCGAACCCTAAACAATATTTATCTTTGATTTTTTACATCACTACAACATTAACAATATTTCAATAAAAGTGCAAGTGGCATCTCCCATCCTTTGAGTCAAAACAATAGCCCAACAACCGTACAAGTGTCAAGGGCAAACTTTGCCTATTAAATTATCTTAGATAGTTTATACCAAAAAAAAAAAAAAAAAAAAAAAAAAAAAAAACACTTAGCTAGGGTTTTATATGAAGTTGAATGTTAGAAATGAGCAGCCAAGTGGTGGAATATTAAATTAAAACAATAATAATTATGGATGGAAGTTTAGAGTCATGTTTCTTTGAGGGATACAATAATAATAACAACTCATTGCATGATATCTTTCAATTTTTATCGGAAGTTCCTTTGCATGCAACAACAATTACTCAATCTGCTTATAATCATTTGGATGCTCCAACAAATTTTGTGCATGCAACCACACAAGATTATTCGACTGAGGTACTTTTTATGTTTTTGAGCAATTATCATTTTTTTTTTCACTAATAATTAATATATTTGCTTTGGTTTTAAATTTGGTATGCAATTTTTATTTTTTTGATTTTTTCAATTTGAATTTTTAAACATGAAAATCCATAAATAATTATGACACTAATTACCAATTTTTAAGCCAAATAATTGTAAAACATATTAGATTCTTAAAGAACAATTAATATAGGAAAATAATGAGTGTTCTTTTAGATGGTCCTATATAATTCTTACAAAAAGTTTAAACTTATTAATACAATCTTCAAAAATATTAGATCTCATATTATAACTTTGATTTACTCATTTAAAAATGAAAAAAATTAACTAGAATAATTCAATATTTTCATGATTTTTCTATAATGATTTCAGCTATTATTAACCACTGCATGAATAATCCCAAGTTTAGAAGGTATTTTTCGAGTAAACCAGGTAATCGATTAACTTGATATATCAAGTTTTATTTTTTAAAAATAAATCAAAATAAAATTTTTAAAAAATTTTCACGAATTTTACTTCAATTTTTAGTTTACTTTTTGGTAAATTAGCTAATATAAAAGGTAATCCGGTTACCCGAATTTACCGTAAGCAAATACTTTCTAAAGTTGATATTATTCATGATTAATTAATATATGTGGGATAATCGTAGGAAAATCATGAAAATATTGAATTATTTTAGATAATTTTTCCTTGAAAAAAAATTTACTCTAACAAATGGTGCTATATTTTTGAAATTTCATCTATTAGCTTAAGTTTAACTTGAAGTTGATGATTAAATAATCAGATTATTAATTAGTTTAATGTGTTGATGACTTAAAGCTTTCAAAATTCTTCTTCTAGCTTGAGACATCCATATGTTTGTTGCCAAACTGTAGCGTTAACAAGTTATTAGAATCTCGATCCTAATCCACGAGTCTACCATGTTACAATCCGAAAATGATCCAATCGAATCTTAACGAATCATGCAATCTTACTTAACTGAATAATTTAGTTGGTAAGATTATAACACGATTCTACGATCTTTCGATCTAACGATCCGACCCTACAAGGATAGTTTCAATTGTAAAATATTTCGTATAATCCTAGGTAGAATTCCGATTCTAACAACTTTAGTTCTAACAAACATGATAATATTATGATGTTCCAAAATTGGATAGAGTGAGAATAGTTTGCTTCAAATTTATGATCGTTATGTACCGTTTATATTTGTAAATTTATGTTTTTAGCATATTTTTACCTTCATAGGGTTTTTTGTCAATATAACTCTCGGATTTCTTTTTTTTCAAATGACTTGCATGCAAAAATTAGTAATTAAAATTAGAATTATCCAAAATTAATTAGTTTCTATGCAACCAAAAAATTTTAGTTATTACAAATAATTAACCAAAAGGTCTAAAAATATTATTAAGAGATATTAATCATAGAAGCGTTCTATTAAAACTAATTACATTAACAGAAAATTAAAATAAGGTCAAGATAGTTTGGTAAAATAAAAGTGAGTCAACATGCATGTGGAATAAAAAATATACCAGTAACAAATCTAAAACTTTAATTAATTAAATAAAAAAAATAATTTAATTTTTAAATTATATAGTGACAGATTTAAAAAAAAAGCTTTTCGGCACTTTATTTATAATTTTTCTAGTGCTTAAATCTGTTAATTTAACCAACAAGCAATTATGTATCTCACGTGACTTGAGGGATCATGAAATCAAAAAATTATATTTTTAAATTACTTCCTCTATCTTTTAATTAAGCCTCTATTTGTTTTCCAATAAAATTAAAATAGAAGTTTTAGTACAAACTGTGCTAATTAAGTGTTTATGATGCGAATTTGAATACTTTATTTTCTGGAATAAAGTGCTATCAATTTTTAAATTTTATGATCGAAAAGAAATATTTTTTGCCAAAAAATAACACCTCATCGCCAAAAAGTAACAATTTTTCAAAACATATTATTTTTACATCAAAAAATTTCATTTTTAACCATAAAATTTTTTTAAAAATAAACCAATAGTAATACTTTTTACAGAAAGTTACATGATCATACAGTTCACATTTAAATACAATTCACACTTGAATTCGACCCATAATACAATCAAATAATAAACTAGCATCAATCGAGGGCTTCTATATACTTACTACCTCTCAATAATACTTTAAAAAAAAATTTATCCTTATTTATTTGTAGTAACTAATTTAGTAATTTTATTTTGTTGAATAGTCCTAGAGTATATATATCATATTTTGGAGTCTCAACCATTAGCTTAAGCTTTTGGTTGAGTTGGTTCCTTAATATGGTATCAGAAGCCAACGTGACAAGAGGTCACGGGTTTGAATCTCGTCCACCCCTCATTTAAGTGGAATATTTAGCACTAGGTATATGATGAGAGTCTGTGTTGCATCCACACTTCTAGCCCAAACAGCTCTCATGTTACACTAGTGAAAAAAAGCACATAGGCTGCGGTTTTTTTGGGGTATAGGCTGCGGTTTTGACTCGCAGCATTTGGGGTCTCAACCATAGCTTAAACTTTTGGTTAATTGGTTAACTTTTTAGGCAGGAAAATTTTCGTCGTGATTTTTTTCGGTGTCGAAGAACTCTTTGACCACATCCTATTCGGCCACGATCACTGTTATGAGTATGATGATGAAGATTATGAAACTAGTTTTTGGCTTATTCATTCAAAGTGGATATTTATTAAAACTATTTTGCATGCCCGTTGTCAGAAGAAAAAGAATTGAAAAGATAGATTGGAAAAATATATGTCAAATGAAAATATGCTAACACCACATATCTACAAACAGATGAGTTAACGATCATAAATTTTAAGCGAACTACTCTCACGCTTTCCAAAGTAGTAGTTTGGAATCATCATACAATCTAATAAAAAAATTTAAAAATTTTTACATTAACTTTTTTAGTGTATTGCCATATGATCATATATCATACAATACGATGAAAAATTCTAAGTGTAATCTTCTAAGGAGTTTTGACAAATATAATTATTTTAGTGGACAATCATACATCATATCATATCATACATCATACAATACTATAAAAATGATGGAAAATTTCAAGTATCATCTTCTAAGGACTTTTGACAAATGTAATTATTTTAGTGGACAATATTTACCTAATTTAGAATTTGATTATTTTGAAAATTGGAGTTAAATTAGATATAATATAGAGTATACTTTAAATTTATTATAGCAATTCTATATAAAGAACCTAGAATTTGATATATTAAATTGAATGAAAAATTGATGTATTCGATAAATAATTTTAAAAAATCAGTATGTAATTTTTGCTTTAAAAAAGTCATTTATTCCATAAATTTAATCATAATAATATATACTTGCATTATTCTTTAAAGTTATGTTTCTAAATATAATTATTAGGTAAATGAATTAGATACATGATATGTTTTATTTTCGAGTAGTACTCCTACATCAGTGTGAGATTTGTTAATATTTCCTACCCAAGTTAACATCATCATATGGTTTAATGTATGAGTATTATATCAGAATAAAATATGTTTTTTTAATTGTCTTAGACTATGATATTTTTGGATTTAAAAGTAACATAAGATTTCTGATTAAAGTTCCTTACAATAGTTTCTAAGCTGAAGTATTTCCTAGTATTTCCTTACAATAGTTCCTAGTATTTCCTAGTATTTAGTAATGTTTTTTCATCAAAATTTTAATTTGTAAAATTTTTTATCAAGAAAAAAAGATAAATGATAATAAAAATTATTATGACAATGATAAAGAAAAATTATGATAATTTTGTTGGAAGATTAACCATATTTGTCTTAAAAAGTATGAGAACTTTAATTAATACTTATATTAACTACCTAATAGTTTTTTTATTAAAAGCACTATATATACTAAAATCATCTATCTTTTTTAAGAAACATTATATATACTTATAATATGTTTTATTCAAAAAATAATATACTTATAATATATAATTACATCTCTATTTAAAATTTAAATTTATATACATACTTTTACGCTAACAGCTTCGTTTTTACGCTAACATCTCTATTTAAAATAATATACTTATAATATATAATTACATCTCTATTATACGAGTTTTTATACCATTTTAAATAAATAATAATATTAAAAATATTAAGTTTGATTACCTCTTGATTCCTTTAGATTTCAATTTTCTGATAATTGTTTATATTAATAGTTGATCGGTTGACAATATTTTGACAAACATATAGGAAGTAGAAATTCCTTTATTAGTGAAATTCGTAAAAAAAAAATGTAAGAATATAATTACCAAATGGATGTTGCCAAGTCCAAATGCATGTTCATCCAGAGAGCTTTAGATTCTACTTCTTCCATTCTGAAATATTTGTTATATTATTATTATTGACGGTATTTATCGTTTAAGCTTATTTTATAGCATATTATAGCAAATGTAGATTAAAAAGTAAAATGATGTCTCGTTTAAGTCGTCTAATCGCATATATATTTTCATACTATTAACTTTTTATAACTTTTCGATGTGTATAATTCAATGTATAAATGAACAACATAACCTATTAAATTTCGTAAAAGTCAATATAGCAAGTATAATGGTATGGAGGAAGTATCATTTTAGAATTAATTATATATTATATTTGTTTTACAGCTATTGAAGAGCGGGCTTGGGTGGGTAGCGGACTGGGTAATTTCTTAAAAATCTACCTGCGGGCTCAAATATTCGAATGTCCACCCGCATTTGCGGACCAATTTTATGTCGCTACACACCCATTTTCTCAGCGGGCGGGACCCGCGGGTAAGCGGACAATTCTAAATAAAAAATTAATAGTACAATAAAACTTATTAAGGTCTTTATAATAATTAAAATAAAACAATGCAATCTCCAAAATACTCAAAATATATAGTCTTATAATACTTAAATTACATAAATATAAACATTATGTTGGATGATTCAACCAAAGCAATGCGATCATAGATTATGATTATCTTACTACGAAGTAATGTCACTAGATGAGTAGAAATTATAGAATAGAGTACTACTAGAAGTATTAAACTAAGATGGATGATTATTATTTGATAGTGATGTACACAGTAGATGAGTAGATAAAAGTAGCTTAAAAATGATAGAATTATTATTTAGTAATTAATATATTAAATAAAGCAAGTGATCCAGCGGGTGTATCAGAGGGTATTTTTTGATGTCATACCCACCCATTTATGTTGGCGGACAATATTACTCTTGATTTTTTTAAAAGCGTTGTTCGAGCATGCTGTCTTTCAAGCTGAATGGGTCGAGCCTAATAAATAGCCCACCAATAAACAACTCTAATTCATTTATATCTAATCAACCTTTGAATCTAATTGATTGCAATTATATATATATATATATATATATATATATATATATATATATATATATATATATATATATATATATATATATATATATATATATATATATATATATATATATATATATATATATATATATATATATATATATATATTCCGTTCGTATTTATTTACTTTGCTGAATTTTCCTAGATGAAAGTGTCACAATGTTTAATTCATTATGACAATATTCATTTAGTGTTATTTTTTTGGGACAAAAATAATCTCATTAATCTTAATCTATTAAAAGACATCACATATATGTTTCTTAACTCCAAACCTTACTTTATGATCATAATTTTCTTATAAAAACAACTCATCATCTTATTTTCTTAAAAACAACTCATCCATATTTTTACTAAACTCCTTTACATTATAATTTTAATAACTAATTGCAAATTATAGTCTAAAATGTTTGATAGGTTTTCGAATTACAACCTTGATGTTTTTTCCGAATTACAACCACCAGTGATTAGGCCAGATGACCAATTTCGTACAAAAATGCCCATTGACCACCAATTTTCCTTTAACTTTCTTTTTTTCTGAATTTAGTTTTTTAGTTTTATTTTCTTTTTTCATTTAATTTTTCTTCCCTATCCTCTCTCCTCCTACTTCCCAATTACTCAATTTCTCTCCACCTCCATTGTTTGCACATCAAAGAGCTTAAAACTGCTCTTCCACCTCCAAATTGCTCTCCTTCTTCTTCTTCATCATCCGTAATAAATTTTAAAAACTCTATTATTATTTAAAGTCTTCATTAATCTTCAAAGACCCCCAATTTTTCTCCAAAGTCCAAAGTAATAATCATTGCTTATTTAATTAATAATTCTTCTTTATTAAATCATATCCTTATAATTATTTTTTGAATTCCTTTTATATTCCAGACGAAAATAACAAATAAGATAAAAAAAATAGTACTTTAGCTTATAAAGTTTCTAGATATTGACTCCAGAATGGTTGCACAGTTTTTTTTTTTTTTTTTCACTCCAATTATTGACTCCAGTTCATTATGACTATACAACTTCTATTTCAATTTAGTATAATAAATGGTTTTTTTAATGAAAGATTGGATAAATTACATTTATAAGGTTTGATGATAATGTATTAAAATTATCCTGGATAAATTAGGTTTTAATTTGAAAACTCGAAAAAAGATAATAAATATTTTAATCGATCTTATTAAGTAACAGTTTTTTTAATATAATAGAACAATTGTCTTATAGTTGAATATAATGTAAATATTTGTGTAAGTAAATAATTAAAAATAAGAGAAAAACCACATACATCTAATATTTCTTGAAAGAACACATACATCTAATATTGCCAGTAACAATCAAATATTTAAGGATAATTTGATTTTAAACATATGAACTTTGCCTCATTTGCTTTTAAACGTTCGAACTTTCGATTAATATTTAGAGGCATGAATTTTGGGGGTTATCCGCCAAAAAAGATACGGATGACCTGATACCGGTTGCAAATGTTACTTCTTCATCTGTATCAGGTCATGAACGTTCGAATTTTCGAATAATATTTGTTGGCTTGTTCAATAAATCCTCCCATTTTCAACCGATATCAGGTCATCCGTATCTTTTTTGGCGGATGACCCCCAAAGTTTCATAACTCTACATATTAATCGAAAGTTCGAACATTTATAAGCAAACGAGGCAAAGTTTGTGTGTTTAAAATCAAATTTTCTAATATTTTATATTCCATTAAAAGCAAACTCTTTGACCGCATCCTATTTTATGAGTATGTCTACGTTCTTACTTGCCTCCTAAGTCCAATTATAGTCTAGGCCTCTAGGGCCAAGATCACTGATATGAGTATGATGATGAAGATTATGAAAATAGTTTTTGGCTTATTCATTCAAAGTGGATATTTATTAAAACTATTTTGCATGCCCGTTGTCAGAAGAAAAAGAATTGAAAAGATAGATTGGAAAAATATATGTCAAATGAAAATATGCTAACACCACATATCTACAAACAGATGAGTTAACGATCATAAATTTTAAGCGAACTACTCTCACGCTTTTCAAAGTAGGAGTTTGGAATCATCATACGATCTAATAAAAAAGAAAATTATAAAATTTTACATGATATTTTATAGTGATTTGCTCTATGAAATTTAATTGTGAGATAAAATAAATTAGATAAATGATACGTTTATTTTTGAGTAGTACTCCTATATCAGTGTAAAATTTGTTTTAATATTTCTTACCAAAGTTAACATTATTATATTCTTTAATGTATGAGTACTATATCACAATAATATATGTTCTTTTAAATTTGTTGAACTATAACATTTTTGAATTTTAAATTTTCTTGGACTATAACATTTTTGAATTTACTCTAACAATAATTGATCTCTATATTGATCTCTATATAAAATATCATAATAATATATAATTGATCTCTATATAAAATTTTATTTATATACAAAATTTTATGCTAACGAGTACGTACAAGTTACGAGTTTTTATAGCTTTTACCAATAAATAATATTATTAAAAAGATTAAGTTTGATTACCTCTTGATTCCTTTAGAATTTCAATTTTCTGAAAATCGTTTCTATTAATAGTTTTTCGGTTGACAATATTTTGGCAAACATATAGGAAGTAGAAATTCCTTTATTAGTGAAAGTTTGTAAAAAATGTAAGAATATAATTACCAACTGGATGTTGCCAAGTCCAAATGCATGTTCATCCTGCGAGCTTTAGATTCTACTTCTTTCCGTTCTAAAATATTTATATATTATTATTGACAGTATTTATCGTTTAAGCTTATTTTATAGTATATTGTAGCAAATGTTTAAGATAAAAAAGTAAACGAGGTCTTGTTTGAGTAGTCTAATTGCATATTTTCATACTATTACCTTTTAATAACTTTTCGATGTGTATAATTCAATGTATAATGATCAGCATAAGTTAGTAAATTTCGTAAAAAGTCAAATATAGCAGGCATAATGGGATGAAAGAAGTATCATTTTAGGATTAACTAGATGGTGGCCCATGCGATGCACGGCTTTATCAAATTTTATATTTGCATAAATTAAGAAATTAAGATTTTAAAAATAAATTTTACATTATAGTTATATTTTATTTCACTCTAAACATTTGAATACATTACCTACATTATTTATGTTTTAATTTGCATTGTGCGCACAAGTTATTAAATATTTAATTATGACAAATATAAATCCTAAAAAAAAGTATATCATGGTTTAATTATCTAGAAATATTCAATGCACTGAATAATACTCATCATTTAATAAATAAAATTGAAAAGATTTCATAAATAATTGAAATAAATGAAATATGATATATATAGTTTTCAAATACATTAAAAGATGTAACCTATAACGTAAAAAAAAAAAACAATTAATATGAATGATATTACACTCAAAATAAAAAAAAGTAGTAAGTCAAACATAATAATAATAACAATAAGATCATCATTAAATTTATAGAAAGTGACAGATAAGCAATTTAAAAAAGTGATGATGTCAGTCGTGTTTTGTTTAAATAATAGTTATAGATTATATAATATATTTATTTTAGAGCTAGAAGGGCGGGCTTGGATGGGTAATAAATTGGGTAATTCCTTAAATCTACCTGCAGGCTCAAAATATTCAAAAATTTGCCCGCATTAGCAGACCAATTTTTTGTCGCTACACGCCTATTTTCTGAGGGGTCGGAACTCGCGAGTAAGAGGACATTTCTAAATAAAAATTAATTTTGAACATAGGGGGAATGGTAATTAAGTACTTCTTCTATCCCAATAGACCTTTAATTAATATAAGAAAATTTGAAATAGATTTTTAAAAATTTATTTTACAATATTTTAACATTTAAATCAAAATATACTAATATTAAGATTAGTGGCCAATGATTAAAGTAAAAAATGACAGTTAATAATACAAATTTATACTGATTTTTTTAAAACAATACTAATTTTTAACTAAGAATAATACCAATTTTAAGGATTTTTGCCTACAATAATATACACTTTTGTTTGTTATAAGTTATTTAACAAAAACACGAAGGTAAATTAATGCTTAAACAAAATTGATATATTTTACGCAAACACTATTAATTGAAATTAGATAATTTATAGTATTTACGGTAATTTTTCCAACATGTCAACTTTTGACAAATTTATGTCAACTTTTTGACAAATTTCAAAACACATCTATCCATTTCAAAACGTAACAAAGTAAAAACACAATCATTAATCATAGTTGAGCTTATATATTAATTATTTAATTAAGCCAAAGTTTCCCTCATTTCAAATTTATATACTACTATCTTTGTTTTCCTATCACCTTTTTCACAGATTTAATGCAAATTTAAATGTTAAATAATTTTAATTGTTAGTTTTTAAAAACTGTAAAAAGTTGATATATAGTTGAAAAGTATATATTAAGACGAATATGACAAAGATTTCATATGAGCATGTTTTTTTTCTTATAGATTGATGAAGAAATCATAGTGAAGGTTTTGACGCTAAAATTCTTAAAGGGGAAGAAGTATCATTAAAAAAAACTTCCATTTGCTTTTTGCACTATATCCAATGCACTTATTCGATCGTTAATATCTATAATTGTGTATAATCAAAAATTATGAAAAGTTGATATAAATAATCCTTGCATTAAGACGAATCAAACAAGATCTCACTTGACTATGTTTTAACTTATAGAAGAATAATAAAATGCAAATTAAGAGTAAGAGATGAACAGTGTCCAAAAAGCAAATGTCCCATTTTAGCTGAATAGGAGGGAGTATTATATTTACATGACTCAAATCAACCACCTCTCTAAATTCCGCACTAAATCTTCAATTAATTTTGTTAACAGTTAATTCTAGCATAAATTCTATATGTGTCCACTCAACATTGCTAATAATAATAACTTCTGTTTATAAAAACAGTAATTAGTAAATTAGACACACAAATCTCCTAAAATAAAGTTATCTACAAGTTACAACTCTAGCTACCCTAACAAAGTAACATTTATATTTTATATAAGCATCAAAACAGCTTAAAAACACATGAAAAATTGACCCTACACCCCCACAAATTAAGAGATTCTTTGTTAAACGATCAAATCAAGTACAATACTCTTTTCGTTTTCTTTCCAAATGCTTTATTTGTTTTTGGATTTATTCACCAATCACTTTTATATTGTATTTATTCTTAATAAACATAGTTAAATAAGATTTTATTTGATTCGTTTTTAACGTAAGATTTATTAATTTCTAATATTTATAATTTTGATTAATACATAATTATTTATCGTTATTAAATATTATATTAGTGCATTGATAAATAAGAAAAAAAGCAAATGAGACATTTAAAACAGGAAAAATAGTATCAAATTAACTATAAACAAAAACAATCATTTAAGAAATGCAATTAAGTTCACTTCGATATTATGTTCATTTAATGATATAATAATAATATTAATCAAACAAAAAACGTGAATTACTTAAATATAGCAGTAATAGCAAATGAAGATTATTTAAGTGAGATTGAAAGAAGAAGATAAGAAAAAAATGGGAAATAATTAAGTTAAAGAATAGATGGTGGACCTGACTGGCGAGTGGGAATGGGAATGGATAGTGGAATGTGGCGGTGGTTTGTGTTGCCTCTTGTTTTATTAAATAGGTATCCAACACAGGCTAAAATTAAGATGACAAAACCAACTTGAACAGATGTACTATGGTACGCTGTAAATTCAAATCCTATTGTTCCATACGGTGATAAGAAGAATGAAACTTATTATAATTTTTAGTTGAAAAATTTATTACTAGTTTAATGTGCTTGCAGGTTGTCCACCTTTAATCGTTTTATTTTTTTTAAATTCATTTCTGTGATTAAAGTTTTATCATCACGAGAACGACATGAAACTTTTGATGATTTTACATTATAAATTATTTTTATTACCACTATTTAGTACCAGGAACCAAATGGGTCGTGTTTGTTTTCTAGATTTCACAAATTCTATCCAAAATATTAGTTGCTAGTATAGAAACTCGTGCAATTCACGATTTATGGTAATAAATTATATATAATATAATTTCAAACAATAACGCAAACATATATTATTGTGATTTAATCATCAAATACATGACTTTTTTAATGCAAAATTTACGACCTGATTTTAAAAATATTATTTATTAAATACAATAATTTTTCATTCAATTAAATATATCAAATTCTAGGTTACGTATGTAGAATTGTTTTAAAAAATTGAACAAATACTTTATCCAACTTATCTTCAATCTTAAAAAAAATTAGATTCTAAATTAGGTAAATCTCTTCACGTAAGTAATTATCATCCACTAAAATAATTTCATTTATAAAAGCCTAATAAGAATGACACTTATCATTTTTCAATATAAATCTTGAGGAAAAAGAAAATCATATATCACTTTATAAACATGAGCGGTAATAAGTGTTATTTTATAAATTTATTTAAGTATAATAAAAACCTCCTTAAATTTATAAGCTCCTTAGTCCTTACCTATTCTCCTAGTTGTTAGGTTTATCCAAATCTAATTTCTGAATTTTATAGAAGAGATAGCTTAGCCAAGTTGTCCTAGCTAGTGCGACAAAGTAGAGTCCTAGTATTTGGACATAAAATGATTAATTAATAATTCTATTATGACAAAATAAAATATCCAATACATTTGGGACATGATGTGCTCTAAAATGAATGCAAATTTAAAGACAAATGCATGCGATGGGAGGAAGGCTATCAATAACTTAACTAGAATCCAAAATTAGTAGGACTTTAATTGTGTTTTCAGAGAGGATAAGATTGTGTTTTCTATGCCGTCACGTTACACAATTCCAATACACATATTTGCTAGGGTTTCCAATTTATTTATTAATTAATAATGCTTCTTAGCGGTGCTTTATTTTAAATAATAAATAAATGGTCATAGAACTTTCTTCCAGTATAAATAACGTAACTTTCTTTTAATAAGATAATATTTCTACTTATTTTTCCTATTTGTCCTATTTATTTTTTTATACATGTTGAGGTAATATTTCAACATTTCTCTGTTATTTTATGTGATAACGTTTTGGCGAAATAGAGCTTATGGTCATGGGTAATGGTAATGGTTATCCGTGTTTCCGACTATTTTGATTTACCGACCTTTTTGAGCAGACTAACTGAGGGTAGTCGATGTTTAGTCGGTATAGCCCTATACCGACTAAACACCGACTATTTTGGTTAGTCGAAAATGTACGGTTTTTTTTTGTAGTGAAGTCAAGTTTCGAGGTAGACGTAATAGACTTATCATAGCATGCCCTTTGAGGGAGAGGATAAAAGAAAAACGTGTGATCAACTTAAACCCCCAGGTACATAGCCCTATAAATATAGACATGAATATTACTAAGATAAGATAACATGACGAATAAAACGAAGGATGATAGTTCATCATTATCTATTTTGTTAATAGCTTGATTCAAGAAACCATTAATGGCAGTTCTTGATACAAGCATTCGTTTGCTTAGGAGAGAGAAGGACGAAATTAGAATTCTTACTTTTCATTAATTGATTACAACTGTAGTAGTACAAGGCCTTATTTATACTCTATTACAATAATGAGAAAAGAGTACTACTAGGACCATAAAAGACAAAATAGAATAAAGATACAATATATGAATTAATAAACAAAGCATCCAGAATATCATATACCAACAGCCCCCCTCAAGCTTGGGGTGGGGAACACATGCCAAGCTTGGACAACAATTCCTGAAAGTGAGAAGATGGATCTTTGTAAAAACGTCGGCCAATTGACTGGAAGTAGGTAAATATGTGAGCTGTAGTAAACCGTCCATAACTTTCTCACGAGTAAAGTGGCAATCGATCTCGATATGCTTGGTTCGATCGTGAAACACCGGATTATGAGCGATATTAAGAGCCGACAAATTGTCACAATGAAGAGTGACTGGTTTAAGATCACAAATACCAAGCTCTTCTAAGAGTCGAACAACCCAAGTAACTTCGGAGGCAGCGGAAGCCATAGCACGGTATTCGGCTTCGGAGGAAGAGCGAGAAACTGTAGTCTGCTTCTTAGATTTCCAACAAATAGGAGATTGACCAAGTAACAAAAGGTAACCAGTAATGGAGCGTCGAGTATCAACACATACACGCTCCCCAATCGGAGTCCAAAAATGCTTGTAATGAAAGACGATCAGTAGCACGAAGGAGTATACCTTGGCCAGCAGTGGAATGTACGAAATTGAGGGTGTGTTGAAGAGCCTGAAAATGAGCGTCAGTGGGAGCACTCATAAATTGACTTAAAGTCTGAACGGCAAAAGCAAGATCGGGACGAGTGTGGGTGAGGAAGTTAAGTTTGCCAACAAGACTACGGTATAGTTGCGGATCAGAAAATGGAGGAGAGCCATCCTTTTGAAGTTTAAGATGTAAGGGAAGAGGGGTGACAACATGCTTAAAAGAAGTAATACCACTGTCACGGAGGAGTTCTTGAGTGAACTTATGTTGGGTCATCGTGATGCCATCAGTGAGATAATCAATTTCAATGCCCAAGAAAAACCGCAATATACCCAAATCCTTAATAGTAAACACATCATGGAGGTGGCGTTTCAAATCCGCAATCACAGAGGGATTATCACCCGTTAAAATAATGTCGTCCACATACACTGCAGCAAGAGTAAGAGAAGAACCACGACGGAGAATTAAAAAGAGAAGAATCATATTGAGAATGAACGAAACCCTGCTTTTGTAGTTCGAGACTGAGTTTAGCATACCATTGACGGGAGGCCTGTTTAAGCCCATAGAGAGACTTACGGAGACGACAAACGGTATTGGGAGAAGTATAAAGCCCAGGGGGAAAAACCATATAAACCTCCTCATTTAAGTCACCATGGAGGAAAGCATTGTTAATATCTAGTTGATATAGAGGCCACTGTTTTGATGAAGCAAGAGCCAAAAGAACCCGAATGGTAGTCATTTTAACAACGGGGGAAAACGTCTCTTGATAGTCAATACCATATTCTTGTGTATAACCCTTAGCGACCAAACGAGCTTTATACCGCTCAAGAGAACCATCAGATTTCAACTTTACTTTAAACACCCATTTACAACCAATAGGCTTTTTGCCATGAGGTAAAGTAACAAGATCCCATGTATTATTGCACTCAAGGGCGCGTAATTCGGTTTGGATGGCTTGGACCCATAAGGGATCCTTAATTGCTGCATTGTAAGTCTTAGGTTCTTTGTAAGAAGAGTGAGAGACAAGTAAAGAAGTATGAGAAAGAGGAAGATTATCAAAAGAAACAAGGTTACACCAATGTTGAGTAGTGGTGCATACATAGTCCTTTAGTTGAGAAGGAGCTTTATGAGGTCTTTGAGATTTGCGTGTGGAAGGGAGAGTAGGATTAGGAAAATATGAGGAGAGATCAACAATTAAAGAGGGGTCATGAGATATAGGATTAGGATTAGGAAGTGACGTGTGAGAAGAGGAATGAGACAAAGGAGGAGCCGTGGCAGGGGCTAGGAAATTAGGTGGAGAAAGGGAAGTATTGTCTTGGGAAGTGGAAGGAGCAGGAGTAGAAGTGGGTATGGACCGTTGGTTTTGAGGGAGTGAAGAAGGGTAACACTCATTAGATAAAGGAGTAGTGGATGGAAGATAAATTTGAGGAAAAGGAGATTGTTTAGAAGTAGACATATGATAGGGAAAATGAGATTCATGAAAAATAACATCCCGAGAAACACAACTTTATTAGTGGACAAATTATATACGCGATATGCCTTTTGGGCGAACTGGATAACCCAAGAAAAGACAAGGATCGGCACGGGATTGAAATTTGTTGCGACCTTGCTTGAGGGTAGAAATATAGCATAGACAACCGAATGTGCGAAGGTGTGTAAGGGAAGGAGGACGTACTATATAATTTCTCGTAAGGAGAGATAAAACTAAGAGTAGAAAGGGGTAAGCGATTGATTAAGTAACAAGCGCATAGAACGCCATCGCCCCAAAAACGAAGGGGAACATTAGATTGGAAATAAAAAGCACGAGCCATTTCCAAAAGGTGTTTATGCTTGCGTTCCACAACACCATTTTGTTGCGGTGTATCGGAACAAGAACGTTGATGAACAATGCCTTTGGTCGTATATAAACGAAGGATAGGACCCTCATAAAGTTCCTTAGCATTATCGGAACGAATAAATTTGACCGTGGAGCCAAATTGCGTGTGAATATAAGCAAGAAAATTAGTAAGGTGAGTAACCGACTCGGATTTGTATTTCATTAAAAATATCCATGTACATCGGGTAAAATCATCTACAATAGTAAGGAAGTAAGAACATGAATTATATGTAGATTGTCGATAGGGACCCCATACATCAAGATGTAACAACTCAAAAGGAGCTACAGATTTTATTGTGCTAGATGAAAAAGAAAGCCTATGTTGCCTAGCCATGGGACAAACAGTACAAATGAATTCATTCTTGAAATGCTTTACATCAAGATATGGACAAAGTAATTGTAGAGTATGGGAAGAAGCATGTCCTAGGCGCATGTGCCAAAGTAAAGATGATGTAGACTTGTTATTTGTATTAGAAAGCAAAGAAGTATGTGATTGTGTAGGGATGGCAGTAAGACTTTGCTGAGATGTACAATATAAGCCATGAAACAAATTACCAAGCACCAGAGACTTTTTCGTCGAATGGTCCTGAAGAAGGCATTGAGAAGGAGTAAAGCAGAGATCAACATTAGCATCAACACATAGACGTTGGACAGATATCAAATTGAAATAGAAATTAGGGACATAAAGCACATTCTTAAGAACAAGATTAGCAAATAATTGAACATCCCCAAGCATAGTGACAGAGACGCGACGACCATCGGGTATAGTAATGTGATGAGGTTTACCGGTGAGAGGTCTAAGAGAGATAAAAGAGGATCTAGAGTGACACATATGGTCAGTCGCGCCACTATCGATAATCCAAGTAGAAGAATCATGAGTAGAGAGAAGACAAGCTATATCTGCCAAATGTGGAGTACTTAGAAGAGGAGCCGAATCGGGGTGAGGTATGTCAGTGTCATCAGGAGCCTTGGTTTTACCAAGGAGAGACAAGAGAGTGTTGTATTGAAGAGAAGTGAAACCGGTTTGTTCAAGATGAGTAGCATCATTGGAGGAATTGGAGTGTACAATAGCAGCAACGCGTTTACCATTTTTAGGAGTATATTAGGATAACCATGGATCTTGAAACATCTTTCCATAGAGTGACCGCCTATCTTGCAATGGTCACAAAAATACCGAGAGGAACGTTTAGAACCAGAAACAGTAGACTTGGGATGAGTACCGGAAAATCGAGCAACATTCTTGCGATCAGAAGCAAATGCAAGGGAATCAGAGGATGGAGTAGGGAGATGAGAAATCTCTTTGTGACGTTGTTCATGAAGCAATAAACGATAAGCCTGAGAAATGGTAGGAGGTTGGTCGAGCATGAGTATATTCGTTTTAGCTTGCTGGAAACCATCAGAAAGCTTCATTAAGAATTGCATCAAACGATGCTCCTGTTGAAGAGCCAAATACTTCTTTGTGAGACCACAAGAACAACCATTGCACTTACAGTAGGGCAGGACGAAGGTTGTCAAATTCATCCCACACAGCCTTCATTTTGGTAAAATATTCAGAAAGATGTTGGCCAGGGAGTTGGTGCATAGTCATAAGTTCTTCCTGAAGAGAGTAAAGATGAGCAAGAGAAGGTTGACCAAACCGTTCGTGAAGTTCCGACCAAATTTCATGAGCCGTTTGACAATACATAATACTTTTAGCAATCATACGGTCCAAAGAGGCAATTAACCAACCGATGACCATGTTATTACAACGGAGCCAAGCATTATGTTTAGGAGAGGAAGAATCAGGTTCAGGCAACGTACCGTGGACGAACGAAAGCTTGTTCTTCGCTGTGAGACTTATGAGCATTGAACGACGCCAATCAGAATAACCAGTACCATCAAATACAGTAGAGACAAGTTTAGAATTGGCGTGATCAGAGGGATGCAAATAGTAGATGCTTGACGGATCTTGAGTGAGATCGCCATGAGAATCGCTCGCCATTGTTGAACAAGAAAATTAGGGTTTACGAAAAAGGAGAAGAAAAGGTGACGAATCACAAAGAAACAGCAAGATTGAAGCAAGATTGAAGAAAAAGAATGAAGGTAGGATCGTGTGTTAGGCTGATACCATGTTAATAGCTTGATTCAAGAAACCATTAATGGCGGTTCTTGATACAAGCATTCGTTTGCTTAGGAGAGAGAAGGACGAAATTAGAATTCTTGCTTTTCATTAATTGATTACAGCTGTAGTAGTACAAGGCCTTATTTATACTCTATTACAATAATGAGAAAATAGTACTACTAGGACCATAAAAGACAAAATAGAATAAAGATACAATATATGAATTAATAAACAAAGCATCCAGAATATCATATACCAACATATTTACGTTGCGTGAGAAGCTTTTTCTTAAACCTATGTTGTTTAATAAATGTTGGGATAGTGTATCAAAGCCAATGGTTTGATTAATAATTAAAATGATAGGTCCGAAATGAGTGGCACTTCCATCCTAGTTGGTTACTCTCACATGTAAACTTGACAAAGTTGACATGTGAGGTGGACTGTTGGGATGGTTTATCCCACATCAATGAAATAACTATGGTGTGCAAATCTTATAAGTTATTAGAATCCTTCCTCTCATGCATAACGTTTTGGAAATGATATCTTTTTGGCATATGGAATATGTGGACCTAATATTTTCTTAATAATATGATAACATTTACAATAAGTCGAACCTAATTTGACAGCACTTACTCATATGGTAGTATTATTTCTATTTACAAGACCGTATCATTTGGGAACAAGTCATAAGTTATGGTAATCGTATAATTTTAGTGTAAATTTTCATGAAAATAAATTACATGTTAATATAAAGTATATAGCATAGCATGCGGTTTAAATCACCTAAGCGCTTTTGGTTGACTTGATCTTTTAAAATGTATCAGATGCTAACATGATGAAAAGTCACTAGCTAGTTCAAGTCACATTTGCTTCTCATTTAAAAAGTGGAATACTAAACACTATATATAAGGTCATTATTTAACTAGGGCTGGAGCCATCACCCGTTGTTTTGGATGCGTTGGTTATTTGGCATGTTATTTTTGCGGTAATTAAATTCTATTTGCACACATATTTTTTTCCACAAAAGTGCTAATGAATGGGTATGCAGAAAAATTAAATCTTTAAAATTGCATGCAAAAATGTATGAAATTTCACATGCGAATTTTTGATTATAATTACAATAAAATTTTATTTCTAGTACGATTTTAATACCATTATTCCAATCTGTTAGGATTACAATTTTTTTTGAAAAAAAATTGGCTAATGATATTTATTAGCATATACTAATTAAACATAAAAACTAAAGCTAAATTTGTTATGCTATTAAAGGTATTAATTCCTAATTTGTTGCAAGAATTTTGAAATGCCATGTTATGAATAACAATTGTAGGGCTGATCTATCTCTTTTTATTGCACATAATAAATTTAGACCAGAAAATCAACGTTCAATAACCACGAATTAGGCAAAGTACAATCAAAGGGAAAACAAATTTCAAAGGGAGAGCAAATTAGTGATACACAGTATAACAATGTATGTCAACATAATTCATCAAAGGTGAGCAATTCTAGTAACATCCTTCTTCTCATTAATTTATTTTATTATCTTGTATTGATATGATTAAAATTATTTTCAAAAAAAGTCTTATTACACCAAAATAAAAGTAAATAAGTGTTTAAATTGTAGAGAGAAAAGTGTATAATATGGGGAAAGAATAGAAGCTTAAGGGTCCTTAATATAACAACATTAACAACTTCAAAAAATACTTATTACTCCTTCACTACAACAAATTTAGCTTTTGACAATATTGGATTTAGTGGCATTAAAAAAATACCACTGATTTATATTTTAAATGTAATAATTATTGGTTTTTATTTAAAATTCCACCATAAAGTGATTTAGCGACACTTAATTTGGTCTTTAGTAGCATATGTAATTGTCACTATAATCTATAGTGACATTTGTGCGAAATGTCAGTATATCCTATGTCGCTAAAAGCTTTAGTGTCACTTTTCAATATGCTGCTAAAGGGTCTAATAAATGTCACTAAATCCTCAATATACACTATAAGAAATTTGAAATAGTGACATATAAATTAAATATCGTTAAATATATCCCACTAAAAACAAATTATGTTGTAGTGCCTCCAAATCATTTTAGTTGTCCCATTTGGGTTTTCACAGTTATTAATGAGCAAAATGATGGATTATTAATGTCAATTTTTCCTAAATTTTTTTTTTTTTTTTTTTTAAATTTGGGGATGATTTTATTATAAAAGAAAAAAACAAAACTGAATATTGGGAAACCCCATACCCGCCGGCATAAAAAACCCCGCGAGGGGAAAAAGCCATTGGATAAGAGGGCCAATAAACAGCCCACTCAAAACAGCATAGGGGTGGTCTATGCATACATCAAAATAATCCTAATTAATCCTAATAAGGTGTGGAGAAATGACCAAAGCTAAACCCAAAAAACCCCAATACACCCAATCCTAAAGTCAAATCAACCACACCTACACCAATACCCTAAACTAATAACCAACACCATACAAGAGAATCCGAAATCCCTCACCATCACACCAACACACCATCAAACTATAGAAAAGACGCTCAATCATGATAGATTTTCCGCTAACGTAAGCCGTGGGGAAAATGAATGTAATCCCATATACTCCTTCGCCCAAGCGCCTATTCGATTTTTCAAAGAAGAGACCAATTGTATTAAGTTAGGCGAACCACCCTGGAATTTAATCTTGTTGCGTTCAAACCACAAAGACCAAATAACGCAAGCAAAAACCAAAAATTTCATATTTTTCCATTTGCGACCTCTTAAGAGTCCACGCCATTGGTCAAAAAAGCACCCACAATCCTCCGGAAGAGCACCCTGGACATGACACCACTCCAATACCTGCATCCATACACACCATGAAAAATAGCAAGAAAAAAGTAAGTGGGATTGGGATTCCACCTGTAGGCCGCAAAAGGGACACATCGCATCTTGAAGCGAAATAATCCCCTTGTCAACTAAAAACCGCCCAGTCTTAAGTTTTCCCAAAAA
>JAAKBH010000554.1:0-205977 GCA_019776075.1 Amaranthus palmeri
CTTAAATAAGATTGCTTGTGAGATTGACATGTGTAATTTTACATCATCTTTATTAAATTGTATGATTGAAATATTGTATTTTGTAATAACCAGAATTATTATAAAAAAATGTATAGAAACTTAATACAAAAAGTGGAAAAGAAAAGATACAACACCAAATTAGCCCTCAAGTATACATTAATTAAGAAAGATTCATACAAGCTTCCAAAAGTAGCACCGACCATGCCTGAACCTATACAAAGTTATCATGGTGAGCTTAAAAACGACCTTTATATAAACTATCTGGCTTTCCTTACAATCTCATTAATCACAATATAGACTATCTACACCTTGTATCCAAAGACCATCACTTTGCTACTGGAGTAAGTGCCCCACTGTCGATGGCTGTTGAAGTCGTGAAACCAGCTAGTGAGGAGAAATAAATTGAATTCATCATCATCCATGATAACGTAATGTTGATCGACAATAACTACATCATACAAAAAATGGTTTAACAAATAATCAGAGTGGTTCATGATAAACAACAAATCTATGGACAAGAAAGTTCATATTTGTACACTAAAGTAAAATTAAACCGCTGCTATGAAATACCAAGATATATCCACTACCAGATACAAGGTCATTTTCTAAGAGTAAAAATATAAAATTCGCTTTCTTGTGTGTGTGTGTGGTGGGGGGGGGGGGGGGGGGGGGGGAGGATAAGGCATGGGAAAAACCTCAGGACCAAGAAACCGCTCATAGCCAATGTCACATGTGTATGGAGCACCAGTCTTCGGCTTTATTCCTTTCCATTGTTTATTGTACTTAGAGGGTTCTCTGTCATGTTTGTTGAACTCCTACATACATCAAAAGCAAAGCGATTATGTATGTAAATCTGCAATTATGAAAATCTAATAGATGTAGAATACTATGCTATAAGAATTTGATAATCATAATCTAATAGATGTAGAATTTGATAACCACAACGGAAGCATCAATTCAAATTCTGCACCTTCCTGATTTCAAAGTTCAAACATGCACCTAAACAGTTCAAGGCTTCAAGCACACATTGACATCTCAATGACATCAACCTCCATTTCATTACCCCAATTCCTTAAGAGGCTTATACGGTCATCAGATGTAGGAAGGTTTAGAGGATTAGGATGCACACAACCTTACCGTTTTAGTGATGACAAAGATGTTTCTAATTCACCCTAAGTAGGTCACACAAAATTCAAATTTTCCTATTATATCCAACTAGCTTACAAACTTATGATCAATAAGAATTATAAATGGGATTCCAGATGATAAAAAATGACAGCTTTAGAATTGAGTACAAATAAATATGCCTAAGATTGACAAGCACATATGGAGACACAAATTAATACATGCAAAATACAGTACAACAAAGCTTTTCATCCTCTTGGCACATTAACCATGAAATTGCAGGACAAAGTTCGTCAATGAAGACTTATAAGCAATGAATAAGCAATGAAAATCAGAGTGTTACAGCTTTAATTTCTGAATCAAAACCTATTAATAGATTAACAAGCAACGGTCAAACAAGCCCAAAATCCAAGTAATCAAAACCCCCTAATTACTGAATAACAAACCCTAAACAAAAAAATTAATTATATATTAAAAACATAGAGTGGTAATTTAATAAACTAATAATTATCATCCATTCTTGCACAAGTTTGTTTGTTGGTACAGTGATGATGGTAATAGTAATGTTATCCTCAAAGGCAAAGGCAAACCCAGAAACCTAAAGAAGAATAAATAACATATGCAGATCTAACGAAGAGTCGAAGACGACTATGGTTTCTGCAACAAGGTCTCAACAATTAGATTAGGGAAACTATAAATTCAGATTAAACAAAAAAATATAAATTCAACAAGTAGTGACAACAAAAATAAGATTAGAAAAACAAAACAATATTCGACATTTTAGAAGGAGCAATGAGTGATTTCGTACCTGAGAATGCTGGCGAATGGTGATGGAACAGATCGACAGTGAGCAGATGGTCTGAACTCTGAAGATGATGAAGAATGGAGGGAGGAGGTGCCGCAGTGCCGCCTACTATGAAGAGGAGTCCACCGGTTTAGGGTTTGGTTGTGAGAGAGACTCTTAGTAATGTGAAGAGATGGGAAAATGAAGGAAGGGTAAAATTAGGGGTTTTTAGAAGAGCAGCAGTCAGGGGCTTTAAATTAGGGGTTTTTAGGTTTTTTTTAATTCATTAATAGTGTTAGTCACGCTTAATAACCGTGCCTAACATTAACAGCTCTTACTCACGCTTATTAAGCGTTGCTATGATTCCCACGCTTAATAAGCGTGCCTAACTAAAATAAGACCATTACACTTAGTTAAGTGAGGCGAATTAAGTGTAGGTATAGACAACATTTTTTGTAGTGTGAACACATTAAATTGGGTATACACAGATTGTGAGAGAGGCTGGCCAATTCGTGGTCGTGGCAGAGGCTGTGAGAGACTGAGAGTATGAGAGAAGACTTTAAGGTTTCGTCACTTCAGGAATCTAGGATGGGCGAGTGGGAGACAGTGAATTCAAGCAAAGCATATACACAGACTTCTTAAACTGGGTATTTGAGGGACTTGTCCCGTGGGAGGAATAAGGGAATTTGATTAATTAAGTGGAGAGGGAGACAGTGAGTTTTTTTTGATCGAGGGAGACAGTGAGTTAAGTAAGCTATTGTAAGAAATTGTAATTTACTTCCTCTGTTCCATAATACTTGCTGCATTTCACTTTTTTACGCAATCCAATCACTAGTGGAAAAAAGCTTATTGGCTGCGCGCATTTTATGGGTATGGGCTGCGGTTTTGTCTCGCAGCCTTTGGAGTAGCAGCAAATAAGATAAACTTATTGGCTGCGGACATAATGCTTGCAGCCCTTACCCCATTTTCAAATTTTTTTTTAAATTTTGTTTTTTTATTAAGAACAATAAATCTAAAAATTAAGAACATCAAACAAAGGAACGAAATTGTTGATCTGAAATTTACATCTTCAATAATCAAAAATTAAGATCTAAAAATTAAGAACATGAAGAGAATCATAAAAAACCCAGATCTTACAATAATCAAAAATTTACATCAAAATTTTACAATAATCAAAAATTTACATAAAAAACCCAGATCTTACAATAATCAAAAACCCAGATCTTACAATAATCAAGACCTAAAAATTAAGAACAAAAATGAAGAACAAAAAAAAAACAAAAAAAACAAAAATTATAACAAAATCGAAAATTACAACAAAATTACAATGAAAAAAAATGGAAAGTTACATTCAAATCTGATTATCTTCAATCTAAGAAATTATCTTCAATCTTCAATCTGATTCGAAATCTCAGATCTGATTTTCTTTGTTTGAAGAAGATGATGATTTTCTTTATTCCATTCGAAATTATCTTCAATCTTCAATCTGATTCGAAATCTCAGAAATTATCTTGAATCTTCAACGAAAAAAAACTTACCAAGAAATTATGGTAGAGAAAAGCTCGAGGTTCCCAAGAAAGAATCTCCACCCATTGTTCATCTCTCTGTCCAACCCCCTTCCCTCTTTAATCAAAACCCAACAATAAATCATCAATAAAATAACAAAATCAACCCTAAAAAAACAGAAATGCGCAGAACCCATTAGAGAAAAAGAAAAAAAACCGTTCAAGAACTTTACGACCAAAGTTGCTAAGATCATGAGCAGGTCTAAGATGATAGGAAAAAGCAGGAAGAGATAGAATACCAAGCGCAAGAAGCAAAAGTAAAACTACTGTTAACATGAGTAACATTGATAAAACTAGTGTTGATGTTGATGATCTCTTTCGATTATGTCTTCCTTTCGCCATTGTTATTGATTTTGATGTTGGAATGATGGGTTTTTCTTGGTATTAAAACCCTAAATTGTTGAATTTGAGGGTGAAAATGGGGAAGAAGATTTGATTGAATTGATGAAATTGGATTTGAAGAGATCTGAGCGTTTTTAGGGTTTATTTAGGGTTAAATGTAATCTCTTGGGTTGGGCTTTAGATTTGGGCTGCGGACACAAGTGAAAACCCCAGCCCTTTCCCTTTTTTTTTTGGGTTAATTTTCTTATATTGAAGACTGTTTGGGGCTGCGGACAGTTAAAAAACCGCAGCCCTTTACCTATTTTTTTTGGCTACAGTTTGGGGCTGCGGACAGTAGACAAAACCGCAGCCCTTGTTAATTTTTTTTTACCACATTTTTTTTTACTCATATTGGCTGCGTGTGCCTAAAAACCAGCCAATAGCTTTTTTTCCACTAGTGAATGCATAATTTTGATCATTAATATCTTAAACTACACTTATCTAAAAATTATAAAAATTTAATATTATGAAAGTATGCGATTAGATGATTCAAACAAGATCTCATTTGACTATATTTTTACTTACACATTAGTTGCAAAATGTAAAATAAACTTGAACGATGAATAGTGCACAAAATCGAAATGTAGCGAGTATTTGGAACGGAGGAAGTATATATTTAATATTCCCTCCAATTCATCCTAAATGTCCCATTTAGTTTTTCACATTTGCCGAGATAATATGTTAACACTTAATATCTTAAAGGAAAAATTACCATGAATAATACGAACTTTCATTGATTTTCCTACAATAATACGAACTTTCGATTAACCCTGATTAATACCAACTTTGATGTGGATTTCCCTATAGCATCCTTAACCTATTGGTAACCTACAATTGTAGGTTAACTTGTAAAAAAAAGGGATTAATCGAAAGTTCGTATTATTGTAAAGAAATGATTGAAATTTCGTATTATTCACGGTAATTTTTTCTTATTATTATTATATTGTAGGCAATAAACTTTTAAATTTTTATTGCATTTTTAATTTTTTACTATTTTCCTTTTATTTTTTGGCATATTGACCTACAATTATAGATTACCAACAAGTTAAGGATGCTAGAGGGAAATTCACATCAAAGTTGGTATTATTCAGGTTTAATCAAAAGTTCGTATTATTGTAGGGAAATTAGTAAAAATTCATATTATTCACGGTAATTTTTCCTATCTTAAATTATTCTTAATTAAAATTTATAAAAATTTGACATTAATATCCTTGTATTGAGACGAATCAAACAAGATCCCACATTTAGGCTGAATAGGAGGTAGTATATTTAAAAAAAAATGGGCCCTCGGGTCTGCGGGTCCGGGTCTGGGTATTTTTCTCAGATCCGGACCCGGATCCGTGAATTTTAATTGGACCTGGATCCGACCCGAATCCAACGGGTCTATTTTTTTAGACCCAGATCCGTGAAAACGAATACGGATCCACAGATCCGGGTCGGGTCCAATACCTATAGCCATCCCTATACGCAAGCATAAAAATACAATCAAACCACAGCTAACCGACACTAACAAGATTGACAGGTTATTCTTTTGCATATGAAGTTGCAATTATGATAACCAAACTGATGCTTTCAATTTCTCAGACATGTCAAACATTGTTCACATAGATGAGAAATTATTCTACCTCACTAGAACACAACAAACATACTATCTTACCCAAATAGAATCAGAGCCACATAGAGAAATACAGTCAAAGAGATTTATTCCAAAAATAATGTTCATGTGTGCGGTTGCTAAACTACTTTATTCTAGTGAGGGTGAAGTTATTTTTGATGGAAAGCTAGGTATATTTCCTTATGTTGATCAAGTGCCAGCACAAAGAACATCCAAAAACACGAAGAGAGGTGATTCAGAAACCAAGCCCATTCAAAACATTTCAAAGCCACACATACGGTCAATGTTGATTGACAAAATCTTACCCGTTATTAGAGAAAAATGACCAGAGGGTGCAAGCAAAACAATTTACGTTCAACAGGATAATGCAAAACCACACATTTTAGATACTTATCCAATATTTAGGGAAGCTGCAAGTCTAGATGGATTCAATATCCATTTAGTACAACAGCCTCCGAATTCCCCTGATATGAATGTGTTAGATTTAGGTTTTTTTAGGTCTATTCAATCTTTACAACACAAGAAAGCAGGATACAACTACACACAACTGGTTAGAGCAGTGACAAGTGCATTTGAAGCTTTGGAACACAAAACATTAAGGTATGATTGGATAACACTACAAGCTTGTAAGGTTGAGGTATTGAAAAGAAATATGGTGGTATCGACTAGGGGTGTTCATAATAACCCGATTCGAACTATCCGGTATCCGGTTTTTAAAACCAAATAATTTACCCTGTTTTCGTAAACCGGATAATCCGGGTCGGGTACCCAGTTTTAAAACCGGATACCGGATCCGGATCCGGGTCATGCTCTTTTGAAAACCGGGTACCCGGTATCCGGTTTTCTTTAATTATTTTTTTTTTTACTTTTTTTCGTAAATAAAATGATTATAATATCTCTTAAGCTAACCTTGGATTGAATATTTTTGAAGAGTTAGTATTTGAATTTTATAATTGTTCTTACTTAAGCCCATGAACAATAATATTATTCTTTCATTTTCTTAATTAATCTTTTATGACTAATTATGTTAAAGATTTTTAGGAGTTTGTATTTGAATTTTATATAAAAAAATATTTTAAGTGGATATAGAGATAAGCAAACGTATAGCTGAACGACAAAACAACAAAAAAATAAAAAAATATTCTAATAAAACCGGGTATCCGTTTTTCGACCCGGTTTAAACCGGTATCCGGATTCCGGGTACCCGATTTAAACCGGGTCGGAACCGGATAGCAATTTTAGGTACCCGAAAAATCGGGTACCCGAATTTCCGGATCCGGGTCGACCCGGTATCCGGGTTTGAACACCCCTAGTATTGACTACCATGTTCCACACATGAACAAAACCAAACTTGCTAGGGAAGGGATACTACAAGATTATTTAACAGTTAGGAAAGAAGTCATTTATGATTCAATGCGTCAATTGGATGCAAGCCAATTAGAGATTGCTATACAGTATTTAGGAATTATTGAAGACCAAGAGATATTCCACCAACCAACACAACCACCAGTTGTTCAAACAACAAAAATAGTAATTGAAACACAACCACCAGCAATTAACCAGCAACAAAACCGGGAAGAACAGAGCCAGCAACAACAACACCAACCAAAAGAAGAACCAACAGCAGAAACATCAACAAAGAACAGCAACAGCAACATCAACGAGCCAGCAACAACAACATCAAACAAGAGCATGAATGACCAAGAAAAGCAAAAACAACAACAACAGTATATAGAGCATCAATGGTGAAACTAATACTTTCGGGAAATGTTTAGGGTTAAACATCATGTAAACTTAATCAAGTTGTTTATGACTAAACATTTAATGGAAAGTTTTTGGGGTTTAAAATGACAAAAAAATTTTCATTTTAGGCGCAAGTCGGAGAAAACTCTATGTTTTCATCCTTGACCTCCATAAACATACTTTTTGCCTCCTAAAATCATATAGATTGGTGGCACCGTGAGTATGTATATGGATTTTTTAAAGTGACTAAAAGCCCTATTTTTCAAAAATCATAGAGCTTTAAATTGGGCTCATAAAAAAATCATCACAGACCACAGGTACACAAACATGCATAATTAGGAAAGAAATAAACAAAAAATGAAAATCATTAGTTAGAAGAAGAGATAACCGTATCACATACGAGAGAAAGGCCCCTAAACATCATAAATAGTAACATTATCTTCAATATCATAGTCTTCTCAATCAGATGAAGGAAAAAGGTCATCATCAGGTAGATCAAGCCCCAAATCAAGCATAGCTGAAGTTTCTCCATCCTCACTGTCCATGGTTCTTCCCCAATTTGAAGAAGTTTCAATAGAGGAATATGGTGAGGAAATATACGAGTCATCATCATCAGAATCCTCAAACAACAATTTCATTGCATGATGAGAGAGAGAAGAGTTAGGCGACTCCATGACCAAAGTTTAATCTTAGAAAAATTTCCAAGAACAACTAGGGTTTTCTCGAAGGGTTTCAGAAGAATCAAAACCTTGGATCTATTGTAAAATCAAGAAGATATGAAGAAGATAATGTTTAGGGTTTTAGAAGGGGGTGAAAGATAATAGGTTAGGGTAAATCAGAGGGAGGAAGAAGATGCATATTGTCGAAGAACAGCTAGGGTTTTCTCTAAGGGTTGAGAGATTTCTCATGGGTTAGGGTAAATCAGAGGGAGGGAGGAGGGGTTAAATAAAGGGAAGGAATCATTAGTGGGTAATTAGATTTAAGATGATTAATTAAGTTATTTTATGTTTATGGCATTTTGGTAAATCTTAAAATGAAATAAGGATAGAATGGTGCAAAAAAATGTACCAAAATGGAAATGGGACAATTGATGTGAATTGTCCCAATAAGGAAATGGGACAACGCAATCAACGCAATTGAATTGGAGGGAGTATAATTTTTGGTGTTCGAAACTTTGGAATTCGACTTTATTTGACCTGACTTTTTAATCCTTGATCCAAATTATGTTTTCTATGTTCATAACTTTATAAATATGAGCTTTTAAATATTTCATTATGAAAATGAGTTATGATAATTGATTTTAAAGAAGATCAAGTGATTCATTGATTCGTTTTATATTGAAATGTTCGACATTGAAAAATGTCCGTTTTTGGGAATCGGCAACTGATATTTATATCCCGATTATTGTGAACTCCTATAGCTTGATAATAGGTAACGCTTTTCGGATCGGTCTTGAGCCCCCGATCTCGTTTCGTTCTTGTAAGAACCGTATTTTCGGTAATAATGACGATCACCCGTATTCTCAGGATTTTGATCAAGCCTACTTCCTGACAGTCCATATATTCCCAAGTTTTAAAGTGTTGTTATATTATTAATTTTTTATAAGTTTTGAATAAATGTGTTTGGTATATTTTGTTTGTTTCGCAAATGAATTCGTATGCATCATTTGCTGTATTTTGACTTTTGCTATTTAGTTGTAAAAGTAATAGTCGTATTTTGATTTGCTTTGAACTAAAAGTTCTTAGCCGTATTTATGTTGATACCAAACAGTCTTTTAAAATAGTTTGGGTTTTGATAAATTAATGTTTCATATCGAGATACCAAATGAGAAAAAGATTGAATTAGAGATGTTTGTAAATGACTTGTACCTAAATGTAATAGTTTGTTAAAATACTCAACAATTCAATTGTTGACAGTCCTTGATGGGGCCTATCCCTTACGGGGCATAGATCCATTTTCAGGTTAACTTTGTTGTGGAGACGATGCCTACTTGGGTCATGTGTTATGTGCGAGGCAATGACTTCTTTTTGAAAATCATA
The DNA here is from genome assembly GCA_019776075.1 of Amaranthus palmeri. Classification (NCBI taxonomy): domain Eukaryota; kingdom Viridiplantae; phylum Streptophyta; class Magnoliopsida; order Caryophyllales; family Amaranthaceae; genus Amaranthus; species Amaranthus palmeri. Next base: position 9,274 of record JAAKBH010000554.1, read on the forward strand.
ATGTAAATTAGACATTTATAAATTAAATTGTAATATTTTATAACATTTTGTAAATAGTATTCACTTATTTAATGTAAAAAGTTTTAAATACTCTGATATTAGTTTGTTGTGGCTATCGAGCCACAGGTCGGATTCAGCCTTGACTTTTATAAGTCTTCCACAGTGCTTTGTAGACAATATTATAATATTTTTTACGCCGGTTTGGGCTGTTTCAATTGGTATCAGAGCCTGGTTTTTTCTAGAGTACTCGAATCCTCATATTCGAGTACAAAACTTTTGAAAAATAAAATTTGAAATCCTGAAAGAGCGCGGTAGTCGAGTCGCAACATGTAATATTTGAGAATCAAATGATGTTAATATGACTACGTGTTATACAAGTGATGTGTAATGTGCTTATGCGCTGAGGAAATCTTGATGTTTCCTTATATGTTGTGATTCATCTTTTAGTAAGAGTCATGCCAAAGGCCAAGAGTTAATAAATCTGGATAACGAATTTGAGGCTTTGAAGTTTGGTGATAGAAGTTTTAAAGGATATTAAAGTTAAGTTGAGAATTTTTCATTGAAACTTGATTTGGGGATCTAATTGATTATATGTGGAATCTTGTGTGATTGTTTAGGGTGAGGTCGGTCTCCTTGTACCTACGGAGCACCTTTTTGAGGTTTCTTAAGCATGCTTCGAAAGATGTTCCGTACACAGAAAAATCATCCATAAATACTTCCATAAATTCCTCAAAAAAATCATAAAAAATGATAATCATGCATCGTTGGAACGTGGCGAGGGCATTGTAGAGATCGAAGGGCATCCTTTGATATGCAAAGGTCCTATAGGGACATGTGAAAATGGTCTTTTCTTGATCATCTGGATGGATAAGGATTGGAAAAATCCAGAGTATCCATCCAAATAGGAAAAATATGAATGGTTTGCCAAACTCTCTAACATCTGATCTATAAAAGGCAAAGGGAAATGCTTTTTACGGGCTGCTTTATTTAATTTCCTGTAGTCTATACACATTCTCCAACCCGTAACTGTTTTAGTGGATGATGCCGATTTCCAACGCGTCGTTTAACGCTAGAGACCTTGGTCAATCAAACACATTTATAAACACCCTAAATACAACTATAACGAGTATAGAGGTAAGTTGGGGATCAAACCACAAAGAACAAGGGCTGGGAAGATTATGTGCTATGTGTAGAGAAATAGAGTGTGTGTTAGGAGGGTGTTTTGAACTAAACTAAGAAAAGTGATAATGAAGATTGAGAATAACAATACGAAACAAACGGGGTTGGTGAGGATCCACCCTAGGTTGATACTATGTTCTCATACAAAGCTAGGTAAAGGGAGATCGAGCGTGGCTCAATCGAGACACTCTAGATAGCATGGGGAAGTTAATAACATATAGTCAATGCGAACGACCGATAATCGCCCTATGTCTCACAAGGGAGTGGCAGGACAAGATATGCATCGAATATAAATCAAACAAACCACATTAACCTCAACCCTAATCTAACATATGAGCAACATTCATCAAACCTAGGGTTTTACCAAACTAAAGCCCCTAAGAAATCTACTCTAGCATATTTAAAGAAACTACCACTAAGAACAAAGAGTAAAACATGGACATAGACATTAGGACAAGAGAGAAATCAACAATAATGAAAGATAAAGCAATAACTCTAACTACCAACTACACTAGAAAGCATTAAGAGCATCAAATACAAGATTGGAAAGTAAATGAACAAGATTCAAAGCAATAAAGAAAGCATAGAAGAGGAAAGCATTAAATGACATAAATGAAAAGCAAACAAAAGCAATAAAGAGAATAAGAAAGATAAACTTACATAAACTAAGGTGCTTGAATGAAAGGAATTGAAAATACAAAGCTTGAATGTAAATAAAAGCAATAAATCTCTATTCTAGGGCAAGGAATTGAAAGAAAGCAATAAATGATGTTCTTAATGGTAGAGAGGGTTTCTAACCATCAAGACATACCCTAAACATTCAGAGGAAGGCCCTTATATAGGGTGTACAAGAGGAGGAACAAAAGCCCTAAATAATCCTACGTGGCAAAGCAAGCGAAGAAAAACAAATCGCGTGTTTCCAGCCCATTCGACCGAATGGACCATCTCATTCGCCCGAATGGATGGCCATTCGCCGGAATCTCATACATTCGGGGTTTCCAGAGACTTTGAGATGCAATTGCCCATTTTTCTTTGGTCATTCGCCCGAATGGGCTTCTCTATTCGCCCGAATGGCTTGTGTTCGCCCGAATGTGGCTTGCTTCGGGGTTTCCAGTAGCTTTGAAGCTTGAGTCTGGGGTTGCTCGCATTAATTTGACCGAGTGTATGGGAGATTCGGCCGAATGTGACTCTCTTTGTCACTTTGAAGCTTCAACTGATCATTAAATGACTCACGATCTTCGCGACAACTTTGGGATTGACCCGAAACATTTGTGAGAATCTCGAAGCACGATCGTCTTCTTCGACTTTGGAGTCTAAGCCTCGAATTCGATCCGATTTACCTCGAAATCTCCCAAAAACACCTGAAATGATCTCTAAACACCATGGAGACAAGAATAAGGTAAAATTGAGTGTATAACGAATAAAATCAATGTAAAATTAAGAGACTCGACACCAAAGTAGGGGCATAAATGTGCTCTAAATCGAGTTTGCTAGTCCCTAGCAAAGAGACTAGGTAGGAACAACATGAAAGCACCGGGCATCCTAAAAACAAACTAACTACGAAAGCAAAAGAAAACTAAACTACTAAAGCAATAAAACCTAAAACTCACTGTCGTAGGAATCACGGTCGCACTTAGCATGTACGACAAGCCCTTTAAAACTCAAGGTCTCCCAAAGAGGACGAGTAAGGTCTCGTGAGGGTTTTCAGAAGGAGACCCACAAATCCAAAGCAAACAAAAATAGTGAGCGGAGAACAAATCAATACAAGCATGTGCATGAGTAAAACTCTTCCCTTGCCATGGGTGTGCAAGTACAATGGTCTCAATAAGCGCAATACAAAAAAGAATGACCAATTCCATAAGCTCGAGATCACTAGGGCAAGCTACATCACAGGCTATGCCACCTACCACCTAGAGAGGTCACAAGTCTACACTAACCGGGTAATTTCTCAAAAGATATCAGAAATATGCAATGACGCTCATGTGTTTGTGTTCGTGTTTCACTCATAATATTCCGACTATAGATGAGTCGGGAATCAAACACCTAATAAGGGCAAATCATGGGGATTGTGTCATATCTTACTCCAGTACATAACAAACTAAACGGACCAAGTCAAACAGGTTAGCACAAAGGGTTGTAATGTTGGCTTAGGGTTAAGGTGGGATACATTTGGGAATGTGGAGCTAAGTAGAGGATAGCAAGTGACCCTAAACAAAACACCCACAAACATCTCACGATAAACCAATGAAAACTGTATCCAACAACCATCAATAACCCAATAAACTCATATAAGCACAATGATCTCTATCATAAAACACTATCAAGAACATGAAATCTCATAAGCACAAGTGTCTCCAAGCTCATTTCCCAATAAAACATCGACCTTCTAATGTGCTCGATTTAAAGCACATTTATAGCCCTACTTTGGTGTTGTATCTCGGTGTTTTACATTGGTTTTATGCTCTATACACTTGATTTTACCTTGATCTTGTCTCCATGGTGTTTAGAGATCATTTTAGGTGTTTTCGAGGGATTTCGAGGTGATTCGGGTTGAGTTCGAGGCTTAGTCATCAAAGTCGGAGGAAACGCACGTGTTTCGAGGCGCTCACAAGTGCTTCGGGTCATCCCCGAAGATATCACGAGGATCGGAGCTCGTTTCGAGGTGATTCGGGTTGAGTTTGAGGCTTAGACGTCAAGGTCGAAGAAATGGCACGCGTTTCGAGGCTCCTATAAGTGTTTCGGGTCACCCCCGAAAGTATCTCAAAGATCGGAACTTGTTTGAAGATGTTTGGATGCCTAAATGGCCAAGAAGAGTCACATTCGGCCGAACCCATAGTCCATTCGGTCGAATGGAAGTGCTGCAGCCCAAAGAACAAAGCCAAGCCACTGTTTTAGCCGAATTTTAACAGCTTCAGGCGAATAAAGCTAGCTTCGGGCGAAGTTCCGTACAGTTCGGTCGAATGGAACCCCAGGCCAAAATGCTTCACACTCACTGGAATACCCGAATTCGACCAAGCTTCGGGCGAATGGGCAGATTCGGGCGAATCTGACCCTAGCTTTGGTCGAATGCGCCTGCAGCCTGCGATATGCGATTGATAAGTGCAATTATTTGCACTTATCCGTGTTCATTTTATGCTCTTTATATGTAGTTTTAGTGGGTTTTTAGGTATATTTTGAGTGGTTTGTGTATATTTTGTCTCATGAGGTCGATTCCATGTTTTATGTGATTTTTGAGGAAATTCGGAGTTTTTAGGTAGATTTCGGAGTTATAAGAGGGTGAAGGCTTGGAGAAATAGCCTAAGACCCCTTGTCACGTGAAGAGACCGGGCCACAAGCTAGTCCCGATGAAGAGAAAGCAAGCAAAGTGGAGCGAAACGCCACAATGAGCTAAGCGACGAGTGGCTTTCACATGCAACGCTCGTCGCATATTAATCAGCACAGCTCGCCTTCATGCCGTAGCCGAGCGACGAGTCGTCGCCCTATAAGCGACGCTCGTCGCCTTATTGAAGCAGCAAGGATGATTTCTCCAGCAGATAAGCGACGATCGTCGCCCTATAAGCGCCGCTCGTCGCCCTATAAGCGCCGCTCGTCGCCTATTTCAATCCGGGCAATTCTAGACGGTTTTCTTCCTAATTTTTGGAACCACTATAAATAGTGGCGGTTATCTTTTGTAAAAGAAATAAGATTTAGTTTCTAGTTTTCTTTTCCTGTAACTTTCTTTAGAGTAGTTTTCTTAGTTTCTTTCAATTAACCTTTGAAGAACCATTGTAACATTCGATTTTCCGCACTTTAGTTTGTTATTTTCTCATTCAGTAAGTTTTGTTGTTTCGTTCTTTCTTTCTACATCATTATCTATTGTTTTTTATATGTTTTGTATGACCATGAGTAGTGAGTAGTTTCCTTATCTAGGGTTAGGGTGAAATCCCTAATTCGAAGCGTGGATTGATATTTTATTGATTGATTGTGTGTGATTTGAGTCGATGATTGAACCTATGCTTAATGAGTCTTGATTTAAACATCTTTGTTAGGCTTTTCAATAGAACGGAAGTTTTAAAATTGGTTTAACTTTGGATTGAGATATACTTGAGTTAATTTCCTTCTAGTATTAGCCAATAGAACGGAAGTTTGAGGATTAATGCTAGTTGGTTAAATCGATATTAGTCAATAGAGCGGAAGCTTGAGACTAATTAGATCACGTTCTCTCATATTTATGGCTCAATTTCATACAATCATGAAAGTGATTGAATTCCATGTTAGAATTGGGTGATACCCGACGCCCTAGTGTCTTTTATATCATCGTTATACCTCATTTTCATCATTGTCTTAGTTAATTGCATATTAGGATTAGAACTCCATCTCACATTCTTGTTTGAACCTTGTCTTAGCTCGTCATAAACATACAATTTGGAATTATTAAGCCTCCTTGTGTTCGACTCGCACTACGCGTACACCGTCAGCGATTTTCCTTTTTGCTAGCCACGTAGGATATCTTTTAGGGCTTTGTCCCCATCTTTTGTAGCCTATATAAAGGCACTTTTAGGAACATAAACCCTATGCCTTGGTGGATAGAAACTCCCTCTTCCATCAAGAACATCATTTAATGCTTTCTTTCAATTCCAAACCCTAGGTTAGATTTCTATTGCTTTCATTTACATTTCAAGCTTTGTAATTTCAATTCCCTTTTATTCAAGCACCTTTATTTATGTAAGTTTATCTTTCTATCTTTCTTTATTGCTTTCATTTGCTTTGTTTACCTTTCATTCAAGTCATTTAATGCTTTCATCTTTCATACTTCATTTATTGCTTTGAATCTTGTTCTATTGCTTTCATTTATTGTTCTTACTTGTTTGTTGCTTTCTAGAGTAGTAAGTAGTTAGAGTTATGGCTTTGTCTTTCATTATTGTTGGTTTATTTCTTGCCCTAATGCTTTCAATCATGTTTTCTTACTTGTTTTTAGTTGTTGTTAGTTTAAATATGCTAGAGTAGATTTCTTAGGGGTTTTGGTTTGGTGAAACCCTAGGTTTGGTGAATGTTGTTCATATGCTAGATTATGGTTGAGGTTGTTGTGGTTTGATTGATTGATATTCGATACATATCTTGTCCTGCCACTCCCTTGTGAGACATAGGGCGATTATGGGTCGTTCGTATTGACTATATGACATCAACTTCCCCATGTCATCTAGAGTGTCTCGATCGAGCCACGCTCGATCTCCTTTGACCTAGCCTTGTATGAGAACATAGCATCGACCTAGGGTCAATCCTCACCAACCCCCGTTTGTCTCTTATTGTTATCTTAATCTTGTTTATTGCTTTTCCTAGTTTAGTACAAAACACCCACCTTCATACACACACTCTTTCCCTCTACACCTTGCACTTAATCTTTCTTGCCCTTGTTCCTTGTGGTTCGATCCCCAAACTTACCCCTATACACGTTATAGTTGTAACTAGGGTGTTTACAAATGTGTTTGATTAGCTTAGGTTCTTAGCGTATAACGACGCGTTAAATATCGGCTATCACCTTCTCACTCACATGAATATGTATGTGTATAAAATCTCGAAGAAGAACAAGAGAAAGGTCTCCTAAAGTCATAGAATATGTATTAATAATAATAATGAAAGCACTAGAGGAAATGGGAGAAGCAATAAGAGCTGAGAACCAAATGAAGAGAGTTATATAAACCAACAACCATGATATCATAACCAAAAACCTACTCATCAATGTAGCACACAACAAACCCACCATCACAAAGCTATCCTCTAGGTAAAGAAGAGGGAATATATGGCTCATGTGGAGGCTAAATAATGTGGCTACAAAAGAAAAGGAAAGGCAAAAACTTGGCTTATCCTAAAGTCAATTGCGTTTAAGGTAGGCTATTTGGCTATGTAGCTCAATTCTAGCGAACGTGTTATCATCCCTGGTCTCAAGAAAAGCCGACTATACTGGAGAAGAACCGACACAATACTTAGATCCCCTAACTATCACTCACAATGAATGGAACTCGCAAGGAGTCCAAGAAGGCCTAATCCTTACAGGCTAGTCGAAATGCGCCTCTAAAGGTACACATCCAAGCCACCAACCAAACAAACCTCAATTCCCCCAAGCTATGTAGAAAACAGTCAGACTCTAGGTCCCAAAACAGGCACAAGGCTAAGGAAATACGAGTTTGCATAGGGACATGAAATGTGCACAACAGATGCTTGCATGCAAGACTCACAACTCGACCATTTATTGAAAACAAGGATAAAACACAACTATAAAACCTAAACATGAAACTATACAAACTAAAAAGACAAAAACTAAACAAACTAAACATGCGAAGAACTAAAAGAAATTCTAAACAATAGTTACATTAATGCAAATCTTTCGGGATTTTGAAAGCGTAAGCGCATCCTCCCCCAAGCTAGCTCAAGAGCCGTCTCGGCGATGGGGAAGGCGAAAGAAAAACCAAAAGACCGAAAGATAGGCATTATTGGAACTAAAGAAAACAAAACAAGCATCATCAAACAACACCAAGAACCGAGTTATCTCCCGCAAGTACTTTTGTTTAACGTCATTAAGTTCGACACAGCTAGCCACCGGCTCCAACAACAAATGAAAAGCTAGGGAAAGAAACCATACATGAGCTAGGAGTGGACTCACTCCTAGCATCGCCATCACCTCGTACATAGTGACCCAAAACTCTCCACCTCGCAGCGGTGGCGGAGGTAAGCAATGTAGAACCGTGGTTACCCGGATGAAACTCAAATATGGGGCTCCCCCAAGCTAAGGTGGATCAATCTTCTTCTTTTTGTATTGTTTTCTTTTTCTTTTTCTCACCCGCTTCCTCTTGCGGGGTTGCTTGTCAATACCTTCAACTTCCTCATCATTTTTGGAGTGCACAAGAACAAACTTCTCATTCTCAACATCATCCTTCTTCTCTTCATCAACAAACTTCACCTCATCATAAGAAACCACCACATCATCATGTACCTGGGCATCAAGAAAATCAAGCCCTCCAACCTTATCACCTTGAGAATCATCCACCACATCAAGAGAGAAAAGTTGCTCGACCATGGGTTCTTTTGAAGACTTAGCAAACCCAAAAACCGCTTACTCATTGGGTACCCGTATGGTAATGGTTTCGGCCTCACAATCAATTAGGGCACCCAAACTCTTCAATGCATCTCTCCCAAGAATGAGGGGAGTGTAGGGGTCTTCCACCATGTCAAGCACAACAAAATCACAAGGGACAACAACACTCCCCACTTGGATTGGAAGATCCTCAAACACCCCACATGGTACTTTGACACTCCGGTCGGCTAGTTGGATGGATTTCTTTGATGGCTTAAGCTCAAAAGCGAGGAGCTTGGAAACACTCATCGGCATGAGGCTAATAGAGGCCCCCAAATCGGCAAGTGCTCCTTTGGGTTTTTGGTTCCTAAGAGTGACGGGGAGCACAAAAGGTCCTCTAGCCTTTTCCTTTTAGCCCAAGTGCCTTGAACAATGGCACTAACTTGCTCTGGTAAATTGACAACCTCGCTTTCTAGCTTCTTTTAGTTTCCCAAGAGTGTCTTGAAGTACTTAGCATATTGAAGCATTTGCTCCATTACCTTTAAGAACGGGATCTTTATTTCCAATCTCTTCAAATGCTCAAGGAATTTAAGAAACTTGTGTAGAAACACTTAGAGACAATGAACTGCAACAAGAGGGGGGGTGAATTGTTGTATTGCCCTTAGAGTATTTTTTGCCCTAATTTTCTTGCGGAATTTGAATAATAAAAATACTTACGGCGCGTTTGGTAGGTAGTCATAAATCATGGTAATGGGATTGAAAAATTAGTGTAAGTTTAGTTGAAAAATCTTTTTTCTACCTTGATGGTCATGCTTATCCAAATCTAATCATCTCATTTTTCTTCATAAAATTCATTCCAATGTATTACCATTGGGAGAGGTGGTATTAGGTGTTAATGAAAATTTGTATACAAAAAATTTTTTTTGTGATCAAAGTTTCATTACCATGGGAATGATATGGATCTTTTAATGAAATTTTACATTATTAATCATTCCCATTACCATCATTTAGTACCATTAACCAAACGGGCCGTTAAAGCAATTTAAAGAAAACTAAAAGGAACACAAGAAATAACGTGGGAAAAAGCCACGACCCTCTAGGGATTTCACTTCTCTTATTAATTTTATGTAAATATAATTCTCTATTACATAAAACTAATTCTCCTTCTCTTCTCTTCTCTTCTCTCTTCTCCTTCTCTTTCTCTTCTCGGTTCTCCTTCTCGTTTCTCTTTCTCTCTTTACAAAAATTTTCTTAATTACCCTTAGACTTACCCAAGTCTAATTACAAATTCTCTCAAAAACCCGTACAAAATAAATTCTCTAAAATGGATGAACAAAACAAGATTTGCACAAGGAATTAATCTTGGAATTAATAAGCTATTAAAAACACTCAAGATTTCCTTTTCTTGATTTTTGGATCTCACGAAATATATGTGGGAGCACTCAAATGATATGCGTGATATTTTTCTCCAAATCTCCATGGGAGCACTCAAATGATTTTACGTGAATATTTTTCTCCCTTGAGCTCCAAATTGTGCCGGTTATCAAAAAAACATTTAAATACCTTTTTAGATCTTGTTATGCCATAATCCCATGATCCTTAGATGTGGGAGTAGTGGGCAATAACCGTGAGTTAGTGGGTAAGAAACTTGGTGGTTACTCCAAGTCTTCCCTTGTCTTTTTGCTAAAAATAACCAAGACCTAATTTTAGAAATCTATTTTAAGATTAAATTAAAAGTTAGTTATTTTAATTTCAGAGTTAGTTTTTTAATTAATTCCAAGTTAACTTTCTTGTGCATCCTTGATTTAATCACCCGTACAACAAAAATAAAAAGAAAAATAAAACTAAAATTATTTTCTTAATAAATTCGTTGACTACTTCTCTAACTGTTGATCTGGGAACACTGCACTGTCTCTGAATTACAATTCTTCGAATTTGACTTGATCTTGAAACAGTAGAGTAGCAATACCCTTTTCAACTTTTAATGGTTCCATCAACGACCTTTAGAGACCGGATATAAAACCTAACACAATAATCTCAAAACGTAATATGTTTGTTTATAAATGTTTATGTTATAATCAAAACCAAATGGGCCAATAAATTCCCCCTTTTTGATGATGACAAACTTTATAAACAAACTTAATAAAAATAGAGTAAAACAAATACAAAGAACATGTTTGAGATTAACACACGTTCAACCATATTTAGTAAATTAAAGGAAAAAGTGTCAAAAAGTTCATAATAAAAATTTTTTTTTCAAAAAAGTACCTAATAAAAAATTTTCTTCCAAAAAATACGTAATAAAAATTTATTTTTTCAAAAGAGTACCAACTAACGGTTGGGGTTAACTTTTCCGTTATTTTTTTTTTGTCCATTTTTAAAAAGTACCTAATAAAAATTTTCTTTTCAAAAAAGTACCTAATAAAAAATTCCTTTTTAAAAAAGTACCAAGAATACAACATAATTATCCAATACAAACACAACATAATATTTAACTTTATGTACATATCCATAAAAAAAGTTCACACATCATTCAATACAAACACACCATAAGAACATCATCCAACACAAACCTAGAGCAAGTAACAGTTGGTGTTAAGTTGACCGTTTATTAAAAAGTGTCAAAAAGTACCTAATAAATTTTTTTTAATAAACGGTCAACATAACACCAACCGTTACTTGCTCTAGGTTTGTGTTCGATGGTGTTCTTATGTTATGTTTTTATTGGATGATGTGTGATGATAATCTTAGAGTTATATATTATGTTGTGTTTGTATTGGATAATTATGTTGTGTTCTTGATACTTTTTTGAAAAGAAATTTTTTATTAGGTACTATTTTGAAAAGAAATTTTTTATTAGGTACATTTATGAAAAGAAAATTTTTATTAGGTACTTTTTAAAAATGGACAAAAAAAGATAACGGAAAAGTTAACCCCAACCGTTAGTTGGTACTTTTTTGAAAAAATAAAATTTTATTAGGTATTTTTTGGAAAAAAATTTTTTATTAGGTACTTTTTTGAAAATTTTTTTTATTAGGTACTTTTTGACAATTTTCCCTAAATTAAATCGTCACAAATAATTTACTAAACTCTAAAGCAATCATATTACTCTAATAATTGACTTTTAAAAACTTTTTTTTCGAAAATCATGAGGTTAAACATGACTTAAGTTTTTAAAATCAAGTACAAGAAAAAATAAAACAAAACATAACCATAAATATAATAATAACAAAAACTTATAAATTAAGAAATTATAAACTAAGAAACATAAAGAAACATAAAATTAAGAAACACAGCAATCTAAGTACTTCAAAATATTATGAGTTGTAAGAATCAAAGGTAAACAAAAGTGATAACCAATAATTCAAAGTCAAACAACAATTAATCAATTTATCCCATAAAAAGCAAACACAAAGTTTAGTAAACCAAACCATGATTATAATAAGCCTAATATATCAAACAATAAGTCATTGCATACTAAGCCTAAGTATATCAAACAGTAAGTCACTAAGCATTATAAAAGAGAAACCTATATTACTAAGAACATTTTTAGAAAATTTAGAACAAACTAAAGTCTTAAAGTCAAACCAAGCAGAGAACCATTAATCCAAAGAATAGTAAATAGCGCAAGCATTTCACAAGAGCACTTAAGTTTGTTGCCTTCTTCCCCCTTTTGACATCAATCAAAAAGTAGGGGTATATACAAATCCACAAGCTCTATGACAAGCGTTAGACAATTAAGATAGTAAGTAGGCAAGCTAAGAGCAAATGCCCAACATAAATCAAGATATGCACATATATAACATCATAGACCATATAGGGTAAAGAATAAAGGATAATACGAAGGATTAAAAAGTGTTTGGTTAGTAGCATAAACATACGATATTGTTTTGTACCCCAGTATTACGCAAAATAAAGCAAAAAAAAAATTGTTTAGGGAATTACAAATAATGTGGCCAACAAACATTAATTTAATATTAGAACAGAAACAGGAGGGATCAGGCAACAGTCTCCTCATCTACATATTCTGTCTGCACTTCCACAGTGTCGAGCTTTGCTCCAAGACGGGACTCCATCTGGGACAGCTGCTCTTCAAGAGTGGAGAGTAATGCACGAACTTCACTTTGGAAAGCAATGAGTTGGGACTGCAAGGAATCAAATTTTGTAAGGATAAGATCAATTGGAGTAGGAGGAAATGGTGAGGAATCCCTATCAAAACCAGTAGGTGTTGGTGAAGTGGGAATTGGTGATGGTGGTGATGATGGAATGTGGAATGGTGAGGGTGAGTCTGGTTTTAGTGATGGAGGGGTTGGAGAAGTAATATCATCATGTTGGCTCCAGGAATTTTTGGAAGCTAACCTCCTGCTCTTCCTTGGTATGAGCACGGAAGGTTTCTTGATTTTCTTGAGAGGCACATGAAGGTCCTCATTCTCTTCCTGTTCCATTTCTTCTTCTCTCTCAAACTGTTCCCCCTTACTCACAGCCTCCTCCTGTTCCATTTCAGTTTCTGCCTCAGTGGTGGCAGTGGGAACATCCTTCTGATCTTCCTTTTTTTCTTCCTTTCCTTCCTCCACTTCTTCTTTTTCTACTTTCTCCTCTTCTTCTTCATCAGAACTCACATCTACCTCCTCAATGGCATGTTCTAGAATCCCTTTTTCGTTTAATTGGAGGTGCAAATTAGTAAGGCACCTCTCACTTATTTTATTATTAGCGCTCATAGGGAATTCTAGTCCATCCAATGGGACTCCAAACTTCTTAAAAATGCAAGTCAACAAACCACTATATCCAACCATAAGACCTTTCTCAATGCACTCGGATAAATGTGATACCATCAATGACGGAAAATTAATTTTAATGTGATTAGCCATGCAGTAAATCAACGTTGCATCGCGTAAATTGACTTTACTCTGCTTAGAATTGCGGGGTAAAATGAATCTACGGGTGATGTTGTAAAGTAGCTTGTGTAGTGGAGACAGAGACATGTGACTAAATCTCTTTTTGTCTTCTTGACCAAGAAATTTTAAAACGGTTTTCTCAGTAATTCCAGAAAAAACGATCTTCGACCCAACATAATATGTATCAAAACCTACCACTGGAACTTCGAACCATTCGCCCAACATTAAACTATTAAACTCAATTTTAATATCTTTAATCATGCTTGAACAAACCCCATTATCAATTGTAAAATTTTTAATAAACTCTCTCATGAGATGTGGATAAATCGGATTACAAGAAAAACTACTCATTAATTCTTCCCAACCTTGATTACTTAAAATGGCGTGTAATTGAGGAAAGGGAGTAGAATCATACCAATATTTGTCCAATCCAAATCCTACGGACATCTCCTTTGCAACCTCTTCAGCACAATCAGGATCCACGACCTTGGCCTTTTTTGCCGGTTTTGAGATGAGCTTCCTTTGGTGGAAAAAGCCCTTTTTGTGCCAACATGCATGGGTTTAGATGATTTGGGTTGAGATGAGGGAGTTGATGATTGAGGGTTGTCGGATGAAGGGTGAATGACTTGTAGTGGTTCCGGTTGTATAAATTTGGGTGTCTTTCCTTTGTTGTTCTTGGTAGATGAAGTCTTGGGAGATTTCATGGTGATGGAGAGATGAATTGATGAAGGTTAGGGATTGTTGAAGAAAGAAAATGGGTTGACGGTTTTGGTGAGATAAAGAGGGAGTTGTACTTTGGTAATAATGGTAAGTGTGATGGATGTGACATGAGGAGTGGGTTATAAAGGGTTGAAGGGACGGTTATGAAAAAGTAGTACAACTTCTTAAATTCGGTTTTAGTGTGTGAACCGAGTAGGGTAACGAAGGATTTACGTGTAAGTTCATTGAATATATCGAGTAAGATAACTACTTTCCGAAACACCTCGATGATCCGTCTTCCATTTCTTAAATTATTGGTTCACCAAAATAAATTAAAATAAAATAAAATGCTGGAATTTGTGGAAAATAAAAATAAATTTTTGTGGTTTTATAAAGAAAATTATAATATGTGGATAATATAATATAAATATATAATAATAGAAAATAAATTATGCTACTTGGTCTAATCAGTTAATAGCAAGCAATCAAGATAAAGTTTAAGACATGAGCTTAAATAGATGCATACCTAAATCTCGCAATGATTGAGTAATCAATCTTGGTTGTTGTGATTGATCGAACCCTTCCAATTTTTCAAGTTGTTTTGAGCAGGAATACTAGCATTAAACTTTAGTGAAGCTTGATCATACCTAGCTCCAACCTCATCTTTTTGAATTGTTCCCTAGGAAGCGGTTTAGTCATAATATCTGCAACTTGATCACTAGTATTGACATGTTTAACAAGAATATTTTTATGCTCTACATTATCCTTAAGAAAATGGTGTCTAATATGAATATGTTTAACTCTAGAATGATGCACTGGATCTTTAGAAATGCAAATGGCACTAGTATTATCACAATAAATAGGAACACATTCAAGTTTAATACCAAAATCTCTTAGCTGTTGTTTAATCTAAAGCATTTGGGAATAACAGGCTGCTGCTGCTACGTATTCAGCTTCTGCAGTGGATAAAGCTATTGTGTTTTGTTTCTTGGAACTCCAAGATACCAAACAAGATCTAAGAAACTATACCATTCCTGAAGTGCTTTTTCTATTAACAAGATCACCTGCGTAATCTGCATCACTATACCCTTTCAAGTCATAGACATCACTTTTTGGATAAAATAGGGATAAGTCATCTGTTCCCTTTAAATATCTTAGAATCCTTTTTATTGCTGTATGATGTGATTCTTTAGGATTTGATTGAAACCTAGCACACAAACCAACACTAAAGGATATATCGGGTCTACTAGCTGTTAAGTATAGTAGAGATCCTATCATGCCTCTATACATTGTTTGGTCAACACTAATTCCATTAGAGTCTTCATCTAATCTAATGTTAGTGGCCATGGGTGTATGGTTTGTCTTAGCATTATCTAGTCCATATTTCTTTAGAAGTTCTTTTATGTATTTTTGTTCATGAATAAAAATACCGTTAGCAGTTTGTTTAATTTGCAAACCTAGGAAGAAATTTAATTCTCCCATCATACTAATTTCGAATTCATTTCATTAGGTCAGCAAATTTCTTACATAACGATTCATTAGTAGCACCAAAGATAATATCATCAACATATATTAGAACAACTAAAATATTTGAACCTTTATTCTTAAAGAATAAGGTTTTATCAATTTTACCTCGTTTAACACCCCGTCATTTTAGGACATCATTATTATAGTTATTATAATCACTTTTGGATATTTTCTAAATATATTAAATTATTTTGAGTTAGTTTTAGTAAATTTCATTCACATACTAATTTGAATATTAACGTATTAAGATTGAAAATAGATTTGCGATTTCTAAACAAAGAGGTTCGAATTAAAATTATTATCGTATCAAATTGTGTGAGTACATGAAAGTGAGTTTCTTAGTTGAGTCTCGCAAGAAAACAAATCTAGATAAATAAATAGATAAGTAAACAAAGAAAATGAAAAAAAAAGGATGGATTAGGGTTTTATGAGAGGTTCTCTTACTCCCTCATGAAGAACCCATGGCTGCCTCCCTTCCTTCCCTCTCCTCTTCTCTTTCCTCACCTCCCTGTGAGCCGCCACCACCACCAAGGAACAGTCGGCAGCCCTCGCAGCCACCAAGGAGCAGCCGGCAACCTTCCCCCTTCCCCCTTCAAACAGACGCGAACAGCAGCCCGTGTGCTGCGTTTCTGGGTGTGCCGCCAGCCACGGTGGCCGATTTTGGGCTTCCTTCTCCTGCTGGTTTGATCTCGTGCCACCACCACCACAAGCTTCACCTATTCCTTCACGTTTTGCTAGTTTTGTAAGACACTTCCTCTTCTCCCATATGATTCTTCTTATTTTCAATTAAAAGTTTTATGAAGTTTATTAGTGTGATGTTTATTTTTGTGTAATGTCATTGAATCTTTTTGTGGGTTAAAGTTTAATTGATGAATTGAACATGGTCATGACCTAGGGTTTGGAGTGTGATTTGAAATTATGTGTTGGGTGTGATTGTGTATAAGTTTAATTGAATCTTAGTATAAGTAGTAATTAAATATGCTATCTTTAACTTGAAAATGAATTGAAATTAGGGTTTAATTCTAGAAGTGAAATTTTAATTGTATGTGCTTATGTTATATGTGGGTGGTGTGATGATTCATTGGATAATATCATAAGTTGTTTTAAGGTTTAGTGGGTTAATTGTGATTATGATATATTTATTTGGTCATGATTTTATTATAGATTGACAAAAGAAATAGTTTGGTTATTAATTAGGAGTAAGAGTTGCTAATTGTTGTGACTCGATGGTTGTGAACTTAAATGCTCTTAGTAGGTCGCCATTTGATGTTATAAATGCATAATCTTAGTAATGCCAAGAGCAATAATGTCTACTTATCATCGATGGTTGCTAAAGTTACTTGTTGTGTTGTTTTTATTATAGTTCGTTTTAGCTTTGAAGAATGTAGCAAGTGATGTCATGAGTCGATAACTCTAAGATTGTCTTATCGTTATATGTGGTTATATTAAATTATAAGGCTTAGTTGCGATTAGTTATTTTGGGTAATGCGAACCGGTATACCCAAAATTAGTTGATGAAAAGGAACGATTCACACATACTTGTACTCTTAAATCGGCGAAAAGGCTTATGTTGTGTTGAATTAGTGATTTTGACTTGTATTGAATAAGTTGCGTGCGTGCTTGAGTATTCGGAAACTCACGTTGAATGGGTGATAGTGGTTACTTTGGTATTTAGCTGGTATAACATTGTAGTTAAGGGGACTTATTAGTTCTATTCTAACTATATAGGTGCCCCATTTCATAGCAAGAAGGTAGAACCTTAGTTGGGTGACTTTGGTGATTTTTTTGTTGGTTGTGCAATAACGCTTACAGGTACGTATACGCAGTAACTACTTATATGCAATTTTCCTTTAAGAAATTATTGTTCTTGTTTATTGTGATATATGCATTGTATCGAAACTATGAAATATTATCGAGTAAGCCTTGTATGAAGAGCTATCGATTATGAAATCCTTGCGCTTAGAATGGTTTAGTGAATGAGAGTATTAGTAGAAGGTGGGGATCATCCCCCTCTTTGATTTAAGAATTGGGTTATGTCTTACTTGGAGTTAGAATGACTCCTTTATAGGTGAATTTCATATTTTTATTTGAGTTGCTCAGTGGGTTTCGGCGTTCTGCTATCCCAGGGCATTCCTTAATAGTCAAAAGCGGGGGTTATTCCCCTTTGATAAAGTACTAAATTATGATTAGTTGGCGTGACTCAACCGGATTATATGCGGTTGATTTAGTAGTCCCCTAGGTGAGGTTCGACGGGACCACCGTAAGGGGGGTATGAGCATACTTTGTCAATTGGGCGCCGGGTGGCCGATAACGCCCCTTGACCGAGGTGTCAACATGCGGGCCTTGCAAACCCTAATATGGTTGCCTCTCCACTAGATTAGTACCCCAGTGTTAGTTTCCCAAAGGTAGGACCCGAGAGGGTCAGCTGGAGGGGGTATGAGCTCATACTTTACCATGGGCGCCGGGTGGCCGATAACGCCCATGGCCATGTCACTATGCCATGAAGTGAAGAAGAGATTTACTGATAGAAGGTTACTTATTGATAGAAATCTTATTCTTTCATAAGAAAGCTTACACATTAATAGGCAGTTACTCATTGATTATTCAAAGATAGAGTAGTTTATGCTAGTGAGAGGTGCGCCTAAGCTAACTTACCTCAAAGGAGTTACCAGTCCCAAAGATGGGCTATGAATACGCTTACTCTGAGATTAGATAGCCTGTTAATGCCTTGGTTGAGTTGACACTACGTGTGTTTTACAAGAGTTAATGTTTGAGAAGAGAAATGTGAAGACTTGCGTTCTATCCAAGAAGCATAGGTGGACGGTAAACGGTTACTATTTGTACTTGTGTCGTATGAAGTCATCTCATGTTGTTGTATAACATAGTGTTATCTACTGGTTGGTCTTATTATATTTGATGCTAGTTACTGACGTGTACGTGTTTGTGTTTATGTTTGTTTGTTTGATGACTTTCTATGATTGTCCTGCTATGACACATTGGCCTTGGTCTGATGTCGAGCAGCAGGAGGATCATAGACAATCGTAGCAGGTATCGAAGCTTCTTTTTGCATTGCATTGCATTGGGGAAGAGTGATAAGGGCGAAGAGCAACCTCTGTCATATCATTATTCTTTGACTTTGTAATTCTTAGTTATCTTTTGCAAACTTTGGTTGAATACGTTTATTAGGAGGCCTTGTGTCCTCCTTTGTATAGTTGTACTTCCGCTGTATAGTTGTAACGTCGTATGGTTTAAAGTGTTAAGTCAACTTAAAACGCAAGCGCTGACATCGGAACCACGATCCATGCTTGGCATATTGATGTGAGAAGCCGGCGATGAATCATTCCGCCGTGATATAGTTTTGATAGGCCATTGATGCCTTTGTTTTATTAGATTTTAAATGACTTTTCTTTCTACAAAACGGCGTACAATTTTAGGGTAGATGCTGCCGAAATTTCCACTCACCTTTTTTTTAAAATAAATCTTTAATGTTTATTTTAAATTTATTTATTTTTTTTCCTTTTCTTTTTTATGTAACACCCGGATTTCCTTCCGTGCTTTACGATTATGGTTTCGTTTAAGTGGTCGGAAATTCAGGGGTGTTACAGGTGGTTACCAGAGCCAGTGGTTCCTATTTTGACGCCTTGTGTTTTAAAATTCATTTCAAAATAGTTTTAGAAGTTAAAGTTATTCGTGAGAGTTGGGGTAGACTTGGGATAAGAGCATCATTTGTGTTATAAGTTTTGTAATCGTTGCACGTGCATAGATACCTAAATGACTTGATTGATATGATATAAGATCAGTAATCATGTGTGTCATTATTGCAATCAATACTTATGATTTCGGTCTACATGTTGATATGATTTAATAAATTGATAGATTTGAATTATGTATTATTGAGCTTTGATGACAAGCATTGAGTATTTGGAATAATTTATGAGCTGTAAGATATGTGTTAATTATTGAGATATGAAGTATGAATGATGAAATTTTAGAGATTTTGGTTACATATGGAATTCCTTCTTAGCTGTAAGAATGTTATAAACTTTGGTCTTATTTGTCTCGATATTTGTTCATGTGAGTAGATCTCTATACAATTTTAGGAGTTTGATATTGATAATATACATAATTTTCACTCTTTAACTATCTGTTTGTATATTTTATTTGGCCAAGGCATTTGTTCATCGTAGTATATAAAGTGGTGATCAAAATTCATTTGGAAATGGTTTATGAGCATGCAAGTAGGAGTGTAAGTAGTTTGAAAGAGAATAAACAAAGACCTAAAATGTAATAAGAATTCGATATGATTGCAAATGAACTTTATTTACATGATTAGGAGGGGTCATGTATGCTATATCTTGCAAACAATGTTTTAATCATCAGTTGATGATAATAATACGGTCAGAGCTAAAGAAGGTTGTTAAATTTTAAATATTGAAAAGAAGACTGAGAGTATGGTAAAAATCCACAATTTGAGACTTGAACTCCTGATTTTGCGGCATGTTTTACATGAAAATTGTTATTATAGCCAATAAATTGATAAGTTGAATTTAAGAGATTATTTCAATGTCTCTAAGTGATTGCCTGATTGGTTATGTCATATTGGGTGGACTAAATTATCGCATTAGGAGTATTGTTCAAACGGGTAATCTAGTATTGATTTTATATCTTCCTTTGAAGTTATAATTATTCCGATATGGCTTTGGAGTTTAAGTGTTGTCAAATCTAAGTGTGTCTTGGGTTGATTGTAATTGCGGTTTTAAGCTTGGTAATTGCTCATAGATTGATGTTAAGTTTTAGTGTGGCATGATGGTGCTTCTTGATAAATATTTTCAAATTTATACAACGAATGAGTTTAATGATTTCATGATGCATGTTCAAGTTAATTGGATCATGTTATATGAAGTATTTGTTATTCTAGGTCAACATCCTGTGCCTGCAGTGAGACTTTAATGCAATATATGTATGGTTAATGGTTTGATGCTGTGTTTTGAATTTACTACACTGAGTTAACCACTTTTATATAAGTATTCCGAAAATTCAAGAACTATATTGGTCCTTTGTCATTGAGTGCGTTTTGGTTTGAGGATGCCTAAAATATAAACATTACTCATCATCATTTAATCAATGATGAAGTTTTTGTTGTTGATACATATTTAGCACAATTATAGTCACGAAAAATAGCTGGTGAATAGTGATCGATTACAGACTTAATATACTATTCAATGTCGATAGAAATGATGAAACTGATTTTTTTTTTTTTTTGTGTGATTGCTTTGATGTGAAACGTAATAAATTGAGTTTGGAGAGTGATGTTATGAAGATAAACATTGAAGAAACGACAATAAATATACGAATAGTATAATCTGAGATATGAATCGAGATAAAGGATTGTGTCTTAAACGATTATTATACAAAATCATTATTATGCGATAAATAGAGTTGAAATAATATTAGTACTCGTGTTATGAGGAGTTTTAATCTGACGTCACTAATTCATTGGATCGTAATAAACATTTGATTGAAAGAGTTTTGAAATTTCGATGTGTTTTGATACAGACATTTATGTTATAGTTAGTTCTAAGTTTTGCGTCTTAGGTCGAAGGGTGATTGAATTCCACTTGTTTGCTAAGGAATAACTGTGATGCATATTTCAAGTGTTGCGTTATTTTGTTAGCTTTGTGTTATTGTACTTTAGTATAGTGTTATGATTGTTAATGTGACAATCATATAGTATAGATGACGGTGTTACACTTAGTTAGTGGTAGTGTTGTGATGGAAATGTTATGTTGTAGATTAGATATTATGAAATTAGTATTGGTATCACAACTTCATCAAACTTGTATGATTGATGACTGCTTTGCTATCAATATTGGAAATGGTGGTGATGGAGGTGTGTTCATCAATTATTTTTCATCTTGCATTTTTTTTTTATGTATACATAAAATGTCATCTTTGTTGATCATCGCTGTTATTATTACCCTATTAGTGCTATTAATTCTATTGTTATATATGTACATGATGCATTACTTTAGTGATATGTTAGTTCGTGATCTTATCTTGATATAAATTCTATACTTTCAACATATCTAGTCACATGGTAAATAAATCGCTGAAAAAAAAATGTTGGTGACCTTCGGCATTGCCCTTCATGAGTTTAAATCATCCTCATATTTTTGTAATTAGAATTTGCTATTATGATGGATAAAAGATGTTATTGTTAAACAATTATGACATGTGTATTAGTATCATGGCAGTTAACTACAGTAACTTGCTAAAGGGTGGTATATATGATTGGACTATATACTTAAAACATGTATTATGTTCTGAGTTATTGGTTTGAGTTATTAATTTAATAATCAAGTCATGATGTATGTTTTGACATGTTACAAAATGATTTGATCGTATATGATTAATGAAAAGAGCATTTCGTGTTAAGTAATAGGTGAGGATTATGTTATGTTAAGTAAAGTTTGCGGTGAATCGATTTGGAGACTGATAACCAACCAGTTTGGTAAGATTCATGTATCCTTAGGTCTAGAGTGTCTAATTGTAATACGAGTTAAGTGTTGAGCAACTTCGTGCACTTTACTTTAGAACTTTGTTGTTTTGATATTTTACCCCATTTATGGTTTAAGTTACAATTGTTGAACCTTTCGTACGTTGCAAGATTATCAGTAAGTACGACCTTAGGTGGTCACGTAGAAGTGGAAAAGTTGTTTGAAGAATTACATTAGATATTAGAACGGTTCATGTTGTTATGAGATTAAGTGATACTTTTTTTTTATAAGCCACTTGTGCTAGATCTTTTACTTTTGTAAACATTGAAGAGAGTTGTCTTACTAAGAGAACATATTGAGACCTATGTACTAAGGTGTGTAGTATTGAGATCACAGATATGAAATAATTAAAGTTCCATGGTCTATGAAATAGCCAAAATATCCTTACCTATGTTTCGAGGTAAGTGAGTTACGGGGTCGTAACTAAGTTTTAAGGGGGGTAGAATGCGATAGAATTTCGCGCGTTTACACGCATTTTCCTGCGTTTTCACGTATTTTCGCCTCTATGATAGCAATATATTACAAACTTACATGTTGTTGATTGATTGTTTGAATCAATTGGTGTCATATTTATCAATTGGTATGATACTTACATACTTTTGATTGATCGTGTTGAGTAAATTGTGTGATGTGTACATGCTTTTGATTGATCGTGTGGAGTGAATTGGGTGACGTTTACATGTCTTGATTGGGTGTTGAGCTAATTTGGGTGGTTATAATAAATACTTAAAATGATGTATGTATGACTTTTTGATAGATTAAGTATCCTCTTTGTTAATAGTGTCAATGAAGTCACGATCTTTAACCAATTCTTAGGCTTAAAAGGGTTAGAACACCTTTTTGAGTTACTAGAAATATAAATTTTCATGATTAGTGCCTTGGTTACACAAGTTTCGGGGACGAAACTTCTTTTAAGGGGGGTAGTCTGTAACACCTCGTCATTTTAGGACATCATTATTATAGTTATTATAATCACTTTTGGATATTTTATAAATATATTAAATTATTTTGAGTTAGTTTTAGTAAATTTCATTCACATACTATTTGAATATTAATGTATTAAGATTGAAAATAGATTTGCGATTTCTAAACAAAGAGGTTCGAATTAAAATTATTATCGTATCAAATTGTGTGAGTACATGAAAGTGAGTTTCTTAGTTGAGTCTCGCAAGAAAACAAATCTAGATAAATAAATAGATAAGTAAACAAAGAAAATGAAAAAAAAAAAAGGATGGATTAGGGTTTTATGAGAGGTTCTCTTACTCCCTCATGAAGAACCCATGGCTGCCTCCCTTCCTTCCCTCTCCTCTTCTCTTTCCTCACCTCCCTGTGAGCCGCCACCACCACCAAGGAACAACCGACAGCCCTCGCAGCCACCAAGGAGCAGCCGGCAACCTTCCCCCTTCCCCCTCCAAACAGACGCGAACAGCAGCCCGTGTGCTGCGTTTCTGGGTGTGCCGCCAGCCACGGTGGCCGATTTTTGGCTTCCCTCTCCTGCTGGTTTGATCTCGTGCCACCACCACCACAAGCTTCACCTATTCCTTCACGTTTTGCTAGTTTTGTAAGACACTTCCTCTTCTCCCATATGATTCTTCTTATTTTCAATTAAAAGTTTTATGAAGTTTATTAGTGTGATGTTTATTTTTGTGTAATGTCATTGAATCTTTTTGTGGGTTAAAGTTTAATTGATGAATTGAACATAGTCATGACCTAGGGTTTGGAGTGTGATTTGAAATTATGTGTTGTGTGTGATTGTGTATTAGTTTAATTGAATCTTAGTATAAGTAGTAATTAAATATGCTATCTTTAATTTGAAAATGAATAGAAATTAGGGTTTAATTCTAGAAGTGAAATTTTAATAGTATGTGCTTATGTTATATGTGGGTGGTGTGATGATTCATTGGATAATATCATAAGTTGTTTTAAGGTTTAGTGGGTTGGTTGTGATTATGATATATTTATTTAGTCATGATTTTATTATAGATTGACTAAAGAAATAGTTTGGTTATTAATTGGGAGTAAGAGTTGCTAATTGTTGTGACTCGATGGTTGTGAACTTAAATGCTCTTAGTAGGTCGCCATTTAAAATTATAAATGCATAATCTTAGTAATGCCAAGGGCAATAATGTCTACTTATCATCGATGGTTGCTAAAGTTACTTGTTGTGTTGTTTTTATTATAGTTCGTTTTAGCTTTGAAGAATGTAGCAAGTGATGTCATGAGTCGATAACTCTAAGATTGTCTTATCGTTATATGTGGTTATATTAAATTATAAGGCTTAGTTGCGATTAGTTATTTTGGGTAGTGCGAACCGGTATGCCCAAAATTAGTTGATGAAAAGGAACGATTCACACATACTTGTACTCTTAAATCGGCGAAAAGGCTTATGTTGTGTTGAATTAGTGATTTTGACTTGTATTGAATAAGTTGCGTGCGTGCTTGAGTATTCGGAAACTCACGTTGAATGGGTGATAGTGGTTACTTTGGTATTTAGCTGGTATAACATTGTAGTTAAGGGGACTTATTAGTTCTATTCCTAACTATATAGGTGCCCCATTTCATAGCAAGAAGGTAGAACCTTAGTTGGGTGACTTTGGTGATTTTTTTGTTGGTTGTGCAATGATAACCGATTTTTAACGCGTCGTTTAACGCTAAGAACCTAAGTTAATCAAACACATTTATAAACACCCAAAATAGAACTACAACGAGTGTAGTGGTAAGATGGGGATCGAACCACAAGGACAAGGGGTGTTAGACTAGAGAGTTGGTGTGTGAAGGGTTGATGGTTGGTAGGAAGGTGGGTGTGTAAACTAGTCTAATGACAAGAACAAACAATGAAAGAAAGCGGGCTTAGGCTAGGTGCATCCTAGATAGGTCCATTGGAAATATAGATAGGCTAGGTCGAAGGAGGTTGAACGAAGGGCAATCGAGACACTCTAGTTGGCATGGGGAAGTTGACGACCTATAGTCTATACGAACGACCCATAATCGCCCTATGTCTCACTAAGGAGTGGCAGGACAAGATATGCAACGAATATCAATCAATCAAACCAACATCATCCTCAAACATCTTCCTAAACATTAAACACAAGACCAAAACCCTAGGATTTCTCTAACCCAAAACCCTAAAATCTACTCTAGCATATTAAAAGCAAAAACAAGAAGAGAGGAAAACAATAAATTTATTCTAGAAAGCATTTAAGAAGAGAAAAGACATGAAAGCATTGAAGAGAAAGCATAGAGAAGGAAAAGACATGAAAACAATAAATTCTAAACTACAAAACAATAAATGAAAGCATGAAGGAAAGCAATAAAGGAAAACAATAAATGAAAACATTAAATGACATTAAAGAAATAGGGGAAATGTAAACTTACATATATGGAGGAACAAAAATGAAGAACAAAACTAAACTAGGGCAAAAACTAAGAGAAGGAAAGCATTAAATTGATGAACAAGAAAGGGAGAGCTTCTCCCAATCAAGTCATGGGGGGAATATTCAGAAAAGTGCCTTTATATAGGCTACAAAAGATGGGGGTAAAAACCCTAAAAATAACCTACGGTTTTAACTTGCGAAGAAAACTATATGCGGTAAAATTAAGTCGCATTCGCCCGAAGCAGCAGCCCATTCGCCCGAATGGACCACATTCGCCCGAATGGGTCACATTCGGGGTTTCCAGAAACTCGCAAAATCATTCTCGTGAAAAATAAATACATTCGCCCGAATGGACAAATGCATTCGCCCGAATGCATTTCATTCGCCCGAATGAGTGTCTCAATTCGCCCGAATGTGAATTTCTTTTGGTATTTACGTTGGGAGCAAAAATCCATAGACAAGCAATTTCATTGGACCGAATATTGTATCCATTCGGTCGAATGGATAAGCTTCGACCGAATATCATGTCTTTCGGCATTTCCAGTGTATATTCTTCTTGGAGCAGCAGAATTTCGGTGCCTAACTTGGAAGGAATTTGTAAGGCTGCCTAACTCCCAAGTATTTTACATACTTGCCTAACTTTTCATAATTTCCTTATATATATATATATATATATATATATATATATATATATATATATATATATATATATATATATATATATATATATATATATATATATATATATATATATATATATATATAAAAGCTCCAAACATTAGCGAGGTCTCTGCGACTGTCTCGAAATGAGCGTCGAACTTTAACGAGGCGTCCACGAACGTTTCGAAATGTGTGTCGAACTTCAACGAGGCCTTCGCGAATGCCTCGAAACGCGTGTGCCTTCTTCGATTACGATGCCTAAACCTCGAACTCGATCCGTTTCACCTCAAAATCTCCGAAAATACCTGAAGTAACCTCAAAACGCCGCGGAGACAAGAACAAGGTAAAATCGAGTGTAAAATATATAAAACCAATGAGAAACGACGAGACTCGACACCATATTGGGGACATAAATGTGCTCTAAATCGAGCACATCAACTCCCCCAAGCTAAACCTTTGCTAGTCCCTAGCAAAGAGAGCAAAGAGACTAGGTAAGATAACATGAGAGCACATGGGCACCCCAAAAACAAAATAACTACAAAAACAAATCTAAACTAAACTACGAAAGCAATAAAACCTAATACTCACTGTCGTAGGAATCACGATCGCACTTAGCATGTACGACAAGCCCTTTAAACCTCAAGGTCTCCCAAAGAGGACGAGTAAGGTCTCGTGAGGGTTTTTCAGAAGGAGACCCACAAATCCTATGCAATGCAAATGCAAGGATGAAAACTATATGAAACTAAAAACTACAATGCAAAATCTAACATGATGCGATGCAAGGTGAGCGGAAATCAAAGCAACGCGAGCTGTGTACAAGCAAAACTCTTCCCTAGCCATATGCGTGCAAGTACAATGGTCTCAAAGAGCGCAATACCAAAGAGAATGACCAATTCCACAAACTCGAGATCACTAGGGTAAACTACATCACAGGCTATGCCACCCACTACCTAGAGAGGTCACAAGTCTACGCTCCCTAGGTAATTTCTCAAAAGATGTGAGAAATATGCAATTACGCTCATGTGTTTGATCATGGTTTGTGTTTCGCTCAAAATCTTCCGACTAAAGATGAGTCGGGAATCAAACACCTAATAGGGGAGAATCATGGGGATTGTGTCATATCTAACTCCAGCACAGAACAAACTAATCGGACCAAGTCGAACAGGTTAGCACAAAGGATTGTAACGTTGGCTTAGGGTTAAGGTGGGATACATTTGGGAATGTGGGGCTAAGTAGAGGATAGCAAGTGACCCTAAACAAAATACCCACAAACATCTCATAACAAACCAATGAAAACCATATCCAACAACCAACAATAACCCAATAACATGTAAGCACAATGATCTCCATCATCAAACACTATCAAAACATGTAAAATCTAATAAACACAAGTGTCTCCAAGCTCATCTCCCAATAATGTAACGACCTTCTCACTCATATGAATATGTATGTGTATAAAAACTCAATGAAAAACAAGAGAGAGGTCTCCTCAAAACATAGGATGTGTATGAATAATATCAATGAAAGCATGGGAGGAAATAGGAGAGAAATAATAAGAGCTGGATAAGAAATGAGATGGAGTCATGAAAACCAACAACCAATCAACACAACCAATAACCCACGAATCACTGTAGCACACAAAAAAAACCCCACCATCACAAAGCTATCCTCTAGGTTAGAAGAGGGAACAATTTGGCTCATGTGGAGGCTAAATAATTTGGCTACAAAAGAATAGGAAAGGCAAAAACTTGGCTTATCCTAAAGTCAATTTCGTTCAAGGTAGGCTATTTGGCTATGTAGCTCAATTCTAGCGAACGTGTTATCATCCCTGGTCTCAAGAAAAGCCGACTATACTGGAGAAGAACCGACACAATACTTAGATCCCCTAACTAGCACACAAAATGAATTGAACTCGCAAGGAGTCCAAGAAGGCTCAATACTCACAGGCTAGTCGAAATGCGCCTCTAAAGGTAATCATCCAAGCCACCAACCAAGCAAACCCCAATTCCCCCAAGCTATGTGGAAAATAGGTCAAACTCTAGGTCCCAAAACATGCACAAGGCTAAGGAAATACGAGTTTGCATAAGGTCAGACCACAGAAGTACACACCAGAAGCAAGCATGCCAGTTTCACAACTCAACCGTCTTATTGAAAACTAAACATGAATATGCAAAATCTACACTATGTATGAATGCAAGATGAATATGCAAAAATATACAAAATGATGCATGCCATGAACTAAACTATAGCTACATGATACTAAATGCACAAACAAATGGGTGGAGCGACAATGGAGTTGACCATCCCACCCCCAAGCTAAAGCTTTGCTAGCCTCTAGCAAAGGAGGAGGGGAGAAAGATGAAACATGAAAAACCATGGTCAACAAAATTGTCGAAACACCCAACACAAACACAAGCTAGCCAAAAAGAGAGAAAAAGGTCATACCTAGGCTAGGAGGGCTTTCACTCCTAGCATTACCATCACCACCATGAAGTGGTCTAATAACTCTCCGCTCCTCAAAAGAAGTGGAGGCATGAAACGCGAAGCTTTGAGCGATTGCCTCCCCCAAGCTAGGGTGAAGCTATAGTCTTCATGTTTGGCTCTTAGGCACTTATGAACCTTCTTTCTCATACTCACCCTTGCGGGACCGTTAGCATTGACCCTCTCAATATCATCAAACAAAACACAAGCAAAACTTGTGGAGGGTCAAGTCTAAGGGTCGTTTGGGCCTGTAAATACTAACAAACAACACTACAAACCAAACGTGAGCAATGACTAACAACAATGCAATGCAATGAGTGAAAAACAAAAATGAAACAAAAGCAATATCTACAGTTGGGTTGCCTCCCAACAAGCGCTTCTTTTAGGTCTTTAGCTAGACCCGACTCACTACGGGGTAGCGAGTCAAACTCCGGAGGAGTTTATCATATTCACTTCCCACAACCGCGGAGGTTGGGGAGTGAAAGAGGGAGAGAAGAAAGAAAAGGGGGAGAAACACAACAAAAACTGACTTTCCATGACATGATGAAAAGTCGGGGGAAGGATGAACGGAGGGAGGGGGAAGGGAAGCAAGAGGCATAGCAACACAAGCATCAAAGCAAGCATGAACATGAACGACCGGGAGCTTCTCATGACAAAGAGGTGTAAGGTGAGACTCAACAGAAGGCACAACAAGGGTATGTACTTGAGACTCCTCATCAACGGGCAAGTCTACCTCTAGGTCATCGATTCCACTAGCTAGATGATCATGCACATAAATGAGGGGTGTGTCATATTGAGGTGCGCAATGGACCTCATCATGAACCTCATCGGTGAGTGGTGCATCAACACAAGAACATTGATCATCTAGAGGAGAAGGGGAGCTAATGATAGGTTGAGGGGAGTCAAGGTCACGGTAGTGGGACTCTAGTCTAGCCTCAAGGACCTTTCTATACATATTAACGCTCCATATTCTCTCCAACTCGGTCCCCACTTGAACCAAAGGGTCACTAGAAGGGAAAGTTGGTGGAATCTCAAGGGGAGGGAAACAAGGGTACTCTTTCCCATAGAAATGTTTGGCCATCTCTTTAAAGAAGTGCAAACAAGTCACCGGGGTTTGGTCAAGAAACGTGTTATCGTGATACTCATCCACGAGTTCCCTAGTTTCACTATTCAAGCCTCCGTAAAGATGGTGACAAATTTGCCACATTTTAACATAATACATGCGGAGGAAGAACGTCTCATATCTAAGAAAATAGCTCCAAAAAGATTCATGCTCAAGTTGATAAATGTTGCAATCCATGGAGAGAAAAACAAAAATAACAAAAACAAAAACTATTCAAAAAACACACCAAAACTAAAATCTAAACAAACGCCTTATCCCCGGCAACGGCGCCATTTTGATAACCGATTTTTAACGCGTCGTTTAACGCTAAGAACCTAAGTTAATCAAACACATTTATAAACACCCAAAATAGAACTACAACGAGTGTAGTGGTAAGATGGGGATCGAACCACAAGGACAAGGGGTGTTAGACTAGAGAGTTGGTGTGTGAAGGGTTGATGGTTGGTAGGAAGGTGGGTGTGTAAACTAGTCTAATGACAAGAACAAACAATGAAAGAAAGCGGGCTTAGGCTAGGTGCATCCTAGATAGGTCCATTGGAAATATAGATAGGCTAGGTCGAAGGAGGTTGAACGAAGGGCAATCGAGACACTCTAGTTGGCATGGGGAAGTTGACGACCTATAGTCTATACGAACGACCCATAATCGCCCTATGTCTCACTAAGGAGTGGCAGGACAAGATATGCAACGAATATCAATCAATCAAACCAACATCATCCTCAAACATCTTCCTAAACATTAAACACA
The DNA here is from genome assembly GCA_019776075.1 of Amaranthus palmeri. Lineage (NCBI taxonomy): Eukaryota > Viridiplantae > Streptophyta > Magnoliopsida > Caryophyllales > Amaranthaceae > Amaranthus > Amaranthus palmeri. Next base: position 39,565 of record JAAKBH010000554.1, read on the forward strand.
AGACCAAAACCCTAGGATTTCTCTAACCCAAAACCCTAAAATCTACTCTAGCATATTAAAAGCAAAAACAAGAAGAGAGGAAAACAATAAATTTATTCTAGAAAGCATTTAAGAAGAGAAAAGACATGAAAGCATTGAAGAGAAAGCATAGAGAAGGAAAAGACATGAAAACAATAAATTCTAAACTACAAAACAATAAATGAAAGCATGAAGGAAAGCAATAAAGGAAAACAATAAATGAAAACATTAAATGACATTAAAGAAATAGGGGAAATGTAAACTTACATATATGGAGGAACAAAAATGAAGAACAAAACTAAACTAGGGCAAAAACTAAGAGAAAGAAAGCATTAAATTGATGAACAAGAAAGGGAGAGCTTCTCCCAATCAAGTCATGGGGGGAATATTCAGAAAAGTGCCTTTATATAGGCTACAAAAGATGGGGGTAAAAACCCTAAAAATAACCTACGGTTTTAACTTGCGAAGAAAACTATATGCGGTAAAATTAAGTCGCATTCGCCCGAAGCAGCAGCCCATTCGCCCGAATGGACCACATTCGCCCGAATGGGTCACATTCGGGGTTTCCAGAAACTCGCAAAATCATTCTCGTGAAAAGTAAATACATTCGCCCGAATGGACAAATGCATTCGCCCGAATGCATTTCATTCGCCCGAATGAGTGTCTCAATTCGCCCGAATGTGAATTTCTTTTGGTATTTACGTTGGGAGCAAAAATCCATAGACAAGCAATTTCATTGGACCGAATATTGTATCCATTCGGTCGAATGGATAAGCTTCGACCGAATATCATGTCTTTCGGCATTTCCAGTGTATATTCTTCTTGGAGCAGCAGAATTTCGGTGCCTAACTTGGAAGGAATTTGTAAGGCTGCCTAACTCCCAAGTATTTTACATACTTGCCTAACTTTTCATAATTTCCTTTTATATATATATATATATATATATATATATATATATATATATATATATATATATATATATATATATATATATATATATATATATATATATATATATATATATATATATATATATATATATATATATATATATATATATATATATAAAAGCTCCAAACATTAGCGAGGTCTCTGCGACTGTCTCGAAATGAGCGTCGAACTTTAACGAGGCGTCCACGAACGTTTCGAAATGTGTGTCGAACTTCAACGAGGCCTTCGCGAATGCCTCGAAACGCGTGTGCCTTCTTCGATTACGATGCCTAAACCTCGAACTCGATCCGTTTCACCTCAAAATCTCCGAAAATACCTGAAATAACCTCAAAACGCCGCGGAGACAAGAACAAGGTAAAATCGAGTGTAAAATATATAAAACCAATGAGAAACGACGAGACTCGACACCATATTGGGGACATAAATGTGCTCTAAATCGAGCACATCATGCAATAACGCTTACAGGTACGTATACGCAGTAACTACTTATATGCAATTTTCCTTTAAGAAATTATTGTTCTTGTTAATTGTGATATATGCATTGTATCGAAACTATGAAATATTAGCGAGTAAGCCTTGTATGAAGAGCTATCGATTATGAAATCCTTGTGCTTAGAATGGTTTAGTGAATGAGAGTATTAGTAGAAGGTGGGGATCATCCTCCTCTTTGATTTAAGAATTGGGTTATGTCTTACTTGGAGTTAGAATGACTCCTTTATAGGTGAATTTCATATTTTTATTTGAGTTGCTCAGTGGGTTTCGGCGTTCTGCTATCCCAGGGCATTCCTTAATAATCAAAAGCGGGGGTTATTCCCCTTTGATAAAGTACTAAATTATGATTAGTTGGCGTGACTCAACCGGATTATATGCGGTTGATTTAGTAGTCCCCTAGGTGAGGTTCGACGGGACCACCGTAAGGGGGGTATGAGCATACTTTGTCAATTGGGCGCCGGGTGGCCGATAACGCCCCTTGACCGAGATGTCACCATGCGGGCCTTGCAAACCCCAATATGGTTGCCTCTCCACTAGATTAGTACCCCAGTGTTAGTTTCCCAAAGGTAGTACCCGAGAGGGTCAGCTGGAGGGGGTATGAGCTCATACTTTACCATGGGCGCCGGGTGGCCGATAACGCCCATGGCCATGTCACTATGCCATGAAGTGAAGAAGAGATTTACTGATAGAAGGTTACTTATTGATAGAAATCTTATTCTTTCATAAGAAAGCTTACACATTAATAGGCGGTTACTCATTGATTATTCAAAGATAGAGTAGTTTATGCTAGTGAGAGGTGCGCCTAAGCTAACTTACCTCAAAGGAGTTACCAGTCCCAAAGATGGGCTATGAATACGCTTACTCTGAGATTAGATAGCCTGTTAATGCCTTGGTTGAGTTGACACTACGTGTGTTTTACAAGAGTTAATGTTTGAGAAGAGAAATGTGAAGACTTGCGTTCTATCCAAGAAGCATAGGTGGACGGTAAACGGTTACTATTTGTACTTGTGTCGTATGAAGTCATCTCATGTTGTTGTATAACATAGTGTTATCTACTGGTTGGTCTTATTATATTTGATGCTAGTTACTGACGTGTACGTGTTTGTGTTTATGTTTGTTTGTTTGATGACTTTCTATGATTGTCCTGCTATGACACATTGGCCTTGGTCTGATGTCGAGCAGCAGGAGGATCATAGACAGTCGTAGCAGGTATCGAAGCTTCTTTTTGCATTGCATTGCATTGGGAAAGAGTGATAAGGGCGAAGAGCAACCTGTGTCATATCATTATTCTTTGACTTTGTAATTCTTAGTTATCTTTTGCAAACTTTGGTTGAATACGTTTATTAGGAGGCCTTGTGTCCTCCTTTGTATAGTTGTACTTTCGCTGTATAGTTGTAACGTCGTATGGTTTAAAGTGTTAAGTCAACTTAAAACGCAAGCGCTGACATCGGAACCACGATCCATGCTTGGCATGTTGATGTGAGAAGCCGGCGATGAATCATTCTGCCGTGATATAGTTTTGATAGGCCATTGATGCCTTTGTTTTATTAGATTTTAAATGACTTTTCTTTCTACAAAAAGGCGTACAATTTTAGGGTAGATGCTGCCGAAATTTCCACTCACCTTTTTTTTTAAATAAATCTTTATTGTTTATTTTAAATTTATTTTTTTTTCCTTTTCTTTTTTATGTAACACCCAAATTTTCTTCCGTGCTTTACGATTTTGGTTTCGTTTAAGTGGTCGGAAATTCAGGGGTGTTACACCTCGTATGAACTTATTATCAATCAAAAACTTAGATAATATCTCGTACCATTGTCTAGGTGCTTGTTTTAGGCCATAAAGAGCTTTATCAAGCTTGTAGACGTGATCCGGAGAAATTTGGTTTTCAAAGCCAGGTGGTTGTTCCACAAATACTTCTTCTTCTAGAAACCCATTTAAGAATGCACATTTTACGTTCATTTGATATAATTTAAAATTCATGAAAGCAGCAAAAGAAATAAGAATTCTAATAGCTTCTAATCTAGCTACGGGAGCAAAAGTTTCAGTATACTCAATACCTTCCTGTTGATTGTATCCTTTTACCACCAACCTTTCTTTGTTTCTGACTATTGTGCCATGTTCATCCAGCTTGTTCCTGAATACCCATTTCAGTCCAATTATCTTCTTGTTCTTGGGTTTAGGTTCCAAGTGCCATACTTTGTTTCTTTCAAACTCATTTTATTCGTCTTGCATAGCTACCACCCAATCCGAATCTTGTAAAACTTCTTCATGATTCTTGGGTTCCATTGTTGATAGAAAAGCAAAGTGTGCACAAAAGTTTCTCATTTGTGACCTTGTTTGTATGCCTTTGTTCATATCGCTTATGATCAAGTCTAGTGGATGTGATTTTTGGTGTTTCCACGGTCTTGGAACAAAGTCTCTGGTGGAGACAGATGTGGAAGCAGGCTCACTGACTTGATTCTGATTTGGTTCAGCATCATTTCTTTCCTCTTGAACTTCTCTTGGGATATCTGGATTAGGAACTGCAGGCTGTTCCAGTTCTGCATGTGGCTCCTGTTCTTGATTTGGTTCAACATTCTGAACCTGTTGTTGTTCTTCTTGATCTTGCTCCTTTTGTATATTTTCTTCATCGTCCAAATCAGCAAGACCTATCTTAAAATCACCTGTTTCTTGTTTACTCGTCATAAAGTTAGTTTCATCAAATATAATGTGAACAGATTCCTCAACACACATAGTCTTCTTATTATAAACTCTATATGCTTTACTATGAGATGAATAGCCAAGAAATACTGCTTCATCACTTCTTTCATCGAATTTACCTATATTTCGTTTTCCATTGACATGCACAAAACATCGACATCCAAAGACTCGAAAATATGAAATATTAGGTTTAATTCCTTTAAATAATTCGTAGGGGGTTTTAGAAGTGATCGGTCTAATTAAAACGCGATTTAATATATAGCATGCAGTATTAACGGCTTCGGCCCAAAAATTTCTAGGTAGACCACTAGCTATTAACATGGTTCTAGCCATTTCTCTAAGGTTCTATTTTTACGTTCTACCACACCATTTTGTTGTGGTGTTCTAGGTGCGGAAAAATTGTGACTTAAACCATGCTCATTACAATAATCCATGAACTTTGAATTTTCAAATTCTTTTCCATGATCCGATCTTATGTGGACTAGTTGATTGTTACTAGATTTCTGAATTTTAGTAGTGAATGCAACAAATTCATCAAAAGCCTCGTCTTTGCTAGATAGAAACATAGTCCAAGTAAATCTACTGTAATCATCAACTATAACAAAAACATATCGCTTACCGTTGCGGCTTTGGATTCTCATTGGTCCACAAAGATCCATATGAATTAATTCAAGTGGTCTTGAGGTGGTCACGACGTTTTTAGGTTTGAAGGATGACCTTGCATGTTTTCCTTTGGCACAAGGATCACATACTTCATTCTTTTGAAATTTTAAGGACGGTAATCCTCTTACTAGGTCTTTAGATCGTAAAGTATTAAGCAATGAAAAACTATCATGACCTAATCGTTTATGCCAAAGAAGACGGTCATCTTCTATAACGCTCAAACATGTTAGACTAGTTTTAGGAACAGTGTGCAGGTCCACCACGTAGGTGTTCCCTTTTCTGATTCCTTCCAGAATGATGTCTCCTGTGTCGTTCCTAGAAATGATGCACTCACCAGTGGAAAAAACCTCATTTGCTGCGGGTTTTTTTAGGGTATTGGCTGCGGTTTTGTCTCGCAGCCCTTAGAGTAGCAGCAAATGAGATTTTATTATTGGCTGCAGACATTACAACTGCAGCCCTTAGTCATCTTTTAAAATCAAAAAAAACAAGGGCTGCGGACATATCTAGAACCGCAGCCCTTAATACCATTTTTTTTAAAAAAAAAAAAAATTTTCATTTCATTTCATTTTTTTTAATTTTCGTTTTAAATTTTTTTGCATTTCATTGAAGATCGAAAATAAACATGAAGACATGAAGAACATGAAACATGAAGAACACCAAACGATTTCAACAAAATTTCAATATCAAACAAAAGAACATGAAGAACATGAAGATCTGATTCAAACGAACCCAGAAAAACATGAAGAACATCAAAAACGATTTCAACATCAAACTTCAAACATGAAGAACATCAAAAACGAACCCAGAAATTTCAACATCAAACAAAAAAAACGAAAACAAAACGAAATATACAACAAAACCGCAATTGGAATATTGAAAAAAACAAAAATTACAACGAAAATTACAACAAGTCTGCTAATTTCAACAAAATACAACGAAAATTACAAGAAAAAATATATTGAAAAAAACGAAAATTACAACGAAAAAAGTCTTCAGATCTGGATCTGGATGAATTTGCTAATTGGAATATTGGAATGAAACTATATGATTGAGCATCAAATCGAATAATGCGCCAGTTGTATATGGATCTAGATGAATTGGAATATTGGAATGAAGAAAGTCTGCTAATTTCGTGGAATATTGGAGTGAAGGATGATAATAAGGGATTCATAGGTTTTTTTTTAGGTTTTAGGATGAAGGATTCATGGGTGAAGGATGATGAAGGAAGAAGGATTCATGGGTGAAGGAAGAAACGAACGGCGCCTCTTTAAGGAAGATGGAGGTATTTTTTAGGTTTTAGAACATTAGGCTTTTTAATATAGTATATATATAAGAGAAGGGGCGCCTCATTTTCGTTTTTTTTTTAAATTAAAAATAACAGCCTAATGAAATTTATACTAGGGGCTGCTGACAGATGTAAAAACCGCAACCCTTTACTATTTTTTTTTTGGGTTAATTTTCGAAAATATTGAAGACACTTTGGGGCTGCGGACAGTAGACAAAACCGCAGCCCTTTACTATTTTTTTTTGGCTACAGTTTGGGGCTGCGGACAGTAGACAAAACCGCAACCCTTGTTAATTTTTTTTTTTACCATATTTTTTTAACTCATATTGGCTGTGTGTTCCTAAAAACCGCAGCCAATAAGTAGCAGCCAATAGCTTTTTTTCCACTAGTGACTTTTCAGAAGTAAAGTTTACAGAGTTACCTTTTTCGCAAAATTGAGAAATACTTAAAAGATTGTTCTTTAAATTCTCAACCAAAAATACATTATCTATAGCACGGGAACTTGACCTTCCTATCTTTCCTTTTGCAATGATTTCACCTTTCATGTTGTCGCCAAAGGTCACAGTTCCTCCATCATAGGCTTCTAGTGAGAGAAATTTTGATCTATCGCCTGTCATGTGCTTGGAACAGCCACTGTCGAGATACCATGAGTTGTTCCCCCTCACTAGAACCTGCAAAACGAACTTAGTTGTTAGAGGGTGGAACCCAGCCATCCTTGGGTTGCATGTGGATTATACAAGAATCATATTTCTTAATCCAAACTCTATCGACATATATTTGGTTCGTTTTGTTATGCTGTTCCTTTTTTAAACATTGATGTTTCAGGTGCCCAGTCTTGCCACAAAAGGAACAGACCTTTTTACTTGGGAGATCAACGTAGACCTTTTTCTTTTTATCATGTTTGTCATATCCTAGACCTTCGGTTCCTTTGGTTTTAGTATTAAGAATCCATTTGGGAACTTCTTTGATTTTCCCATTTTCTCTTGAATTTAATTCAAGCCTAAGTCGATCATTTTCTTTTAAGGCGGATTCTAGGTCTAATTTCATTTGAAAAAGGACACATTTAATTTCTTTATTAGACTCATAACTCAATTCCATTTCTTGATACTTAAGTTGATTTAATTCAATGTTTAACATGATATTTTCTTCTTTAACTTTTTCTATAGCTTCTTTTAACATCACATTATTGTCTAGTAATTCAAAGAATCGAGTTTGCACATCGGACCTAAAAGAATTAAGGTAGGATATTGGGTCATTGCACGCTTTAAGGTCTTTTTCAGTTTTGAGACAGATGGCTGTTTGTTTTTCTAAATTTTCGTGAGAGTCTAAAATCATTTCAATTAATCTATGTTTATCCAATTTGAATAAGTAATCAGAAAATGGATCAGAAGACAGTACCTCTTTTCCTTTAGACTTCACATCATGCGTTGCCATGAGACAGAGATTGGCTACTTCTTCTTCTTCAATGGGAGCTTCGGTTTCGGCCTCGTTTTCTGATTCTCCCCATGCAGCTATCATGGCTTTGCGAAAATCGGCTTTGTTGAAGTTTCCTTTTGTTGGTTGTCTTCCTGTTTCTCTTGCTTTTCCTTTACCTTTCTCATTCTTCCATAGTGGATAATCCTTGATGAAGTGCTCGGCACTTCCACATTTGTGGCATTCATATGTTTTGGAATTTGAAGTTCCTCTTTCTTTGTTGTTTCTTTGATTTTTATACTTGTTGTTCCTGAAGAACTTCTTGAATTTTCGTACCAGCATCGCTGCCTCTTCCTCATCAGTTTCTGATTCTTCTTGATCGTTTGCTGTCAGAGGCAGACCCTTGTTCCTGGAACTGTCAGTTGTTCCCAGATGTAATTCATGAGTCATAAGGGATCCATCCAACTCTTCTAGATTAAACTTTCTGAAATCTTTAGATTCTTGAATGGCTGTGACCTTCGCTCTCCAACGATCATCTTGAGGTAGGCTTCTTAGGATTTTTCGTACTTGTTCATCTGAGGGAATTAGCCTTCCAAGGGAGACAATCTCATTCGTGATGTTCGTGAACCTAGTAAACATTTCTTGAATGCTTTCTTTAGGTTCCATAACAAATCTTTCGTATTTAGACATGAGCAAGTCAATCTTGGAACGCTTTACTTCACTCGTTCCTTCGCGGGTAACCTCTAGCAGATCCCAAATTTGTTTGGTTGTTCTGCATCCCATAATGCGATTATGTTCGTTTGGACCAAGCCCACAATGAAGCAATTTGATAGCAAGAGCATTCATTTCCATCTTTTGAAAATCTTCTTTCTCGTATTCTGTAATAGGTTTGGGAACAGTCTCGTTATTGGAGTTGGTAGTTGTTACCTCAAAGTCTCCAATTTCGATGACTCTCCAAACTTGATAGTTCTCGGCTTTAATGAAGATCTCCATCCTATTTTTCCAATACGTATAGAATTTGCCATCGAACATTGGTGGTCTCTGAGTAGAGTAACCTTCTTCCATGCGTTCGTTCATTTTCAGCATCTCTAATACACCAAGATACGGCTTTCAGGGTTTCCTGATCAAATGAGAAACAGGGCTCTGATACCAATTGTAGAAACACTTAGAGACAATGAACTGCAACAAGAGGGGGGGTGAATTGTTGTATTGCCCTTAGAGTATTTTTTGCCCTAATTTTCTTGCGGAATTTGAATAATCACTACAAAAAAACACGGAGCTTTTCGACGGAAATACATTGGTTTTTTCGTCGGTTTTAAGCGTCGGAAAATATATTTTCGACGCTTGGGAAAGCGTCGAAAAAATTAAAGTCACAAATCTTCGACGCTTTTTTCTCGACGCTTAATTTCGTCCATAAAATCAATTTTTTCGACGCATTTAACTGTGGAAAATAAGATTTCGCACCTTAAAACCAAACAAAATTTTGCGCTTTAGACACTTTAAAATGTCGAAGATGCTACTATTTCGACGGTTGTAAACGTTGAAAAAATTAAATTATGCTACCATTTTCACAATTTTAGACGGTTTTAAGCGTGGAAAATACCAAATATTTTCGACGCTTTAAAGCGTGGAAAACACCAAGTGTCGAAAAGTGCTTGCTATTTTAGAAGCTTTTATACATCAAAATGAAAATAAAACCATAATTATTTGTCATCATCCCAATATATATTAGCCTTTTCTATATCAATCCCATAACCATAGATGATGCTAATATCATAAAAATACAAGTTTAAATTACTATACAACAAAATGATGATTTTATTCGCCCAAAAATATTGTCAACAATTTACATAGATGATCCAAAATTCCAAATTATTATAACGTAAATGCTCAACACAAAAAAAAATATTGATAAAAAAAAAGCAGCTGGAGCAACAGCCGCAACACGTGACAGCAATGACAGCAGCAACTTTGACATACATCAGCAGCAGCCATGGTATCAACAACATCAGCTGCAATACCCAACCTGCACAGAGTATAGTATATTCTTTACTAATCAGGTCACATAACGGGATGTTAAATACAAAAAAAAACTATACAGTCAAGGCTTCCACAATCATATATTCCCACAATAGTTATTCCCCATGGACACCTAATTGGCCTTTTCTGCAATAGTATACGGAAAGCTAATAAGTATGGAAACTAATCTCATCAAACAAAGATCAATTGTAAGTGGTCTAAGTTGATGCAATAGTATACGAAACATTAAATCTAATGGTAGCTACTTACAAAAGAACATCCACTACATTAGTAAGAGTTTCCTCAAGAGTAAATTCCATGTTAGATAAAAGTTGCAAAGTCCTTACTGTGCATGCGGAATGATAAGTTTTTGTGAAGAAAATGACCTGCACAATATGATCACTAATTATTAAACAGAACAAATGAAAGTAAGATCTAGATCAATTGTGCTCAGTCCTCACAATAATTAAAATTATCAAAGTGAATGTCCTCACAATAATTAAAATTATCAAAGTGAATGTGAGTAGTATGTACTTATGCAACCAAACTGATGCACACTGAACTGATGCACATTGCTTCAAGAGTTGGAGGGGCTCACTTTCAGGAGTTGGAGGAGTTGCTTTTGCTTTCTCGCTTATTCGAGCTGATCTTTTAGGTGTGTCACCAATGCCCCAATCGAATTCAGAAGCAGAAGTAAATAGAAACCCCATATCTATGGTATTGAGTTCATCATCACAAAATTCCATAGATGTACCGAACAATCTTTAAGGTATTGTTTTCAATTTCAAACTTATATTTTAACTCTACAAACTATGATTTCCAAATATAGTAACCATGACTAAGATAGGTCAAGTACGCAATCACCGTAAGGCCATAGTATACTAGCATAACCAATGACTAAAAACAGGTGAGCATAAACTAGAACTAACTTCCATCATTTCCTTGTTTTATCATGTACTTCAATGTATCTCTTTGAAACTCCATACTAATCAATTAAATATTTTGCAAGATGATCGATCACACCACCTTGAACCATGCTAAATCAACAAAAAGGGTACAAAGCTACTAATTGACCAAAAAGATACAAATTCATGGCATAAATCCATTCCAAGAACAAACCCACCAAATCAATCTAAACACAAAATTAACATGATATGGAACCACTCTTGTACAAACTGAAAGGTCAGAAATTTACTTTCCACATCCATAATCTTCCAATTCATGAACATGAACATGATGCCCAACCTCCAAAGTTATGCCATTAAAAATAATAAAACTTCTACCATTGACCTTCTTATGGTCATTTGAAATAAAAAAAAAAGTTGCAGAACTTTAAATGGTAGCAATAATTATGCATCACAAAAGAAATAATCATGCAAGAAGTTACAATCTCTAAGGCACAGTCAACATATACCAAAATATATACGCAATCAATATATTTTCCAAGAGATACCCATCTACAATATGAGGTCAAGGAATTACTTACTTTCCTCTTTGCTCATGAATGATCAGTGCAGCTGATTTGGCAACAATTTCCTGATTAGGTTTAAGCACTAAACCAGAAACTTCATTAATGGTTTCAGCTTTAACAACATCTTGGTATGGCTTTAAAACAAGACCAGAATGCTCTGATTTCACCTCTGCCTCAAGGGCAGGCAACACAGCGTCACACTTAGTTATAAGTAAATACCTAGTTACAATTTACATTTTTTAATCAATAATAAGTGGAAAGATTCATACAATAAATCAAAAGTTTTCAAGTGAAATAAGATTAGGGACTTACTTTTCTGGTTTGTTTGAAATGTCATTGAGTGTGTATTCGAGAATTCGAATAAGACCCAAATTCTAAATTGACCCAGAAGAAACCATGTTTGAAAAGCTTTATTGCAGAATTCCTTTAAGCTTTTGCTTCCCATCAGAGGTAGTCAACCTAAAGTAATATATCATGCAAAACAAACTTGATTAATCACCTAATAAAACTATAGTACTAATTTTTATAATAAGAGACATACTTCAACTAGAAATTAAAACCCTAACACAATATTGTGAATATATTAGAATGTTGTAAATATATTAGCTTTTTAAGAACTTCTATATACCTTGTTAAATCCTCCATAGTCTTAATATTAAAAATTCTCAGTAATCTTAAACATTTCTCGCCAAGTATTTAAAAAACCCAAAAATCCTAAATATAATTAAGAGGCATCAAATCCATATCAACCAAAACAAACATTCATTATTAATGTTTTACAAAGAATAACCAACTTAGAAGTCAAATCTAAACAGCAAAATAGAATTAATCTTATCAACGAAGCGAATGTAAAATTATTTGTGAAATAACAAAACTTGAATAGACCCAAATCAAAAGCAAAAGGTATATCACTAATCTCAAAAGTATATTAAATATTAAGTAAAAGTGTAGAATTGTATCAATGTTAAACAAAGAAGGAAGAAGAACAATCCCTAGTAGATTTAAATTGAATGATGGTAAATCTTACGGCGAGGATGAGATGGTGATGGTGACGACGACGACGAGGATATGGTGATGGCGGCGAGGATGAGATAGTGACGGCGGTGATGGCGGTGAGGATAAGATAGTGACGGCGGTGACGGCAGTACGCACTTAGTGCCCAGATCGTAGACTTGCAGAGAAGTTGTTTTGGGATGATGAAAGGATGAAGTGAAATTATCTCTTAAGCGGCTAGGGTTTTTGTTTGCGCTGTGATGCCATTTTGTTTGTTTTAGGCGGGATGAATCCCGCTCTTCCATTCCTTTAATTTTTTTTATTTTCGACAATTAAAGATGTGTATTATCGACGGTTTTGTGCATCGAAAAACAAGCGTCTAAAGACTCCGTGTTTTTTTTTCGACGCTTTCTGTTGCGTTGAAATTTAAGCGTCTAAAAACTCCACCTTTTGTTGTAGTGAATAAAAATACTCAAAGCAATTTAAAGAAAACTAAAAAGAACACAAGAGATTAACGTGGGAAAAAGTCACGACCCTCTAGGGATTTCTCTTCTCTTATTAATTTTATGTAAATATAATTCTCTATTACATAAAACTAATTCTCCTTCTCTTCTCTCTTCTCGGTTCTCCTTCTCGTTTTTCTTTCTCTCTTTACAAAAATTCTCTCAATTCCCCTTAGACTTACCCAAGTCTAATTACAAATTCTCTAAAAAAAACCGTACAAAATAAATTCTCTAAAATGGATGAACAAAACAAGAATAGCACAAGGAGATAATCTTGGAATTAATAAGCTATTAAAAACACTCAAGATTTCCTTTCTTAATTTATGGAACTCACGAAATGAGTTGGGAGCACTCGAATGATTAGAGTGAATATTTTTCTCCCAATTCTCCATGGGAGCACTCGAATGAATTTTTACATGATTATTTCTCTCCCTTTAATCACCAAATTGTGCCGGTTATCAAAAAAAACATTTAAATACCTTTTTAGATCTTGTTATGCCATATTCCCATGATTAGGGCTGAACATAGTTTGGTCTAAACCGTAAACCAAACCGGACCAAACCGTAATTTAAGTATTTGGTCTGGTCTACGGTTTAAATGGTCTGGTCCGGTCTGTTTTTTTTAAAAATTACGGTTTTCGGTCTGGTCTAGGTTTTAAAATTTTTAGACCAGACCGGACCGGAAAACCGTAATAATATATATGAAAAATTGACAATGAATCAATGACAACTTGACAAGTTTAAGTTTGGCCCAACTCCAAAATACCAAGGGTCATACTGCCGCCCCAACTATTATAGGTTTAGAAACTGAAACCTAATTTCTGCCTTTCTTTCACTTTCTCACCGAATAGATCGGCAATTCTCAACTCTCATTTTTCATTTTTGTTTCGTTCATCCACTGATCCACCTTAGGCTTCAGTAATCAATGGCGCCTCTCTTTTGAATCTCAAGTGCTAACTTTCGAATGACTAATGGGATTTATATGATTGATTTGTGGATTTTTTGTGTTGTTTGATTTGATTTTTTTAGAACTGATTTGTTTATTTTTGCTTCAATTTTTTTTGTTGATTTTTTAGTATTTGGTACTCATTTTTTAATTTGTTTGTGTTGTTTGTTTTATTTGTTGTTTAAAGAACTCTGGTTTTTTTTTAATATATTTTTCGGCATTGTTAGTTCAATTTTATGATATAAAATAACTGTCTGTATTTTGATTTTAGTATGTATTTCGATTTTTTGATGTTCAATTTTCTACATTCAATTTTAGGGTTTGTTGGTTCAATTTTAATGTATTAATATTTACGTATATATAGATGAAAACATTATTTTAGATTCTTAATCAAAAAATGCATTAAAAAGGAAAAAACTGTAGACCAAACCAGACCAGACCGTTGTAGAACGGTCTGGTCTAGTCCGGTCTGGTGTGTTGACTGGTCTGGTCTGGTCTAAAAAATTTTCAGACCGTAATTTTTGGTCTGGTCTGATTTTTATATCAAACCAGACCAGACCGGACCGTGTGCAGCCCTACCCATGATCCTTAGCTGTGGGAATAGTGGGCACTAACGTGAGTTAGTGGGTAGAAAACTTGGTGGTTACTCCAAGTCTTCCCTTGTCTTTTAGCTAAATATAGCCAAGACCTAATTTTAGAAATCTATTTTAAGATTAAATTAAAAGTTAGTTATTCTAATTTAAGAGTTAGTTTTTAATCTTAATTCCAAGCTAACTTCCTTGTGCTTCCTTGATTTAATCACCCCTACAACAAAAATAAAAAGAAAAATAAAAACTAAAAATATTTTCTTAATAAATTTGTTGACTACTTCTCTGACTGTTGATCTGGGAACACTGCACTGTCTCTGATTGACCATTCTTCGAATTTGACTTGATCTTGAAACTGTAAAATAGCAATACCCTTTTCAACTTCTATTGGTTCCATCAACGACCTTTTAAGGATCGGATATATAACCTAACACAATAATCTCAAAACGTAATATGTTTGTTTATGTTTAAGTTATCATCAAAACCAAATTGGGCCAACAAAATCAAATCTGGCTCGATCACTTGTTAAGTGTGTTGTACTAGGCGTTAATTCAATCCGTAGGGATATTAGTATTGATGCATGAAATGTATTATGAGTTTTGGTAAATGAGAGGCTTATTATACCCAAAATGGGGGAGGATTGTTGAACATTTTAGTGTTGAACATTTTAGTGTCTAATAATCCTGAATATAATCACCAAGTACTACTAAGGTAGTGGGACAATATATAAGTCCGTAATATATAACTAAAGCTACTAAAAGTAGTGGGACAAATACGTATTAATATACTAAGTTCGTAAGGCATTTATAGTAATGACAAAACAAGAAAAAGGGACAAAACAAATCAACTTGCACAGCCTTGCACAGCCGACTTGGTTGTCCCTTTGGTTGAGCTAAAGCCGAGTCGACTTTAGCTTCTGAAAAAATCATGTTTTGGTCAGAAGGGCATCGCCGAGTCGGCGATCCTTGGGGAGGACCAACCGCCGACTCGGCGGTCTGGGCTGGGAAAAAGACCGTTGCTTTTCTTCCCGTTTTCTTGAGTTTAATGCTTAAGATTCCTTCTTTAATCTCATTATTTCTGAGATAATTATGTGTATAATGCACCATTATACTCATGAATGCCTAGGTTAATGACAATTGATGATTTTATCATCCATGTGATCATTATGGTGATGATTATGAAGAGGCTCATCTTCTATACTCTTAGAGTATAAATAGAGACCTTGGCATGGTGTTTCGCACACCCCAATTCACATCTTTTCTCTGAATTCTCTTGTGCATTCTCTCATTTGTCTTTGCTAATCCAAGAGAGTAATTAACTCTTGTATTGCTTTCCATTGCTCATAAGCCTAAACACATCGTTGTTACGTTATATACCCCAAGTACTAAGGGTATATTGAAGTTGTTTGTATCTCGTTGTGAATTTCCACATATCAACCCAAGTACCTTTGTGGGGGAAATATCACAAAAGGAAAGTGAGCACACGCCTACAACTAGTATCAAGTTTTCGGGTAACGGTTGTCGTTACAATCTAATCTTCATTATACTTAGCATTGTAATCCTTGTTGTAATTTCTTTTTGTCATCAACAAAGGGGTTTGATACAAATTCCCGATTGTAATTTGTATTGTAATTATATACACACGTAATAGTCAACACTCCAACTATCATGTGATTATCTACAATTGTTTTGGTCCCCTCTAGGCCTGATAAAGACCTTAAGCAAGCTAGGCTTCAACACAAGACCTCATAATCACGGGGCCTCATTTGATTTAACAAAGTACGCATACTATATCAATGCTCAAGGTGCAGCACACCTGGAATTATTATATCCTAATGATAAAATAGATGGATTGGTTTTGGATTCGAACCCTTTACAATTCACTTACTTAAATTTAGTTTTTTTTTATTTTTAATATTTTAGTTCTAAAATGATATAATTATTTTGTTATAGTACCAACTTAGAAGTTAGTATAGAATGTTGATTGATGAATAATAACATTAATTCAATTTGTTTACTACCTCCATTTTTTTATGGACCCATAAATATTATGTGATATACTCCAGAGTGCAAGGCTCTAAAAACTTTTTTTAGACGGAAAAAACCGTCAAGAAACTAGGTATAAAAGCTTCTAAAACATCCGTGTTTTTTTATTGTGTCCCTCTATTTTTTGGTAATTAAAATTTATTAAATTTTGACAAGCAAATTTAAATGTTTGAACAATGTATAATAAAATTAACCTTTTAATAAAAAAAAATATTTTTATGCAAATTGTCAATAATTCTTTTATCACTTGTTTCCTAATGAATTTTCAATATTGATTATTAAAGCTGTTAAAGCTTAGCTTAAAAGTTAATATACTAACAACAAAATTCAGAACTAGTGTTCAATTGTTGTTATGTGCCTTTAGTTTTTAGGGGGCCTTTTTTCGAATTTCGTCCTGGGACCAAAAATGACCAAGACAGCCACGGTTAACATTTAGGGGGTGTTTGGTTTGGGCTTTTTAGTACCAAGTAAGGGAGTCCAATACCATTACCCTACATTTTTTGTTTGGTATATGATTGGGCTAATCTAATCCCTTTCTTAAGGGTAATGGATTCCCTTAAATTATTACTCCTCATTTGTAAGCAGAAACAAATACCATTTCCTCTCATCTCTACTTTGCTTGCTCATCACCTTGAAGCCTTCAAAACAGAAACAGTATATTGAAGCTTAGGGCTCCATTAAAATCATCATCAACACAGTATGTTTTTGCAACTCTCTTTCTCTCTCTTCATGAAAATTTTGTTCTTCTATGTTTTGTTTTCCTTGTATTTAAAGATTAATCAAATTTTTTGGGTTTATTAAGAACTTATTTTTGAATTATTGGAATAATTGATTGTTGGATTTTGTTGTTCACAAATTTGACTTATGAGAGGAAAGCATTCACAAATTTCACAATAATCGATACTTGTAGTTCCAATAAACTAGAAATTAACACCATTCACATTAATTAAAAAGGTATGCAAAACTGAAATTTTTCCATAATTGGGCTAAAATGTATGCAAACATTGAAGATTATAATCAAAATTCACCATAAGGAAAGCATAATTTGACTTATGAGAAGAGGAAGAAGGCAATTTTGTGCACATATTTGCTGCAAATTGCCAGGATTCGATTAGATTCAACAATGAATTGAAAAAATTATGTTTATGTTAAATCCTCTAAAATTATGTTATTTGGTTTTTCTAATTTATTTATTTTTATTGGAAAAATTACCCAGAATAATACGACCTTTCACTGATTTTCCAAGAATAATACGAACTTTCAATTAACCACCAATAATACGAACTTTGACATGCATTTTCCGCTGGCATACATGACCTATTTATAACCAGTAGTACAGGTCTTTTTTTGACCGTTGCTCAGCAAGTTTCATCTCGTATTATTGGTGGTTAATTGAAAGTTCGTACTACCGGTTGAAACTTTCTTATAATTGGGAGGAAAATTATGTAGCGTTGACCGTTAAGCTTGGAATAGTAGATCGATAACGCCCCTAATATATTACTTCTTATAGTTGGCATGTAAAATATTTCAAATTCTTTATTTGGTTGCTCACTTATATAACTCTCTCCCCCTCTATTTAATTTTTTCTTAGGAAATGATTATTAGAATGTTCTGGTTTTTAGATGATTGAAATTGTTTTTCATGTATCATCATCGTGATATATATTATATCCCGCTCATAGTTCTTATGATCAGGGTTTAAGATGGGAAGAAAGTCGACAACTTATAATCACAAAGGAGAGTGTGATCTTGTGTTTTTAACTATAATAAACTTAATTGAAAATCAATAAGTAGTCATTAAAAATATATACTTCCTCCGTTTCATTTTAGTTGCTACATTTGCATGGGCAGAGGAATTAAGAAAAGGTGTGCATAACATATAAAGTACTTTAAGAGGAAAAAAAGTGAGTGAGGTATAGAGTGGGATAAAAATTGGGATAAATTAGATATTTATATGATTGTTTTATTACTACAAATAAAAATGTAGCAAGTAATATGAAATTGCCAAAATGAAAAATATACCAAGTATTATAGAACAGAGGAAGTATATAATAAAATTAGTAGAGAAATTTAGTAATAAAATTAGTTAAAATATTATGGAACAGAGAAAGTATATAATAAAATTAGTAGAGAGAAATATAGGAATAAAATTAATTAAAAATATATAGGGATCATAAATATTATAAAAACACTAAAATAAAATAAATTAAAAATATGAAGAGCCATACACATTAAATCATATTAAAATTATAGGGGGATTAGTAATTATTGACAAATTAAGTCAATTATTGTATTATAAATAGAAAGATGTTTAGAAAATAATAAATAAAATTATCTAAAATGTAAATGTCAACATTCCAGGAACGAAAGGAGTTTTTAACAATTGTCAACTTCCACCTTCTTTAAGCAAAAACTTATATTTATATGTACATTTCATTCCACGATTTATTTTTCTATTACGTCATACAAATTAACCTCGCAATTCCTATTCTCTAATTTTATCCAACTCAGAACTTCTTTTAATGTGTATTAAGATTAATTATTAACTATTCCTGTCCGAAAATGAGAACAATTAATTATGTGATTAACCACCTGATTTTAGGATTAATCAAGATGATTAAGCTGGTGGAGGCCTTGAGCTTAATTCCATGCCAGTTATGCTGCCAGATCTTTAGGAACGGAGAATGAGGGATGATCTACAAAATACGCCACAGGTTAGAAAAGGTCCGGGGCTCTTCCCCGGAATCCTTCTCCGACGCTCAAGTCACTACTGGATTCAAAGAGTTTGCCTACCGAGTCCCTCATGACGCACAGTGGCAGTCAGGCGGATTATCGCATAGGGCTTGTTTAGACGTGAGGTCAAATGTAAAGAGAATAAGCAAATTTACTGTATTATTGCTATATTGTATTACAAAGTTTCTCACTCTTGAGTGTCGATAATAGTATGCTACACGTTACTTTGTATTGGGTTATAATTGTTTGTATTTTGTTGCTGTGGTTTCCTTGTTGTAGTAGAGTTTGCTTGTATATATAGACAATCTTCAGAGCTACAATCTTCTTACGTACTCTCAAAAAGACCTTTCTTTACTCAAGTTGTTTACTTTTTATAAGACTTTTCCCCACTTTTACACGTGTCACTTCCTCAAGCCATATGAAATACTTTACTTGTCTTTTCTACAGATTTTGCCTCCCACTCTAGTAATAAGATACCTCTTATCATCATCATTACTTATACAAGTGTTGTACTTATCAGATTCAACGAACTACCCTCTTGTTGCCAGATCCTAAGCGGACTTTGCTGCCCTTCTGAGGTGTTCCCAGATGGATCCCAGATTGCCAGATAGGTCTCCAAGTTGCCAGATTCTACCCCTTTTCCCATTGTTCCGAGTAAGATTGGAGTTAATCCAAATCTTCTTATTTGTATTTTTACCCATACAATTTGCCCCCTCAGACCTGTAAATTCAGGGTGTTGATTTTACATGTCTGCTCTGGCTTATTCTTTGGGTGAGCTCCAGTATCAAGGGACCCTACACTCAAATCCCTCGTTTGATGGAGCTTCCCTTCGTCTTCTGGTTGGGGAGAGCGACGCCATGGGTTTATTATCCTTCTAGCTGGAACCCCATGCGATTTGCACCTTTAACGTATTGTCCTACGTTTTCGTGCCATCCTTACCCGACAGGCTGTTCGATGTAGAAAAGCATACTGGTCGCCGGGTGGGAGTCGTTTAAGCACTTTCGCATGCAGTACCTCTTAAAGGATCTCAATGCTCTTTCTACCACAACCTTGGGCTCTCCCCCTCTTTTATCAACTGTTTCCCGATCCGTCGCTCTTCTTAGATGTGTCACCTCTGGAATTCTATCTTTGGGGCCGTGACACATCCCAGATTCATCGCCATCCTTTGCTTGTCCTTAGCTACACACAGCCAACCGCTCGCTGCATACATGATGTAGCTCACGAATGGCGGTGGTAGAGGACGCGGTGGAGGGAAACGGAAATCAGAAGCGGGTGGCTCGAGGAAGTACCCTCCAATCGGTACTTACCTCCATGGTCAGCCACTCACTCAAACCAACGGGAGAAAAATGGCAAGGGTGATCAGAATACAGGCCATCGGTCCTTTGTTGATCTGTGACCACCCTTGGCGTTCTAATCCCGCCTTCTTCTTTCTCTTTGACGTTAGTACGATGGTTGGGCATACTCTTTAACAATTTTGTTTTTATTTTCCTTGACTTAGCACGACCTCGTAATCTCGCAAAAGACAATAATGCCGTACTAAAGTCAAAGAGAATATCAACCAAATCATCAAACTCTTCTTGGAAGATCCACCCCATTGACCTTTCTTTTGATGATGTGTTTTTGTTTTTGTGATGTGGGAAAATAGGAAATCCTTTTTGGAACATCTCTTTCTTTGGATTGTACTTCGTGTTTCTCTGCCTTCTCGAAAATGCTTGGAGGGGGTATTTATAGAGATTTTTCTGCAGTTACTTCGGGTACCTAACCGTCGCTTTGCTTTAAAGTGGTTGTCAAATCACTGAAATGAGGCTTACAGACTTTTGAACTTTAGGCGACAAATGATTTGGCCCTTGATCTTCTCATACCACGCGTCTCTCTATGAGAAGGTTAATTTTCTCCATTATTTACTGTTGAAGAATTACCTTCCCCATGTAGTTATCACTTCTTTGCCGCATTTCCCAGATTTCACTTTTGCTTTATTCCCATCTTCCTGGCATTCCTTCTTCCAAATACAAGTTTGATTCGAGGAAAGATGCTAGTTTGTGACGTGTCCTGTTGGTTACATTATCCAGTTGACCTTGTGAGATTCTTTCTAGCAAGTTTTCATCTAATAAGGCACCCTGCTAGGACATTTTCGGTCTGGCAGGATATCTTGCCAGAACGTGCATCATCCCTGGGAGGTTCTCGATCTAGCTAGATTTCGCCTTGGTCACTGGGACATTTTCACCAAATCTTTGAACAAATCTTTTTTTCTGACAGACACCGTACTCGGCTTCGAGTTGTACCGTTTCATCATTATCCTTGGTAGAATAAGTTTCTTCATTAGTTACCCATCAAATCACTACACTCTAGGGTTTTTGGCGCTTCAATTTCTCAGCGGTCAGATTTTACTCTTCGTTTCCAGCGACTTTTGACCGTTGATTCTTTTTTCACAACGGTCTTATTTTCACCAGCCTGTTTTATAAATGCTTGACATTTACCAGACTCTTTTCTTTTGTTTATTCTCTTGTCTTGCCTCAATCTTTAATTCTTCTTTATTCGCTTTTGCTTTCTTGCTATTTTCCTGATCTTTTCCTTTCTCAATCAAGATGGTTGTTGTTCCCAATATAAGGTATGACTTCGTCCAAGGTTTACTGGAGAATCCAAGGTTCTTTCTACCAACGGCTGTGCGGGCTGAGGCCTTGCCTCACAAGCCGCCCCCTTATTGGGAGATGATTCAACAGTGGGTGCATTTTCGTTGGGCGGATGACTTGATTCCCCCAACTGCTAGTATTCCTGATAATTCTACCTTTGTTCCGTTCGACTTTACTTCGCTAGATCTTGATGGGGCACATAATCTGCGCGCATCTACATTGAAGGAAGGGATTCTCCATGAGATGATATTAGCCCGGACTAACTTTGTCTTAGAGGATTACTGTCATATCCCCAGGGACAAGGGATACTGGTGTAGATTAGGAGATGTGGGTCTTACAGCAAACGAATATTACGTCTCTTCTAACAACGAGAGTGACGTATTCATTCCTGTCGGCATATACCACTTCGCCTTCGGGCTTCGCTTCCCCCTTCCTCCTTTCTTTTCTAACTTGCTCTGTGATTATCGGATTTCTTTAAATCAACTTCTTCCTCAGGCTACCAGGAAGATCATGTCGTTTATATGGACGTGCAAATTCTTGAAGTTACCCAAGACACTTCGGTTATGGCGTAGTTTGTACAAACTGGACCTTCATAGGAGGAGGCCCTTTGTCTCTTTTACTTCTATCAATGAGGCGTTTTCCTGCTATCCCAAGTTAGAGGACTTAAAGGATTATGTAGACAGGACAGTTTTGGTGAGGGCGCCCAAAGCCCCCGATCACCCATATAGGTATCTGCCCCCTGTTTTCTGGAGTAAGCCTTTAGCGGGGACTACTTATTCTCTCAAACAGGTGCTGCAGTTTTCCAGAAGAAAGCGTCATGCTTTTTGCCATTTCACCAAATCGGGCACTGGTTCAGTGCCATCAGGTTGGTTGCCTCATCATGCTGTTGTTCAGCAAGATCTGACTTTGTCGTTGGTGGGGTTGTCTGAGTGCACCACCCCTGGTGAGTCGTTCTTTACATGCTTCGATTAGTTTCATCTTTGCCTTTGTGGGCCTGCATAACCAGATGTTGGCTTCTTAGCTAACGCCTCCATTCATTGTTAAGTCATGTTGTGGCGGTGATTCCATGGAGGATGCTGGGTATTTCCCCTCGTGGGAAGTACCACTGGCAGACCCCTCATATCCCTTGGGCTACGGAACAGCAAACCACCAGTTGTATCGGTTTAGCACCATGTCTCCTCCTCCTCCTATCAAGCATTATCAGGAGAGGAGACAGGCTGGCTTCTATCGCAATCCTTGGGATTCCAATAATCCTACTGCGTGGAGGAGAGGGGACTTCTGTCCTGAGGGGACTGCCTTTCATCTGCAGCCCGGGTAGGGTCCTCTTCCTCCCTCTGATTTTCTTTATGACGACCCGACTGTCTGGGTCGGTCCCCATATGGAGGTGTTTACTGTTTCTTGACCGTTCAATGGGAAAGATTCCGGTGTTGACTATGCACCTGGCCCCTCAGCACGGGTCCCTGCCACTGCAGCCCGCTAAAAGAAAGGGGCGTGCAGGCAAAGGGAAGAAAGTGGCGGAGGCGGATGTAATTACTTTCAAGCCTTAGGATGGTGAAGTTACTCCTCTTGACATTATTCCTTTGGCATACCTGGCTCCTGGGGGTTCACATGTCATTGTGTTACACCCCAGATCAGCCCTAGGTGTTTTATAAAACCATACTACCTTCCTCTCTTGTTGTAACTGTTTTTCTTTGCTCATTTTTACTTATCTGACATTGTTTTCGCGTTCCAGGCTCATCGCGGACTATTGTTGTCCCTTCTCCTGCCCCCCTGTCTGTTTCCAACCAATCCTCCTCTGTTGGGATCGAGTCAGGCGAGATAGTGGAGGTGACGGGGGAGTCTGAGACCTTGCCTGAGGGATCCCCTGCTCACTCAGGTGTGGCTAGGGGGCGGGGTCTCTAAGCACCTCTGTTGCCTTGAGTGCCACCCACTTTTTTCCGGATCTCGAGGATGGCACGCTGGACCGCTTTGATATTCCTGCAAGGGGCATGGGTAACCCTTCTCTGTTTTTCTTGCCTGCTTTGTATCATCTTTATATGGTGATTATTGCTTATCATAAAGTTGTGTTGTGTAGATGCAGAGTTACCTCTCCTTAAGGTTCTTATTGAGGAGGATAGGGAAGTAGATCAGACACCTGGGGAGGAGATTACTTCCCCGATGGTTCGACCTACTGTTGAGGTTGGTGCTCCTTCTACTCCTCCGGGGGCAATTGAAGGTCCCATTGCTATGTCTGCCCCCCAGGAGGATCCTCGGACTAGCGGCGCTCCTGTTGTCGAGCTAGGAATCAACGCTATCTTTGAAGCCGTTTCGGTTGTCGAGGCTGCAGCAGCTGCGCCTGGGAGCCCAAACTTACGTGTTATGGAGGCTGATCCTGGGGTTCCTAATGATCCATGTCAGCCCTCACATATTGTCGGCTCTTCCTCTGCTGCCATGCGACCCCCGGAAGGTAATAACTTTTGCTATAATTGTTTCTGCTGGATATATTATTCATGACGTTGTTTCTTCCTTTTTTCAGAATCACCCACTTCCCAGAAAAGGCCGGCAGAGAATCTTCCTTCTGAAGTTCCTCGACCTGTCAGGCAGCGGGTAGATGACGGGATGACTTCCCAGCATTCCGGTTCCATGGATCTGATGAATCACGTTACTAGGATTCTGCCCGGACCTCCTCAGATGTTCAAAGCGATACCTGGACGTTCTGTCTGTAGCTCTTTCAGGATTCCTCCTGATTCTGTTCCCTTATTCTTTTTCTCCCTTTGTGCAGATATTAGAGACGAGCTTTTTTGAGCTAGGAAACCCGATGTCGAAGACTTATGATTCTGAATTTAACTGTCTTCACTAGAGAATCCAGGCTCAAGATTCTGAGATTGATGCGCTCTAGGCCAAGTGCCAGGAACTGGAGACATTGTGCACAAGGTGTGCAGAGTTGGAGGTGTCTTTACCAATCTGCCAGAAGGAGGCTGCTGATTTCGAAGCCAGGTGTTGCTCCTCAGAGGAGTTGGTTGCCAGTCTCCAAAGCGATAATGCCACTAGGGATTATAATCAGCTTTGGAGGAGCATAACAAACAATTTGCTGAGATTGCAGACCTCCAGACGAAACTTATTGATGGGGTGGTCGAGTTCAATGGTCTCCAAACTGAGATGAAGAGGGTGCAGGATACTTTGGCCCAGTCGCAGCGGGAGTATGTCGAGATGGAAGAGAAGTCTAGACATGAAATTGCTGCTCTGCCGGAGGAGTTATCAGATCTCCGGGTTCAGTTTAATCGTAACAAAGAGTCTTTGAAGATGCAGGGTAAAGCCCTCACAGAAGCAGAGAATGAGCGTATCAGGTTTAAAGTTGAGCGTGACCGGCTGCAGGATCAAGTGAACATTCTTGAGGCTGAGAAGGGGAGCCTCAAAGATGAGAACAAGCGGATCACTACTCTCTTTAGGAATCAGTACTTGGAGCGAATTGCTGCTGATAGGGCCAAGACTAAGGATAAGACTTTGTGGTTTTCCATGATTGCCGTCTTTTCTGCCTATCTTGCCTTAGACTTTTCACAGATTATTCCTTTCCTTGATCCTCAGGCTCCAATCTCTCCCCTCTTGCCGTCACTGAAGACCCAATACCTTGCGGCCCTATCAGGGATTCAGCCGTCCTACATCTGCTTTTGTTCCTATGGAGGATGCAACACCAGCTGCCGGGTCTGGGGGCTCCTGTTGCTGAAACTTCTGGCACCAAAGATGTTTCGGGCTTAGGGATTCAACCGTCGAAGCACCCTTAGAATCTTTTTCACTTTCTTGCACATGATTGCTTTTTGTAGATACTTTTGGCTGTTTTGTACAGATTGTGATTTACTGTTGCTTGTTTGTACCAATCAATACTGTTTCTCAGTGCTGACTAGGTTTTTGTTGGCTTTTCTTCCATTGTGATTTGCATTTTTTGGGTGAGCCTCATGGTGGACCAGGGATAAGGGTGTGTTTACCCCTTTTTCCTTTTTCACTGTGTTCCCTGGCTCATCGGGGTCAGGGTTACCTTCTCCATTGACTGGGCTCCTTAGCTTTTTAGGGCCAGGGCTTTCCCATAGGCTCAGCTGGGCTCCTTAGCTTTTTAAGGCCAGGGCTTTCCAACTAGCTAGGTTTACAAGTGTCATAATCCTGCTTAAGGATTCTCTAAACCACTTGCCTTTCCAAGGCTTATCTGAACGCCCCAAGACCATGACGTTCCTCTAGTCAACCCTCTAAATTCTCAGCGAAAAGATTAGAACGTAAAATAAGGATGTTTGCTTTATATCAGGATGAAATTACATACACTTGATGCTTACACATAGTATCTTTTGAGCATTTTGGCATTCCACTTATGCTTGAGGTGACCTCCGTCGGCCGTCCTCAACCAGTAAGTACCGTTGCCAGAATCTCCTGAGATGATGTAAGGACCTTCCCATTTTTTAGACAATTTCCCATGCTCGCGTTTCTGGGTTGCTTTGGCGTTTCTGAGTACCAGATCCCCAACCTGAAACGTTCGACGTTTGACCTTTCTGTTGTAAAATCTGGCGATTCTGTTTTGATACGCCGCCATCTTCAAAACCGCATCTTCCTTGACTTGCTTTATCAGCTCCAGGTCTAGGAGTCGTGATTCCTGGTTCTCCTCTGGACTTAGGAACTTCGTTCTAGCCGTGGGGACCCCAATCTCGACGGGAAGAAGAGCTTCGGACCCGTACACAAGTTTGAAAGAGGTTTGGCCAGTAGCTTCTTTAACGGTCGTTCAGAGAGACCATAAGACATCATAGATCTCGTCGACCCATAAGGCTTTTGCCTCCTCCGATTTCTTCTGGAGACCATAAGACTTTGGCCAGTAGCGCAATAGAACTGTGTCCCATTATCTACTGTTAAGACCCTTGGTAGTCCAAAACGAGTGATAATGTTCTGCCAGATGAACTTCTCAACTTTTCTCGAGGTGATCGTTGCTAAAGATTCTGCCTCTATCCACTTTGTGAAATAATCTATAGCAACGATCAGGAATTTCTTGCCCCCTGCAGCCAATTTGAATGGTCCCAGTAGGTCCATTCCCCATTCTCTGATCTAGGCAACCTTTCGACGTGCACCATCTCAAACTTCGAGATCAGCTCTTGAACTTTTCTCAGGTACCGTTGCATATTGCCGTCTCTGGCCTCATATTCCCCTGTAATTTGATTTACCACAAGCTGGGAATCAGTCTTGAGGCTCACCTTACAGGCCTCTAGTGCTCTGCATAGTTGTAGTCCTGCTATGACGGCCTCGTATTCTACCTCATTATTCATTGCTTTGAATTGGAATTTTAGCGCGTACTCAATGATCTTCCCTTCAGGGGAGATCAGCACCAAGCCTGCTCCTGCTCCGATCGTCCTGGATGATCCATCTGTGAGAAGTTGCCAGATTGGCTCTTCGTTTTCTTGCTTTGGAGCCCATTCGGCGAAAAGGTCTGCTAGGGTCTGGCCCTTTATCGCCTTCCTTGGTTTGAACTGTACACCCATGCCATTTAATTCCACTGCCCACTTGGCCAATCTCCCCGATCTTTCGATCTTGGTGAGACTCTTTTCCAGTAGCAAGTCGATCAAGACCACTACCGTATGGGCATCGAAGTATGGTCTCAACTTTCTGGCAACTGTGATAACCGCATAGGCCGCTTTCTCGATCAAGGGATATCTGGATTAAGCTTCTAAGAGCACTTTGCTGACGAAGTAGATGGGGTACTGCGTCTTGTTTTCTTCCCTGATCAGAATAGCACTTATTGTCCACTGGGTTGCGGATGTGTAAAGATATAGTGTTTCCCCAGTGACAGGCCTTGCCAGTGTTGGCAATCCATGTAGGTGCTCTTTCAACATCTCAAATGCTTTTTTCTGCTCCTCTCCCCACTTGAAATTCTTGTTACCTTTCAAGACTTTGGAGAAGGGCATCACACGTTCCGCCGTTTTCGAAATAAATCTGGACAGGGCTGCCATTCTTCCTGTCAACTGCATAACTTCCCGCTTGTTAGTAGGCTCTCTTAGGTCTAGGATCGCCTGGATCTTCTCGGGATTGGCATCAATCCCTCTTTCGCTGACCAAGAACCCTAAGAACTTCCCAGATCTAATGCAAATACACACTTTTTGGGATTAAGCCTCATCTGGTACTGCCTCATGTTGTTGAATGTTTCCTGTAGATCTTCTACCATGTCTTTTTCTGTTTTGCTTTTGACAGTGGAGACGTCTACATAAAATTCCAGATTCCCGCCTCTTTGATTTTTAAAGATTCTATCCATCACTCTCTGGTAGGTCGCGCCAGCATTTTTCAGACCAAATGGCATCATCTTGTAATTGAACACCCCTGCTGAGCACAGGTAGGTTGTTTTCTTCTTGTCAGCAGGGTTCATATATATTTGATGATATCCTGAGAAGGCATCCATACATGATAAGAATGCATAACCAGCGGTAGAGTCCACTAACTGATCTATCCTAGGCAGAGGATAACAATCTTTAGGACAACATTTTTTTAAACTAGTGAAATCAATACACATTCTCCACTTTCCAGGTTGAGCTTTCTTCACCAGGACAACGTTGGCTAACCAGTCAGGGTAGAGACATTCCTCTATGAACCTTGCATCCAACAATTTCTGGACCTCTTCCTCGATGATCTTATCTTTTTCTGGTCCAAAGTTTCGCCTCTTCTGCTTTACTCGCTTGACCCCCTCGTAGACGTCGATCTTGTGTGTCGCCACTTCGGGGTCAATGCCAGGCATGTCTTCTGCCGAGTAGGCAAAAAGATCAGTATTGCGTTGAAGGACGTTTATCAGCTGGAGACGAGTTTGGGCGTCGAGATTCTTCCCGATTGTCACTGTTTTATCGGTCCCCTCCACCAAGGTGACTTCCTCTATCTCCTGATCGTCAATCTCGATCTGGGGAGAATTCTTGTGTGGGCCCTCTTCATCCGAAGGGCGAGGATCGATCTCAATCATGTTTTGTGCCTTCGCGACAGATAATGGACTAGGGGTGAAAGTTTGGTCTACGGTTCGGACTTTCATCGAAACCAAATCGAACCATATTTTATTTGGTCTCCATATTTTCAGACCAACACCGAACCAAATTAGTTTCTAGACCGAACCAAATCGAACCGCAATTTTTTTTGTAGACCAAACCAAACCGCCCAGACTGAATTTCCTAGGCCGAATTTTTTTTTTGGATCGAATAACTATTTAAACTACAATTACAATAATTAAGACAACAGCAAATCATACAAGATTAATAATAATAGACATAATGTCTTACAAAGTCATTCAAACTAACAAATCTTGTAAAATACTAAACAACGTCGACCGCTGAAGCCTTAGGGTTTTGAAGCTTCTAAAGAGAGAATGGAAGACTTAGGGTTTTCAGAATAGAAATGAAAAAAAAGAGGAAAATTACTCAAGTGTAGGACTGGGTGGGAATGGGACGGCGGTAGAGTAGTACAGGTATTGTGTATTTCTAGGATTTTCAATTTTTTAGGTTTAGAATGTATTGGGCCTAGGCTAATACATTAATGTTATTGGATTATATGTAATTTCTTAAATATTTGGTTAGCGGTCTACAAATTCGGTTTTCGGTTTTTGAAAATTGCAAACCTGATTAAACCTTAATATTTTGGTTTTTGAATTTTCAAACCTAATTCAAACCAAATTATAAAAACACCAAACCATATTTGTTATTCGGTTTGGTCTACTTTGGTTTGCGGTTTTAATCCGAATAAGTTTCACCCCTATAATGGACTCGTTAGCTTCTCTTTCTCACTCTCCGGTTGGGGAGCCTCTATTTGCCTGGGGTTTTCCGTTGCTTTTGTATCGCTTTCTGGGACTTTCCTCATCCCAATCTTAGAGAAATATAGGAATACAATTATACCTTTCCGACGAAAAGGAGGGTTTGATGATGTGTAGAGGGGATGCCAGTAACAGCCACTGTGAACTTCCTTCGGAGAATACAATTATACCTTGTTGGGGAATCGATAACGTAGAACTCTTGGGGTACAGTAATAGTCACCCCTTGTTTATCAGCGATGGTGATCGGCAGCGTGACTTTTCCTTCAGCTAACATGGATTCCCTAGAGAATCCGACAATTGGATTACTGGAACCCTTCAGCTGGCTTTTATCTACGTCCATCTGGTCCCAACATGACTTGTAGTTCATGCTTTATGATAAGGATTTTGATGCTTTATAATATGGATTTGGTATTCGTTAATTGATATTAAACGATTTTGATGCTTTATAATACCAAAACTTAGTCATTATAACTCCGAAACCTAGTCATTATAACTCCAAAAAACCACCATTAAAGAAGCTTAAGAAAAAAAAAAAGTAAACCTCAAATGTTCATCCTCCACAAATTCAACCTCACAATCCTCCTGTTCTTGCTTTGAATACGTATTCCCTCGCATAATTTAACGCAAGACTAATATAGTTTGGTTGGATCAACCCAGAAAAAAAAAACAAATACAAAGATAATAAAATTTTTTTGTTGGGTTTCTCTAATTAAATACAAAATTAGAAATCATTTTGTGTTTCGTCTGTAATTTGATCTGCAATTCAAACCTTAGATTAAAAACTGTATAAAATAACAGAAAAAAATTAAAAATTAAAAATTTCTGGAATTTTAAAATTGGGTTTTTTAAATGAAGGGTGTAGTTTTAAGGGAAAAGGGGTAAACATACCTAGAATTGATGAAGAAATGGTCGACAATGGCTAGAACTCTGAAAATTATGGTCGAAAATGGAGACGAAGATGAAAGATCACTAAACTCTGAAGATTTGGCGAAAATGGCAAGGATGGCTTGAAGAGTTGTAGAGGAATGGATGGTTTCTTCTCCCGATGATTAATAATGAGTAGTTTAGGAAAATGAGATGACAAGACCTTGGGAATCAGTTTTTTTTTTCTTTCAAAACCTTGGGAATTAGTTTGTTTTTCTTTTTTTATTTTGTTTTTTAATATTATCAAAATACAAAATTGGGCTGGCCCAATGCATTGGTCTATCCTATAGACCGTATCTTGTGAGATATTGTATTAAAATATAGTAGTGATAGTGAATGAATGTTATTATGGAGTCAAAAAACATACTAATAGTGAAAACTAGATAATTCCCGTGCGATGTACGTTTTTTTTTATTTTATTGTTTTTTATAATATTTAAAAAATAAAGAAAATGAATTCTAAATTATTGATTATTCATTATCAATAAATTATTAATTGCATATAATAGTTAATATTTGATTCAATTTTAATTTTACAAATACTATTTTATAAGTTTTGTATAATGTTAATAATGTTATTTTGATAATATTTTAATATTTACTAAGTAAGAATAACAAAATATGTTTAAAATAAATTTAATATTTAAAATTTTATTGAAATGTAGATTACATTAACCAATTTCATTAATGCATTTACATATATTGATTAAATAAACTAATTTCAAATGTATTAATTATTATGATAATATATTCATTAATCATTAGGATTAAACAACATATTAGGATGACATCATTATCCTTCATTGGAGGAAAAATTTTAATTTACAAAGTAAAACTTCATTAGTTTGGGGGGATGGTGATGTAAGCGTTCACTAGTAGAAAAAAAAGCTATTGGCTGCTAAACATTAGTTGCGGTTCCTAAAAAAACGCAGCCTTTAATAGAAGGAAAAAAAGGGCGAAAAAAAAATTGCTTAAAGGCTGCTGTTTCTAGTAGAACCACAGCAAATGAGTTAAAAAAAATCAACACAAGTAAAAGGCTGCGATCTGCCTTTGAACCGCAGCAAATATTAAAAAAAAGAAAAAAAAAAAAAAAAAAAAAAAAAAAAAAAAAAAAAAAAAAAAAAAAACTATTTTTAACGCTTTATCTTCTCAAAGCTAGGGCTGCCGTGCATAAACCCTTTATCTTCTCTCTGCAATTTTTCAAACTTCTTCAAAGGCTGCCATAAAAAAAATCAACACAAGTTTCTTCAAACTTCTTCAAACTTCTTATTCTATAATAATTGAGCATGATTAAACTTCTTCAAACTTCTTCAAAGGCTGCCATAAAACATTGTTCAAACTTCTTCAAACTCTCTCTCCGCCAAAACCATGCGAGTCCACCACCACCTCCGTCGTCTCCTCCTCCTCCGCCGCACTTTCTCTACACTTCCTCCACCATCACTCACAGGTAGGAAGGATTTTTGTTAATTTTTTGTTCGTATCATTTTTTCTTGATTTTTTTGTTGATTTTTTGTTGATTTTTGTTTATTTTCGTAGATTAATTTTCGTAGATTCCTCCATTCGAAGATTTATTTTGTTTATTTTGATTTATTTTGTTTATTTTGTTTCAAGATCTGTAATTCATCTACAACACCAAATCGAACAATCAAGAACAATCTACAACATGAAATCAAGAACAATCTTACACACCAAATCGAACAATCAAGAAATGCCGTTTTGATTTATTTTGTTTCAAGATCTGTAATTCATCTTTATGTATTTTGTTTAGTTTATTTGTTGAGATCTGGAATTTATTTGTTTAGTTTATTTGTTGAAATCGAATTTATTTGTAGAGATCTGGAATTCTTCGTCGTTTGATATTTTTGTTGAGATCTGAAATTCATCTTTGCTGCTATTCACAAGGAAAATAAGTTTTCTTTTTTGTTGAGATTTGGAATTCATCTTTGCTGCTATTCACAAGGAAAATTCACAAGGAAAAAAAACAAAAAAAAGGGGTAAAGGCTGCGGTTCTAAATAACCGCAGCAAATAAGTTTTTTTTTGTTTTTTAAAAGACTAAAGGCTGCGGTTTTTATAACCGCAGCAAATAAGCTTTTTACATTTGCTGCTATTACTAATAATGCGATTCAAAACCGTAGTTTATATTGGTCTAAAAACTGCAGCCTTTAATGTTTTTTCCACTAGTGGTGTTTTATTTTAGTTATAGTTATAGATAGAGAGAGGCCCGCCCTTTGGTAAATATATTTTGGACTAGAATAACGAATTGAGTCAATTAGACATTTTATTGGTTATTATTTGGTACAAAAATTTTTAACATAATCACATATTCTTATTCTATTCGACAGATTTAATAAATAATCACATATTCTTATTTAATTAGACATATGTTAATATATTTTGGACTAGATTGTTATGTTTTGTACAAATTTATTTATTTAGATGTTAATAAACAATTTAATTCATATTACAACAAGGTGACTCATAATTTAAATTGGATATAAAATAAGTAAATAGTAAATTTAATATCAAAATAGAGCTTTATTGACTTTATAAGATAAGATAATAAGTTGCAGAGGTGTGAGGAGTTGTACCACGTCCTTGCAAGAATTAACATTGTTAACAATTGTAGAAGAAAGCCATTAATGGCGTAACTCTTCGTCTGTTAGAGCAAGAACAGGAGAGAGAAAATGAGTTTTGTAATCTTGTTATTAATGAATTGAATTACAGTTGTAAGCCTGTAATATACCTACACCCTATTATATACTATGGGAGAACACTAAGAATACAACATATCAAGTAGTATAAGATACTAAAAGACAAAATACTAAGCTACTGAAGTATACAAAATATTGAATATTATACAAGGAAGCTAGTTTATTAACATCCCCCCTCAAGCTTGGGGTGCGGAGCACATTCCAAGCTTAATTGGACAGAATATTCTGAAAATGAGATGAAGGAAGGATCTTTGTGAACACGTCAGCTAGCTGAGTGGATGTAGGTAAGTAAGTGAGCTGGAGTAAACCATCCATTACTTTTTTGCGGGTAAAGTGACAGTCTATTTCAATGTACTTGGTGCGATCATGACGAACCGGATTATGAGCAATGTTAAGAGCAGAGATATTGTCGCAATGAAGAGTAACCGGTTTGAGATTACAAATACCAAGCTCTTTTAAGAGACGAACGGTCCAAGTTACTTCGAAAGCAGCGGAGGCCATTGCATGATACTCAGCCTCAGATGAAAAACTAGAGACGGTGGTCTGTTTCTTGGATTTCCAACAAATAGGGGATTTACCAAGGAGAAAGAGATAACTAGTAATGGAGTGTCGAGTGTCAATACAAGAATCCCAATCGGAATCCGAGAAAGCCTGCAAGGAGAGGTGATTTGTAGCTCGAAGAAGTATGCCCTGACCAGCTGTGGAATGGACGTAGTCCAGAGTATGACGAAAGGCCTGAAAATGGGCATTAGTGGGTGCTTGCATATATTGACTCAAAGACTGAACAGTAAATGCAAGATCGGGACGTGTATGCGTGAGGAAATTAAGTTTTCCAACGAGGGAATGGTAGAGCTTCATATCAGAATAAGGAGGAAAGTTAGCTTGTTGGAGCTTGAGATTAAGAGGCAGCGGAGTGACCACATTCTTAAAAGAAGTAAAATCACTGTCACGAAGGAGCGCTTGGGTAAACTTTTGTTGGGAAATGGTAATACCATCAGGCAAGTAATTGATTTCTATACCAAGAAAGAACTTTAAGATACCCAAATCCTTGATGGTAAACACGGTATGTAAATGATGTTTAAAATCAGCAATAACAGTAGAATAAACACCTGTTAAAATTATGTCATCAACATAAACGGCGCTAAGAGTGAGGGAAGAACCAGTACGGCGGATGAAGAGGGACGGATCATAATAGGACTGTGTGAAGCCTTGTTTGTGTAGCTCAAGATTGAGTTTGGCGAACCATTGGCAGGAGGCCTGTTTTAGGCCATAAAGAGACTTGCGGAGGCGACAAACAATATTTTGAGCATGAGAAAGACCCGGTGGAGAAATCATGTAAACCTCTTCGTGTAAGTCACCGTGAAGAAAGGCATTATTAATGTCCAACTAATAGAGAGGCCAAGCCTTAGAGGAAGCAAGAGGTTGAAGACAACAGATGGTTGTCATTTTTACAACAGGAGAGAAAGTCTCCTGATAGTCGATACCGTACTCCTGCATATATCCCTTAGCAACCAAGCGAGCTTTGTAACGCTCAAGTGTTCCAACAGATTTCAATTTCACCTTAAATACCCATTTACACCTAATGGGTTTCTTGCCATAGGGAAGAGGAACGAGGTCCCAAGTGTGATTAGTTTCAAGAGCATGTAGTTCATTTTGAATGGCTTGGACCCACAAAGGGTCTTTAATTGTTGTTGTGTACGATTTAGGTTCATTGTGGGAGGAATGCGAGGTAAGAAAAGCAGAATCAGAGGAGGGAAGTTGAGCATGAGACACAAGATTACACTAGTGACTAGTGGTAGTGTTGCAAATGAAGTCTTGAAAGTGAGAGGGAGGTTTATGAGACCTTGACGACTTTCGAACAGGGATGGGAGAGGTAGGAGTTTGAGATGATGGAAAATAAGAGGAGAGGTCTACTAGTAAAGAGGGGTCTTGATTTTGAGGAATAAGTGGGTCAGAAGGTAAGGTTGAGTTGGACGGTTGGGAGGAATTAGAGGAATGAGTAGATTGAGGAGATAAAGGTGGTGGAGGAGATAAAGTGTCGTGAGTAGGGAAAAGACTTTCTGAAAAAGTGGAGCCATCTTCGGAAGAGGAAGGGGACAAAGACCGTGGGTAAGAAGAGGGAAAAGAAGTTGGTGTGGGGTAAGAGGAAATGTCAGGTAAAATAGTGGTAGCAAGTAAATATATAGTGGAAAAAGGAGTTTGTGAGCTAGTGGAATTATGGATTGGAACACTAGTGGAAAAATCTCTATAGGCTGCGGGCATTTTATGGGTATGGGCTGCGGTTTTGTCTCGCAGCCCTTGGAGTAGCAGCAAATAACATTAACTTATTGGCTGCGGACATAATGCCCGCAGCCCTTAACCCATTTTCAAAAAAAATTTTTTTTTTTTTTTTAATTTCGT
This sequence comes from Amaranthus palmeri, assembly GCA_019776075.1. Taxonomy (NCBI): domain Eukaryota; kingdom Viridiplantae; phylum Streptophyta; class Magnoliopsida; order Caryophyllales; family Amaranthaceae; genus Amaranthus; species Amaranthus palmeri. The sequence continues at coordinate 74,833 of JAAKBH010000554.1, forward strand.
TTTATACCGGGAAAACCACAACATGAATACATAAAAACAAAAATTGAAGAACATAAATCTAATTTGAGACTTGAAATTGAAGAAAATTGAAGAACATAAAAATAAATTACAATCAAAATAAAATAAAAAAAAATAAACAATGATGAAACGTAGATCTGGGCAAAAAAATAAATTACAATAAAAAATAAATTACAAGAAAATTTGAAGAAAATAAAAAATAAACGAAGATCTTGGCAAAAAAATAAATTACAAGAAAATTGAAGAAAATTTGAACCCAGAATTTCGTAGATCTGGGCAAAAAAAAATTACAATCAACAATGATGAAACGTACATCTGGACAAATAAATTACAATCAAAATAAAATAAAAAAAAAATAAACAAAAACAAAATTACAATCAACAACAGTGAACCCAGAATTTTGAAGGCTGTTGAACCGTAGATCTGGGCAAAAAAACGAAAGATGGCACCGTTTTGAAGGCTGATGAAAATAGAGCAAAAAAATTTCTGATGAACGAAAATAGATCTTGATAATTCTGATGGCACCGTAGATCAAAAGATCTTCGAAGGCTGATGGCACCGTAGATCTTAATGGGCAAAAAATTTCTGATGATGAACGAAAATAGAGCAAAAAAATTTCTGATGGGCAAAAAATTTCTGAACGAAAATAGAGCAAAAAAATTTCATCAGCCTTCAAAATTTCTGAACGAAAATTTCTGCGGTGCCATCAAGATCAAAAAATTTCTGAACGAAAATAGAGCAAAAAAATTTCTGATGGCAAAAAATTTCTGATGATGAAAATAGAGCAAAAAATAGAGCAAAAGATTATCAAGATCTTCGAAGGCTGATGAACCCAGAATTATCAAGATCTTCGAAGGCTGATGAACCCAGAAATTCGAAGGCTGATGAACCCAGAATTTTCAAGATCTTCGAACATTATCAAGATCTTCGAACATTTGAGGGAGATGAAGTTATCAAGATGAACATTATCAAGATGATGAAACGGAATTTCTGATTTTTAAGAGAAGGAGAGAAGGGAGAAGGGGGCGCCTCATTTGAGGGAGATGAGAAGACTTAGGGTTTCTGATTCTTTTAAGGGGGCGCCTCATTTGAGGGAGATGAGAAGACTTAGGGTTTCTGATTCTTTTAAGGGGACGCCTCATTTTTAAGCAATTTTCGTTTTTTTTAATTAAAAACACTAGGGGCTGCGGACAGATGTAAAAACCGCAGCCCTTTACTATTTTTTTTTTTGGGTTAATTTTATTAATTTTCCAAAATATTGAAAACTCTTTGGGGCTGCGGACAGTAGACAAAACCGCAGCCCTTTTCCTTTTTTTTTTACTACAGTTTGGGGCTGCGGACAGTAGACAAAACCGCAGCCCTTGTTAATTTTTTTTTTTTTAACACATTTTTTTCACTCATATTGGCTGCGGGTGCCTAAAAACCGCAGCCAATAAGTAGCAGCCAATAGCTTTTTTTCCACTAGTGGAAAATGAAATTCGTGAAAAATAATATCACGAGAGACACTGATGGTATGAGTGGAAAGATTATAAACACGGTATGCCTTTTGAGCAAAGGGGTACCTCAAAAAAAATGCAAGGATCGACACGTTATAGAAATTTCTTACGACCTTGTTTTAAAGTGGAAATATAGCATAGACAACCAAAGGTCCGAAGGTGAGAAAGAGTCGGAGCATGACCATATAATTTCTCGTAAGGAGAAATAAAACCAAGACAAGAAAGAGGCATGCGATTGATTAAATAACAAGCATACAAACGCAATCACCCCAAAAATGGATGGGAACATTAGATTGGAAATAAAGAGCGTGAGCCATTTCCAAAGGTGTTTGTGCTTACATTCCACGACACCATTTTGTTGAGGGGTGTCGGAACAACTACGTTGATGTACAATGCCTTTGGTCCAATATAAAGACAAAATAGAGCCTTCACAAAGCTCCTTAGTATTATCGAAACATATGGTTTGAACATGAAAATCAAATTGCGTAGAAACATACTCAAGAAAATGTGTAAGATGAGTAATAGAGTCCGATTTGCATTTCATCAAAAATGTCCATGTATATCGGGTAAAATCATCAACAATAGTGAGAAAGTAAGAACATGAATTATATGTAGAGTGTGTATATGGGCCCCATACATCAAGATGTAACAATTGAAAAGGTTTAGTAGTCTTCATGAAACTAGAAGAAAAAGGTAGTCTTTGTTGTTAGCTTTAGGACATACAGTACATATGAAGTTTTGTTTAAAATGCTTTACATCTATATTAGGATAGAGAAGCTGTAAAGTGTGAAAAAAAGCATGCCCTAAGCGTAGGTGCCAAAGCATGGTTGATGTAAGCTTGTCTGTTGCATGAGAAGCTAATATAACATGTGAAGAGTAATTGGCAGCAGGAGAATGATGCTGAGATGTACAATATAGACCATGAGAAATATTACCAAGCACCTGAGGCCTTTTCATCAAAGGGTCCTGAATAAGACATTGAGAGTGAGTAAAGACTAAGGCAACTTTATTATCATCACAGAAACATTGCACATATAATGAGATTGAAACGAAAACGAGGGACATAAAGGACATTTCGAAGAATCAGATCATCGAATAACTGAACATCACCAATTTGATCATCACAAACACGACGGCCATTAGGTAAAGTAATAAAATGGGCAATACCTGCTAAGCGTCGAAGAGAAATAAAAGAAGACTTAGAGTGGCACATATGATCGGTTGCGCCGCTATCAATAATCCATGTAGAAGGATCAAGAGTAGAAAGGCAAATACCTGCGAGGTGTGGAGTATTAAGAATTAGTGTAGAATCAGTAGGAGAATCAAGATCATGAGATTTGTGTTTGCCTAGAATGGAAAGGAGATTGTTGAATTGAAGTGGAGTGAGTCTAGTGGCCTCAAGAGGAGGAGTATCAGAGATATTTTGCACACCAGCAACAATTCTTTTACCAGGTTTGAAAGCAGTGGGGTAGCCATGTATTTTGAAACAACTGTCAATGGAATGACCACTTATCTTGCAATGGTCACAAACCGAGAAGTACGTTTAGTACCAGAGACCGAAGACTTAACAGAGGGATTAGAGGTCCTGATGAACTGTGATTTATGATCAGAAGCAAATGCAAGAGAATCCGTAGTGGAAAGCGAAATATTAGTGAGCTCCTTATGACGTTGCTCTTGAAGAAGCAGGCGATACAATTGAGAGACAGTTGGAGATTGGTCAAGCTCGTCCCATACGACTTTCATCTTTGTAAAATACTAGGCAATGTGTTGATTAGGAGCTTGGTGCATATTCATAAGTGTTTCTTGAAGAGAATAAAGTTAAGCAAGGGAAACCTGACCAAAGCGTTCTTCAAGATCGGAACAAATTTCATGAGCAGTACCACAATACATAATACTCTTAGCAATAGAATGATCCATAGATGCAATGAGCCAATCTGTAACGGTCCGGCGTATCTGACCCGGATAATCATATGAAAATATAACTCCGGTTCACACACTGGACACTTAGTGGAAACTTCCCTTCCAAGATCGTCAACGTTCCATCCATAAAGGAATATAACTAAACGGAAATAAAACATATGATAGTAACAAGTCTATAACAGTTCCAACATACAACTCGAGAGTCCATCGACCTCTAAGACGCGTTAAGCAAAATAACAAAACGACAAATAAACCAAGCTAAGTTCTGTTTCACGGATGTGAATTATTTTCTACTCATAATTATTATTACATAAAAGTGCGGTCTTGGTGATATTGGTCCTGATTGAATCCTCACTCCAGTCCCCATCTGCAATTAACCTGCAAATCACGAATGACAACAAATAGCAAGTTCCAAATAACAAATCCAATACACGTCAGAGACAACATACATATAATCAACAAGTGGAATACAAGCAATGTGTTCATCCTAGCATGCATAGGCTCTATTACGTTTATTTCTAGATATACCCCACTTGTAATGTTGCCCGTCCTGTTCGGGTCGTCCAAGTCATCAAAATTCTAATTCCTTTTTAGAGGAATACACTTGGGAGAGCTAATTCCAAGGCAACCACCGACCTAAGACGTTTCCCGTCCTGTTCGGGTCGTCAGAGGTTAAAGTATGCATACCCCCATGGTGACCGTAATGATCCAAAACTGCCATGGAAACAATATTTATATAATCCAATCCAAAGATGTTAACCCCTTTGGGTAACCAACAAATAAATCCCCAATTTCCAAGTTAAACTTCTTTCAAATTATTTGGGGTGTCTAATCCTTATGTGATTTTCAATACCACAATCAAGAATGAAACAACACTACTTGTAAAACCACATAAATAGTATGGTCTAAGCGTGTACCTTTAAACACTGCAAACAACGGTATTCAAGCACGACAGGAATTTCACCCTCTTATGAATCGAGGTCCTAAATAATACACACACACAATACGAACACGTATTAGAACGTGTTTACACATTTAACTCATTCTATACCACTAAAATATCACTTAGACTTGATAATTTTGATTGATTTCATCAAATTCCTAATAAGTCAAAATTCTATACTCGACCAGAAACTTAGACAGCCAATATGGACAGTTTAGAAAATTCAAATGGAAAATCCCACTTCACCACTACGTCCGGAACGCATCAATTACCTTGGGTACCAATTTTCATAATTTCTAACATCCATTTACTATTTTAAATTATTTTAAGCGTCTTAACGACTTTTAACTCATCGGTTAAACAAAGCGACAACGAAAACAAACCCAACACTTTGAAAAAGAGGCGCCACACCGAGGTAGCTGCTGCTGTCCGGAAAGTACGTGTTCCTTAATTATTATTCCACATATTTATTATTCGAATTATAAAATCCACTTTACAATTCATGGCCAAGAAAATCTAATAAAACCGAATCCACAAACAACACAATTTGTATTTCTTATCACACAATCACTTAATTTTTCCACCCACATATAATATTAATACACACAAAAATACTTCCATCATCAAAACATAAAGTCACCAAACTAAAACATTCTCATCTACAAGATCTCTCAAAACACTTAAAAATCAATAAATTATGATAATGGAACTAAATACTTGATCCTCTCACAAATTAAATTTTGTAGAGAATCATAAACCAAAATACCTTTTTGAATCTAAGTATATACATATAAATAAATACAGTCCCTTAAACAAATCAAATTTTGTTAAGGGATTTATAAACTCATGAATACTTATTTTACTTAATCCATACATTTAAATTTCTTTTAACAAATTGAAATCTTGTTAGAGAAATTTAGATCATAAAATAAATTTATCTAAATATTAAAAATACACTTTATTCTTATAACAAATTTAAACTTTGTTAAAGAATATTAATCAAGAAAAATTTTATACAATATAAATATGATATAATCATTTTAACATATTAATTTTATTAAAGGATTATTAAAGAAAAACTTATATAAAATACTCAATCCTCCTTAAAAGTCATAGGATATCATCTTATATAAAATATGATTTATCATAAAAGTAAAATCTACAATTAACAACTAAATTTCACTTACCCTTGAATAAAAGATTGGATGAACATTTTTTGTTGTTGTGAAGAACCGAAAATTAGAACACAAAGGAGAGAAGAAGGAATGCTCTAATCTTTCTTACTCAAATGGAAGTTAGAATGAAAAGAAAGTGGGTGATAAAAAGTTTTAATAGGCTTTAGGAAGGATATTTCTCTTAATTGTGCCATAATACACAATTAAGAGAGGAGTTACAAAACTCCCTTTGGCTCCCTCACAACCGACCACCTTCCCCTTCCCACATAATTAATTTTTTTATGTTTTTATTAATTATGTAATTATTGCATTTAATTTAATTTATTATATATGTATATATATATTTTTTTTAAAAGATTAAGAAACTAATAACGATAACATCGTACGCGGTAAAACACGTTACCGTTTGTTACATACTTGTCTATTATTTATTTATTTTAATATTTAAAACTATATAAAAAAAATACGGGGTGTTACAGACTACCCCCCTTAAAGAAGTTACGCCCTCGTAACTTGCACGAAACATACCAGTATAAAACACAATACTACACACACTAACGCAATACATCACATGTTTAAAAGACAAAAATTTCAAGTTAAAGTAGTTTATCATCACTCGCGCGAAATTCCTATCGCCCTCTACCCCCTTTATGAAGTTGTGTCCCCGTAATGCGACTAACCTGAAAGAGGTGAGGGTACTTATCCCGCACAGAGTCTTCGATTTTCCAAGTAGCTGCTTCGCGTTCGTCATTTGACCACAGAACTTTTACCATAGATATATCTTTTCGTCGTGTACTATGAACCTTCGTGTCCAAGATTCAAACCGGTGGCTTAGAATAGGTCAAGGATGTATCTAATTCTAAAGGTTCGGGATCTAAGACATGAGTGGCTACGGCATGATACCGTTTTAACTAAGACACGTGAAACACATCATGTACCTTTTCTAAAGAATTTTTGAAGAGCCAACCAATACGCCTCTGTACCAACACGTTCAGAATTTCATATGCTCCGATGAATCGAGGGCTCAACTTTCCACGAGCGCTAAAACGTACTACTCCACGCATGGGTGATACACGAAGTAACACCTATTCTCTCACGATGTACTCTTCTGGACGTCGCTTCAAATCAAGATAAGACTTTTGACGATCAAGTGCTGCTTTCAAACGATCCCTTATCAACTTCACTTTCTCAGTCATTTGGAAAAGCAAATCCGGTCCCAAGGTCACCGCTTCGGTGAAATTATCCCTATAAACCGGACTACGACAATGACGTCCATACAAAGCCTCGAATGGAGTCATCTACATCGAAGCCTGATAACTGTTGTTGTAAGAAAATTCGACCAAATCCAAGTGTTCATCCCACGATCCTTACCACTCCATGGCAATAGCGCGCAATATATTCTCTAATCTGATTCGTTATTTCCTTATGCCCGTCTGTCTGCTGATGAAATGATGTACTATATAATAACGTAGTACCCATTGCTTGTAGCAAGGTCTGCCAAAATTGTGACAAATATCCTGTATCTCTCTCGGACACAATAGTTTGGGGCACACCGTGAAATCACACAATATACTTAATATAAGCTCGTGCTAATTGTTCCATCTCCCAGCGACAGCTCATAGGAATGAAACGTGCTGATTTAGTTATACGATCAACTATCAAAATCTCCTCGAACGAACGAAGAATCCCTCCGCTTGTCCTTCCCGAGCCTGTTCCTTCAATTTCAACAGTTTTGGGTCTTTATCCTGGGAATTCAAAATCTCCTCGAAACAGGAAGGCTGAATAGCCAAGGCACTCAGATATTCCTTTAATTCACCCGTACGCACCACCTCCATATTCGGCCTAGCAAAATCCCGATGCAACTCTTCAACTCCATCCAAAGCAAACAACAATTGTTTAGACTTTCTGCTTAATGCATCGGTTACCAAGTTCGCTCGCCGCTCGTGATACATGAACTCTAAGTCATTGTCTGCCATTAGCTCTAACCACCGACGTTGGCGCATGTTCAAATCCGGTTGAGTATAGAGGCATGATCAGTGTAAATTCTACATCAAACTCCATACATGTAATGCCTCCATATTTTGAGTGCAAAAACTATCGCAACCAACTCCTGATCATGAGTAGGATAATTAACCTCATGTACCTTCAGTTGTTGTGATGCGTGAGCAATCACCTTACGCTCCTGCAGCAAGACACAACCTAACCCTTTCTTCGGCGCGTCACTATACACTGTATAATCCAACTTAGGGTCTGGTAGAGTAAGGACAGGAGTCGTAGTTAGCCTTTCCTTCAAAGTCATGAAAGCCTGTTCACACTCGTTAGTCCACTCGATCTTTTTATCCTTTTTCATCAATGGAGTCATAGGCCGAGCAATTCGTGAGAAATCCTAAACAAACGACGTAATACCCAGCCAATCCTAAGAAACTTCGTACTTCGGTGACATTCTTCGATGATGACCAGTTTCGAACTGCCTCTATTTTTATAGGATCCACCGAACGCCCTCCTTAGAGATAAAATGGCCCAAAAATGATATCTTTTCGCTCTTCGAAAAATTTGGCGTACTTTTTGTTCTCCCGTAGGGTTTGCAGAACTAAACGTAATTATCCCTCATGTTCATCCCAGTCTTTCAAATAGGCCAGTATATCATCAATAAAGACAACCAGAAATTCATCTAAGTACGCGTTAAACACTTAGTTCATCAAACACATAAATGCGGCTGGAGCATTTGTCAACCCAAAAGGCATCACGGTGAACTCATAATGCTCGTAATGTGTCCTAAAAGTCGTTTTATGTATTGTCTCCCTCAGCGATCCTCAATTGATGATAACCCGAACTTAAGTCAATCTTCGAAAATATCCCAGCTCCCTTTAGTTGATCAAACAAATCATCTATCGTGGTAACGGGTACATGTTCTTAATGGTCACCTTATTTAGCTCCGTATAATCAATATACAACCTCAAACTGTCGTCCTTCTTCCTTACGAACAACACCGGAGTGCCCCAAAGTGAATCACTTAGTCGGATATAACCCTTATCCAACAATTCCTCGAGCTGAGACTTCGATTCCTCCATCTCTTTTGGTGCCATGCGTTACAGGGCCTTTGAAATTGGTCCCGTTCCGGGCACCAAGTCTATCGTAAAATCGATTTCTCGTTGCGGTGGCATATCGGGAATTTTATCAGGGAAAACACTTACGAACTCATTCACCACAACAACATCATTAGGGTCCACCTCTTTCTTTCCTTCCTGTCTGATGTGGCACAAGTACAAAGGACATCCTTGTCTCACAAGTCTTTGCAGCTCCAAGGTCGACACAAAGTTTGTTTTAGGCCTCTTGGAATATTTTCTATATCTAACGTTTTCCCCACGTGGTCTTACCAACAACACTTTTTGCTCTCTACATTCAATGGTAGCTTTGTATCTTCCTAACCAATCCATCCCCAAAATTACCTCCAAGCCCTCCATTTCTAATACATACAAGTTGCTAGAAAAAACAACTTTCCTATCCTCAAGGGTACTTCCCTATACAATCTATTATAATTGTACATCACTCCCAAAGGAACATACACCGTATAAGAAACTTCCTCAAATGTCCCTAGATTTAATTCTTCCACTGTACTTTTTGCTAGAAAAGAACAAGTTGCACCCAAATCAAATAATACGTTAACAGCTAAAGATTTGATGGTGAACGTAACTGTGACTACATCCGTCGCCTGGTCATCTTCTCTTGCGCTGACCGCAGATACCGATCCACCAACCGGCGATTCATCCACTCTTCCCCCTAGCGTTACCCCCACTGTTTGGTATTCCCGAATCCTTCGACCCGGTTTTCGTTCACCCAATTTTGTCCTCCATTAAAAGGTCGCTGAACCCTCTTACAACATCTCCATGATTACTATTTTCGTATTGATGATTGACTTGCCTTCCGGAGTTGTTTGAATTCTGTTGCCGGTATTGCCCACCCGGCTGTTGACTTTCACTCCCTTTCTGTGTGTAGCATTCATACTCCCTATATCCACTTTTGTGGCAAAAGTTACATTCCACCAAATTCCCGTCACAATCCTTTCCCGGGTGATTCCTCTTGAATCTCTTACAGAAACACTTTCTTTCTTTCCATCTCGACCCAGTAAAGGCTTAGAAGGCTTTGCTTCTCCCCTAAATCCAGCATTTGCAGTAGAACCACTCCCATGAAAATTACTGAAAGCTCTTCCTTTCTTTTGAGAAAAACCCGACAAATTCCCTAATGTGTAGCCAACAACCTCTTTCTCTTCTCAGGGACTTTACTCTTCTCTTTTTCTTTCTTCTTTCTCAGAATGTTCCTGATTTGAGACGCCCGCTTGTACATCTGTTCTAGAGTGTTATAGTGGTTGCTCTGAATATGTTTTGAATGTCAAAAGACAAACCCAATTCAAAACACTGCATCTTTTTCTCCTTAGTGGCTACATCATGAGGACAATATTTAATATACTCCATGAATTTATCATAACATTCATCAACACTCATGTCTCCCATTTCCAAATGAGCAAACTCGTTTGACTTATCTTTTCTCATGGGCAAAGGGTAGAACTTCTCTCGCATAGCCCTTTAAAAAAAAATCCCAATCAAAGTTTCCTTTAGCTTGTTCAAAAAGCCCAGTCTTATTATTTGCCCACAAATAGTCGGCTTCACCAATTAGATAAAATGAAGCCTGGTTGACCTTTAGTTCCTTTGGGCACTCAACCACATCGGAATGTTTGTAAAATTTCCTTAACCATAGCTCAAATTTCGATAGTTCTCCTTTACCATCGAAGGTCGAGGGTTTGCTCTGACTGATCCTTTTACTCATTTCAGAAGCTAATTCCTACACATATCTCTCTTGGTGTACTTACACTTGATAAGCTTTCACTAAACTCCTTAGAGTGCGGTTAGTCCCACTTCTACACAATCTCTTTCTTGAAAAAGGAGGCACTATCTAGAAGCAAAAGAAAGGTACTAATAACTACAATATCCTAAGATTCGAGATTGATTGAAGGAAGAAAAGAGATTCGCTAAATATAAACTTAACATTCGTAGTACATATACTTATATGTATAGTTATCTATATATAAATAGTACTAAATACTTATTCACTCAAATAAATAAAGCATAACTAACAAATCTAAAAGAAACGAAAGTAGAAAAACAAACACAACATAATACTTTATTGATATTCCTAATACACTATAATTGTTTTACGCAAAGCGTTTACATAATTCATAATAGATAATAACTTAAAAAGAGAAAGATAACTAAGAGAAAGATTATTTAAGAAAAAAAATAAATATTTAACGTCAAGCGTCCCTAGTGTCAACAGTCTCATCGTAACTTACTATATCAAAGTCTTTATCATTCCCATCTTCCCCAGAGTCGGAGCTCGAATTCGTATACTCTTCTTCTAATTCATTATCGCTAACCATAAGGTGGTTTGTTGGTAACTCATCCTCTTCCTCTTCAGGATCCTCCTCATCTAACCACCACCTACCAAACTCAGCCCCATATACATACAGAATCATAAGCGACCCTTAATTCTCTTTCTGATCTCCGCTGGAATTCTCTATATGAATAGGTGGTTCCCGGTTAGGCATCTACATTTATAAATCACTCTTAGCCTGGACCTTGGGTTTTGCTGGTGAAAGGTTAGATAATTACTCCTCCCCTAACGGCTCCATAACTACATCAGACTCTTCCTATATTAGGAGTTCTCCCTCCTCCATGGGTTCCACCTCTTGGTAAGGCTCTTCCTCTTCCATTACTCCTCTTATTCGGGGTCTCCTTCTTCGTTCCCATCAGACTCTTCCCCTTCTAAGGGTCCTTCTTGACGTCTAACTCTACTAGGCTCTCCTTGTGTTGATTCTACCCTTTTCCTTAATTCAGACAAATGATGTAACTTATCTAGGTCCAAATCTAGGTCATAGCACACCTTATCAGCTCTTGTCTTAATCATAAGCATCCTTTCCCTATAATCTTGTATACACTCACCATCCCTTATTCTCCAAATGTCATCATTAAAAACTTCCCTCTACACAGCCTCCGGGTTAAACATCAATATTTCACTACATTGGTTAAGGGTATGTGGGTCCATGGGTGCCTTTCCATTACCCATATTCCAGAACATATACATAAAACGGAAAATAATCAAACGAATGTTGATAACAGAGATCACCTATGTCACTATGTGATTCTAACAGTCCTATTCCAAACATACCACAAACAAATCACAATAAGAAACAATTTACATTTAACAATTTCATATCATATAGGCCATCCCCAGCTCACTCTCTTCTAGGTCAAGTATTCCTTTATCTCTAAGCAAACGTTGGCTCTGATACCAATTGTAACGGTCCGGCGTATCTGACCCGGATAATCATATGAAAATATAACTCCGGTTCACACACTGGACACTTAGTGGAAAGTTCCCTTCCAAGATCGTCAGCGTTCCATCAATAAAGGAATATAACTAAACGGAAATAAAACATATGATAGTAACAAGTCTATAACAGTTCCAACATACAACTCGAGAGTCCATCGACCTCTAAGACGCGTTAAGCAAAATAACAAAACGACAAATAAACCAAGCTAAGTTCTGTTTCACGGATGTAAATTATTTTCTACTCAATTATTATTACATAAAAGTGGGGTTTTGGTGATATTGGTCCTGATTGAATCCTCACTCCAGTCCCACTCTGCAATTAATCTGCTAGTCGTCGAATGACAACAAATAGCAAGTTCCAAATAACAAATCCAATACACGTCAGAGACAACATACATATAATCAACAAGTGGAATACAAGCAATGTGTTCATCCTAGCATGCATAGGCTCTATTACGTTTATTTCCAGATATACCCCACTTGTAACGTTGCCCGTCCTGTTCGGGTCGTCCAAGTCATCAAAATTCCAATTCCTTTTTGGAGAAATACACTTGGGAGAGCTAATCCCAAGGCAAGCACCGACCTAAGACGTTGCCCGTCCTATTCGGGTCGTCAGAGGTTAAAGTATGCATACCCCCATGGTGACCGTAATGATCCAAAACTTCCATGGGAACAATATTTATATAATCCAATCCAAAGATGTTAACCCCTTTGGGTAACCAACAAATAAATCTCCAATTTCCAAGTTAAACTTCTTTCAAATTATTTTGGGTGTCTAATCCTTATGTGATTTTCAATACCACAATCAAGAATGAAACAACACTACTTGTAAAACCACATAAATAATATGGTCTAAGCGTGTACCTTTAAACACTGCAAACAACGGTATTCAAGCACGACAGGAATTTCACCCTCTTATGAATCGAGGTCCTAAATAACACACACACACAATACGAACACGTATTAGAACGTGTTTACACATTTAACTCATTCCATACCACTAAAATATCACTTAGACTTGATAATTTTAATTGATTTCATCAAATTCCTAATAGTTCAAATTTCTATACTTGACCAGAAACTTAGACAGCCAATATGGACAGTTTAGAACATTCAAATGGAAAATCCCACTTCACCACTACGTCCGGAACGCATCAATTACCTTGGGTACCAATTTTCATAATTTCTAACATCCATTTACTATTTTAAATTATTTTAAGCGTTTTAACGACTTTTAACTCATCTGTTAAACAAAGCGACAACGAAAACACACCCAACACTTTGAAAAAGAGGCGCCACACCGAGGTAGCTGCTGCTGTCCGGAATGTACGTGTTCCTTAATTATTATTCCACATATTTATTATTCGAATTATAAAAATCCACTTTACAAATCATGGCCAAGAAAATCTAATAAAACCGAATCCACAAACAACACAATTTGTATTTCTTATCACACAACCACTTAATATTTCCACCCACATATAATATTAATACACACAAAAATACATCCACCATCAAAACATAAAGTCACCAAACTAAAACATTCTCATCTACAAGATCTCTCAAAACACTTTAAAATCAATAAATTATGATAATGGAACTAAATACTTGATCTTCTCACAAATTAAATTTTGTAGAGAATCATAAACCAAAATACTTTTTTGAATCTAAGTATATACATATAAATAAATACAGACCCTTAAACAAATCAAATTTTGTTAAGGGATTTATAAACTCATGAATACTTATTTTACTTAATCCATACATTTAAATTTCTTTTAACAAATTGAAATCTTGTTAGAGAAATTTAGATCATAAAATAAATTTATTTAAATATTAAAAATACACTTTATTCTTATAACAAATTTAAACTTTGCTAAAGAATATTAATCAAGAAAAATTTTATACAATATAAATATGATTTAATAATTTTAACATATTTATTTTATTAAAGGATTATTAAAGAAAAACTTATATAAAATACTCAATCCTCCTAAAAAGTCATAGGATATCATCTTATATAAAATACTCCCTCCGTTTTCATTTGTTCTTCCCATTTGGAATCTGGGAAGAAACCAATATAAACTATAATTACAAAATAGATACTATGAGAGTTGAGTAAAATAATATAAAAAATAAAAGTTCTATTGATTAAAGTGTAAGTGTAATAATATCATTAAATTTCATTGGGTGTATGTAAAGTAAATGCATTGGGAATTAACATGTAAATTAATTTTTATAGATTAGAGTGTAAGTGTAATAATTTCCTTGAATTCTATTGGTTACTAAATTAGAAAGATTCTAAATGGGAAGAACTTTTAAAAATTTCCAAATGGGGAAAGTGAGAAGAACATATGAAAACAGAGGGAGTATGATTTATCATAAAAGTAAAATCTACAATTAACAACTAAATTTCACTTACCCTTGAATAAAAGATTGGATGAACATTTTTTTGTTGTTGTGAAGAACCGAAAATTAGAACACAAAGGAGAGAAAAAGGAATGCTCTAATCTTTCTTACTCAAATGGAAGTTAGAATGAAAAAAAAGTGGGTGATGAAAAGTTTTAATAGGCTTTAGGAAGGATATTTCTCTTAATTGTGCCATAATACAAAATTATGAGAGGAGTTACAAAACTCCCTTTGGCTCCCTCACAACCGACCACCTTCCCCTTCCCACATAATTAATTTTTTTATGTTTTTATTAATTATGTAATTATTGCATTTATTTTATTTTATTATATATGTATATATATTTTTTTTAAAAGATTAAGAAACTAATAACGATAACATCGTACGCGGTAAAACACGTTACCGTTTGTTACATACTTGTCTATTATTTATTTATTTTAATATTTAAAACTATATAAAAAAAAATACGGGGTGTTACACTATCGATAACCATGTTGTTACAACGAATCCATGCGGTATGATCAGAGGAAGAAGAAGAAGCACTAGTGGAAAAAAGTCATTGGCTGCGAGACATAGGCTGCGGTTGTTCAGGATGTGTACCGTCAACAAACAACATTTTATTCTTGGTAGTGAGACTAATAAGCATGGAACGTTTCCAGTCGGAGTAACCGGTGCCATCAAATGGAGTATAAACAAGCTTGGAGCTAGCGTGGTCAGAAGGATGCAAGTAATATATACTAGAAGGATTTTGTGTTGAGTCAGCTGTAGAAGCAGACGCCATAGATGAATTTCAAGAAAGCAAATTAGGGTTTCCAAGATTACAAGAATCAGGGAGAAAAAAGAAATGCGGAAGCAAGAAGAGTAGAAAATAACAAGATTTTGACCAGAAAATAGAGAAGAAGGATCGAGGTTAAGCTGATACCATGTTAACAATTGTAGAAGAAAGCCATCAATGGCGTAACTCTTCGTCTGTTAGAGAAAGAACAAGAGAGAGAAAATGGGTTTTGTAATCTTGTTATTAATGAATTGAATTACAGCTGTAATACCTACACCCTATTATATACTAGGGGAGAACACAAAGAATACAGAATATCAAGTGTACAAGATACTAAAAGACAAAATACTAAGCTAGTGAAGTATACAAAATATTGAATATTATACAAGGAAGCTAGTATATCAACAAACATGAATCAAAATTACAATACATGTTAAGATATAAAAGTATAGAGAATCAATTGAGACTAATTATTATTATTACTAATAAAATGAAGATAAGGTTACATATGCATTTGGCTATTAGATCGGATCTTTTATTGGATATAAATTTTGAATGAATTAATTAACATTAATCAAACTCATCCATTTTTTAGCTTTTAATTGTATATATTTATGTAATATTCCAAACACTTTTAAAAGAAATAATTCCTCATATGCTAATGAAAAGTCCTCTTTAATTTATCACACTTGTTAATTTATTATTTGAATTACAAAATATATTTAATTATGCTATATCATAAAAAAATTAATATTAATAAACTTTTTATTAAAAAAATTAAATAAAATACACTTGATTGAGCTTTAACTTATACTATATTGATAAACAAAAACACATGGTGAATATCTTGGGGCCTCCACCATAAACTTAAACTTTTGGTTGAGTTGGTTCCTTACAATTTGGCTCACTTCAAATTTTTCATGCCTCATGATGCATACACAATCACGTTATATATGATGATTCAATAACTGATAACATATTAAATATACCAACACAATATAACAAACAAATATTAGAAACAAACTAACTTGGTTCTTAGAGAAGGCTTTATTGGGTCTGTGTACAACTGAACGCCGTACAAAATACAAATATGGAACATAGCATTGCAAAACAGAGTCAATCCCATTTAACAACAATTGGAGATAAATCCCATACCAAAAATAATAATGAAAAAAAAACCCCAAACTTTTATATTAAATGCACGATAATCTCTTCTGCACTTTCTCAACAACAATTGGAGATAAATCCATGAACATGACATTCTTAATTGGAGATAATTCCATCTCAACAACAATCATAAACTCCAAATGGAAACATTCACACAATCTCAATTTGTGTTCTGATACCACATATCAACTACTTTTCACAAATAAATTGATAAAGTAATGAAAACTTTTAAGCAAAGTAAAGCAATCACAAAAATAAATATGAATCCAGTAAACATAAACAACAATCCATTAAAGCAAATACAGGTATAAATCTCTTAAACTTCAATCAAGCAACAAAAAAGAAATTAAAACCTTACCACAAAAAGAAATCATTGAAGATGAAATCGGATCGATGCATGTTTGTTTATTTTCTCAGTAAAGGAAGACATAGAAACAATTTTATTAGCAGAACTATCCTTCAAGATCATCACACAGTTGTTGAGTTAGCACGAGCACAAACAAACAAACAAACCTACATACTCGATCTAGGCATCTTAATCACCTAAGCGCAAGACATTTTGATTCTAAATATATTACCTCAAATAAGATTTATGTAATTAATCTCGAACGTTTCAGGAAGTTTGTAACACCCCGTAACTTTTATAGAATATTCGATAGTAAAATAAATTAATAATAGTCAATCTTTATTAAAATAAATCAAAATAAATTAATAACTTTTTTTATCATCATTTAATAGTTAATCTTTAATCATAATTATACATGTGTGATAAAAGTAGATCATGGTATTAAATCACATAATTAGTAGATTGACAAAAAAAAATAAAAATAATAATAATAAATCACATAATTTTTATCATCATTTTAGGAGGAATTTGGGGGGTTTGTAACTCCCACTTTAAGTGTGTATTATGGCACTTTTAAGAGGGGAGTTAAGGGAGCTTAAAGGGTGTGGTTTTCCTTTAAAAACCACTTTTATGCAAGAATGTTCCACCTTTTGTCATTTGTTTTTGCCTCAAAGAGTTTCTTTCTTTTTCTTAATTTCAGTTCTCACAAATTAAAAAAAATTGTGTTCATCCAAATTCCAAATCAAGGGTAAGTGAAATCTACGAGTTAATATTAGCTTTTTACTTTTAAAGTAAATTATATTTTATATTTTATATATGATGATCTCCTATGACTTCTAGGAGGATTGAGTATTTTTTTTATGTAAGTTTTTATTTGTATATCCTTTAACAAAATTGATTTGTTAAAAGGGTTAAGTCAAAATTTTATAAAAACCTTCATTGATTTATATTCTTTAACAAAATTCAAATTTGATATAAGAATAAACCTATTTTTAATATTTAAATAAATTGTATCATGATCTAAATTTCCCTAGCAAAATTTTAATTTGCTAGAAAAAATTTAAAGGTGTTGATTAAGTGAAATGAGTATGCATGATTTCATAAGTTCCTTAACAAAATATGATTTTTAAGGGATTGAATTTATTTATATGTATAATTAGATTCAAAGGGTTATTTTGGTTTATGATCCTCTTCAAAATTCAATTTGTGAGAAGATCAAGTATTTAATTCCATTATTTTAATTTATTAATTTTAAAGTGTGTTGAGTGGTCTTGTGTATGAGAATGTTTTAGTTAATGGTTTTGTGTTTTGATGATGGATGAATTTATGTGTGAGATAATATTGTATGTGGGTGGAAATGTTAAGTGGTTGTGTGATAACAAATATAAATTGTGTTGTTTTGTGATTCGGTTTTTATTAGTTTTCTTGGCTATGAGTTGTAAATTGGATATTTATAATTCAGATAATATATATATATGAAATAATAATTAAGTGGCATGAACTTTCTGGACAGCAATAGCTGCCTCGGAGTGGCGCCTCATTTTTATTATGTGGGGTGCGTTTCGTTGTCGATTTGTTCAACCAATATGTTAAAAGTCGTTTAAACGCTTAAAATAATTAAAAATAGTAAATGAATATTAGAAATTATGAAAATTGGTGTCCAAGGTAATCGATGCGTTCCGGACGCAGTGGTGAAGTCGGATTTTTCATTTGAATTTTCTAAATTGTCCAAATTGGCAGTTTAAGTTTCTGGTCAAATGTGGAATTTTAAACTATTAGGAAATTGATGAAATCAATTAAAGTTACCAAGTCTTATTGATATTTTAGTGGTATGGAATGAGTTAAAAGTGTAAACACATTCTAATACGTGTTCATTTTGTGTGTGTGTGTTGTTTAGGACCTCGATTCATAAGAGGGTGAAATCCCTGTAGTGCTTGAATATCGTTGTTGCCGTGCTTAAAAGTACACGCTTAGACCATACTATTTATGTGGTTGTGCAATTAATGTTGTTTCATTCTTGTTTATTGCATTGTGACTCACATAAGGATTAGACATCTCAAATAATTTGAAAGAAGTTTAACTTGGAAATTGAGGATTGATGTGTTGGTTATCCCAATGGGATAATAATTTGGAATGGATTATATAATTTTTGTTCCCATGGCAGTTTTGGATCATTACGGTCACCATGGGGGTATGCATACTTTAACCTCTGACGACCCGTACAGGACGGGCAACGTCTTAGGTCGGTGGTTGCCTTGGGATTAGCTCTCCCAAGTGTATTCCTCCAAATGAATTGGATTATTACTTGGACGACCCGAATAGGACGGGCAAAGTTTCAAGTTGGGGATTTTTGAATAAATGTATTAGAGCGTTTGCATGCTAGGGTGAACACATTGCTTGTATTCCATTTGTTGATTATTTGCATGTTGTCTCTGACGTGTATTGGATTGTTCTTTGGAACCTACTTTTGTTGTCGATCGACGACTAGCAGATTGATTGCAGGTGGGGACTTGAGTGAGGTTTCAAGTTAGGACCACATCATCCAAGGCCGCGTTTTATGTAATAAGAACTATAAGTAGAAAATAATTTACATTTATGTAATGGAACTTAGTCTAGTTTATTTTGTCTTTTCGTTATGTCGTTTAAATGTGTCGTAGAGGCCGATGGGTTCTCAAGTTGTAACATGGAACTCTTATAGTCTTGTCGCTACAGTATGTTTTATTTTCCTCTTAGTTCTATTCCTTTATCGATGGAACGTTGACGATCTTGGATGGGATTCTTCCCACTAAGTGTCCAGTTGTGAACCGGATTCATATTTTTATATGATTATCCGGGTCATTTGAACCGGATCGTTACAAAGTTCTTACAAATCAAAAGTAACCATTTCGTTAAAAATATCGAGTCCTCAAAAGAGAGTGTACAATCGACCAATCACTTCTAGAGCTTTACACACTTGTCATGGCTAGCAGAAGCGACCAGACTTGAGATAGTGGATGTGGCTATGAGTGCCTTCATGAGCTGCCAATGTCATCGTGTTGTTCTCCAACCATGTCCTAGAGTTCCATATTCTAGAAATGGCAGCAAAATGGAAATCAAATTTAGTAGAAGTTTATGATTAGATGCAACGGGGCAGATTGACAATCGAAAGAGTTTTTAATATTTGACTTATTTTTGATGTAGAAGAGCCTTTTGAAATGCATGAAAATATGGAATTGGACCGAGAAGAAAGAAACTTGCCTGGGCACAGCCTATGATCAGGAGATAAGAGAAAACTAGGTGGAAAACACAAGTTTTGAATTTATTGCCAGTGTAGTTCAACTCGTGAATACATTGCCAGTCATTGCCAAATGTGACACTCCAAACTCTTAACATATCCTCGCTGACACACGCAAGACATTTACCTGAAAAATCCCACCAGACTGAATGTAATTTGACGAATGACCCTAACATACAACAAAAACATGCAATCGATTTGAAACATGACCTAGACTTTGACTTTATATTTGAGAACTATTCTTATCGTTGCTCAAAGTAATCACGTGAGTTTTAGAGGGATGGAGGGAATGGAAACTTTCAAGGAACAAAACTAACAAAATGAAGAAATTTTTTGCCACAAATGCTGAACCAATGCAACCAAACGGGTGGACGAAGAGAATGATAAAAACCTGTAATTGCTCAACACATTCCCAAGTATCAAAATCAATTATATTAACCACCAACACCGACACGACAGCAAGATACTTTCCATGTCAAGGCTAAAATCTGACCTGAACACTGCCACCCTGAAAAGGTAAAACAAATGCATAAATAAAAAAAATATCAGAATGCACACACAAGTATTAGTATTTGTAACTGGTTACCTCAAAAACCTTAGGACAACTACCATGGCTGATACTCCAGACTCGTATCTCCCCATTTGAATCATTAGATTAAATGTCCATTTCCCTCAACATCCTAATCAGAGCATCAACAACCATATGTTTAAGTGGAACTCATCAAAATACATTATTCTATGAAACAAACAAAATTATCAGCATTCCTTAATCAAATAATCAGCATTCTACTAATAAGTAATTAACATTTTCATCATATCACACATGAAATTCAAATTCTATAAGAACAAAAATCATACAAGAAAATTCAAGAACAAAAATGTTTTTACCACCCAATAGTAAAATAAAGAAAATTCAATAGAATAAAAAAGAAAAAAAGATTTGACCTTTCCTACGATAATCAACCAGCCATCCTTAGTGCTATTGTGCTTAGAAACTTCTTCATAGGTGTGAACATTGCCATCTGAAGCCATTTTAATAACCCATTCTTTGATACCTTGAAGCTGCTACTTTTTCTTATATACTACAAAAAAACAAAACAAAAAAGATGTACAATGCCGGTAAAACTCACCATCAATCAGGAACAGGATACAAATTCTTAAAGCAAATAATGCAAGTGTTGCTTTTGTTTGTTCCAAAAACAGCCAGGAATGGAACAAGAAAGTGTAGGCATTACTTGAGCATAAAATCAATATAAAAACCCTAACACAAAATAGTAAGAGTATTGTTTAGAAAAAGAAAAGAAAAATGAAATACCTGGTGCGAACGAACAAGAGGCGAAAAAACCAAAGGACATGAAGGAGGTAAAGATGAAAAGATCATCACTTCCTTCTTTGGTTCTATCAACAGCTCACTAAAATAAAAAATAAAAGGAATACAATCAAACTAACGCACTCAATATTAGAGAACTAAATAATGCAATACAAATTACAAGCGGGAATTTGTATAAACCCCTATGTGTAATGACAAAAATGAAAAATACATGATGATTACAAAGTAATAAAAAATAATGAAGATTATTGTGTAACGACAACCGTTACCCGGAAACTTGATACAAGTTGAAGGCGTGTGCTCACTATTCTTTTGTGATATTTCCCCCACAAAGGTACTTGGGTTTAGAATTTGGAAATTCACAATGAGATACAATCAACCACAATACACCCTTAGTACTTAGGATGTATAACGTAATAACAAAGTGTTATAGAATTATAAGCAATGGAATGCACAAACAAAAGTTAATTACTCTTTTGAGTGCACAAGACAAATGAGAGAAAGCTTAAGAAATTCAGAGGAAAGGTATGAATTGTGGTGTCCCAAACTCCATGCCAAGGCCTCTATTTATATAGAGGAGGAGCCTCTTCATAATCATCACCATAATGATCATAATAAAGATTATGATATCAATGACAATTATTCTTGTCATTTATGTGCTTAATCACACCATTATACTCAGAAATTAAGAGTATAACGAATAGAATCCAATGCATTAAACACAAGGCAAACGGGAAGAAAACAACGGTCTTCTCCAGCCCAGACCGCCGAGTCGGCGATTGCCTTCTGACCAAAACATGATTTTCCAGAGAGCTAAAGCCGAGTCGGCTTTAGCTCCATCTAGGGGATACCCGAGTCGGCTAAAGTGTCCTGACTTGGTTTTTCCCCTTTTCACATTTTGTCCTATATATTAATGCCTCTCGGACCTAATACGTAAATACGTAATGTCCCACTACTTTAGTAGTCTTAGTGATTTATTACGGACTTATATATTGTCCCACTACCTTAGTAGTACTTGGTGATTATATTCAGGATTATTAGACACTAAATGTTCAACAATCCTCCCCCATTTTGGGTATAATAAGACTCTCATTTACCAAAACTCATAATACATTTCATGCATCAACGCTAATATCCCTGCGGATTGAATTAACGCCTAGTACAACACACTTAACAAGTGATCGAGCCAGAATTGATTTCCATAAGGAATTGAATCAAATGACCCTTCCAACCACTTGAAGATGTATTACACATAAAATAAATAACACAAAGTTATTAACTTGACACATTATAAGGTCGTGTCCGTATCTTATCCATAAGTTTATCATAGTCATTATGCCAATCTTGACTACTTGAAGCGGCCACACTTCAAACTTATATATGTAGGTTCTCAGTACGTATAAAACATATCACCGTGACGTGGATATAACACCAAGAGCTCTTCAACCCTTGATCTTGAGAACTTTCAAGACGACTACCTTATTCCATCACGGTACAAAGCAACGATGGGTCATATAACGAGTTGCTTTAACAAAAATCAAGAGAACTTTACCACATTGAATTGGGCCTTCCCAAATGATTTTATTGACATAAACCGATTTCAACTGATGCTTTCTCAATTGAATCTCTATTCATGGCTTTCGTAAACGAATCAGCCACATTGAACTTAGTGTTCACATAGTCAAAAGTTATGACACCGTTAATGATAAGTCCTTGCACTAGGCTATGCCTCAGAGCAATATGACGAGACTTACCATTATATACTTGACTATAAGCTCTACCTAAAGCCGTCATGCAATCCGCATGGATTGCCACTGGTGAAATTGGCTTAGATAACAAAGGTATCTCAAACATGAGATTCCTCAACCACTCCGCTTCACTAGCTGCTGAAGCTAGAGCAATAAACTCGGCTGACATCGTAGAGTCGGCTATACATGTTTGTTTCTTAGAGGACCAAGAAATGGCGCCTCCCCCATAAACATACACCCACCCACTAGTAGAAGAGTTATCCTCTTCATTAGTGATCCAGCTAGCATCGGAATAACCTTCTAGAATAGGAGGTTCTCCGTTATACGCAATACCACAATCTTTGGTACGCAACAAGTATTTTAATTAATACTCTCCTTATCGCCATCCAATGATGGGGACCCGAGTTACTAGTAAATCTACTAAGTTTACCAACCGCAAATGCTATGTCAGGCCTCGTACTAGTCATAGCATACATCAAAGATCCTATGACCTTTGAATATTCCAATTGTGAAATTGGTTGACCGGTATGTTTAGCAAATTTCATGCCCGGTTCCATGGGAGTAGAGACCGGCGCTTTATCAAGCATATTAAACCGCTTAAGTATCTTCTCAACATAGTGAGCTTGACTTAACTTAATACAGTTGCCTTGCCTTATGATCTTAATGCCTAAGATCACATCAGCCTCCCCCATATCCTTCATCTGAAAGGATCTAGACAAAAAGTCTTTTGTCTCTTGGACTTGTGCTTTACAAGTACCAAAGATAAGCATGTCATCGACATACAAGCAAATGATAACGCCATTACCATGGCTATCAAACTTGCTATATACACACTTATCGGCTTGATTCAGCTTGAATCCAAAAGACAATATGGTTTCATCAAATTTTTGATGCCGTTGCTTAGGTGCTTGTTTGAGTCCATATAAGTACTTTACAAGTTTACACACCTTTTGCTCTTGTCCTTTCAAAACAAACCCTTCGGGTTGTTTCATATAAACTTCCTCATCTAATTCCCCATATACAAATGCGGTTTTAACAACCATTTGATGTATTTCTAGATGATAGACCGTAGCTAACGCTACCAATAACCGAATAGTGGTTATTCTTGCAACCGGTGCATATGTATCGAAATGAGCGATACCGTGCTTTTGTTTAAAGCCTTGAGCCACTAAACGAGCTTTGAACTTATCAATAGTACCATCAATTTTCATTTTCTTTCTGAAAATCCACTTGCAACCGATTGGTTTACAGGTAGGAGGAAGATCCACTAACACCCAAGTGTTATTTCCCGTGATGGATTGCATCTCATCATCAATAGCTTCTTTCCAAAAAGCGCTATCATGTGATGCCATAGCATCGCTATAAGTCAATGGGTCACCTTCCACATTATATAAATATGGAACGCTGGAAGATACTTCACTTCTATCACCTTCAACCAAATATACTTGGAAGTCCGATCCAAAGCTTTTAGCTTTCTGTTGTCTCTTACGCCGTTTAGGAATAGGATCAACTAAATCTTGTTCATCTATTTGTTGACTTTCATCAACATCTAGAAGTGAACCTTGTTGATTATCATCAACACTTTCATTATCATTGGTACAAACTTGTAGATTTCTTTGTCTACTCAATGATGAAAATCTATTTTCATCAAAAATCGCATCTCTTGACTCTATAATCGAATGAATTGATATATAGTCATTTTGTTCTATAACATAGAACCTATAGGTTTTGCTATGAATAGCATAGCCTATAAAGATGCATTCAAGACCTCGTTGACCAAGTTTATTTTTCTTGTTTCCGGGCACTCTTACAATGGCCCGACAACCCCAAACCTTAAGATAGCTTAAGTTTGGTTTCTTTTTGTACCAAAGTTCATAATGAGTTTCCTTATTCGTTCTCATTGGAACTCGGTTAAGAATGAGACAAGCCGTCAACATTGCTTCACCCCAAAATCCATCACTCAAACCCGAGTAGGATAACATGGAATTAACCATCTCTACTAGAGTACGGTTTTTCCTCTCCGCCACACCATTTGATTGTGGTGCATAACCGGCGGTTGTTTCATGTATTATACCCATTGAACTAAAATAGTTAGGATCATAATATTCACCTCTTTTATCGGTTCTTAACCTTTTAAGTTTACTACCAACTTGTAATTCTACTTCATTTTTGTAAACTTTAAAGTGTTCAAGAGTCTCATCTTTTGTATGTAAAAGGTATACATAACAAAACTTTGAGAAATCATCAATAAAAGTTATAACATACTTTTTATTTCCCAAAGACGGTGTACTATGAAAATCACAAAGATCACTATGGATTAACTCCAAAATTTCGGTTTTCCTTTTAACACTTTTAAAGGGTGTTCTAGTGATCTTATTTAGCATGCACGTTTTGCAATTTTTAGACATTTTAATGCACACACTAATGAGTTCATGTTTAGACATAAAAGAAACTTTGTTAAAATTTATATGTCCTAATCTAACATGCCACAAGTAATGTAAATCATCATTTTCATTCAAACTTGAAACATTACATATAGAATTCTTATTTAAATCTAAAGATAATTTAAACAAACTATTACATAAATAAGCATGCCCAATAAACAAATTATTCTTAGAGATAATACACCTATCGGCTTCAAACACTAGTTTGTAGCCCAATCGATTCAAAATAGGACCCGAGACTAAATTTCTACCTATTTCGGGTGCAAAATACACATCTTTTAAAACTAAGAGATTTCCCGAAGTAAAACAATAGTTCAACTTGTCCTTTACCTTGGACCATGATAGGTGCATTGTTTCCCATGTAGAGATGCTCCCCATCAACAACCTTGTTAAAGGATTTGAACCATTGTGTAGAATTGCAAACATGCCTCGATGCCCCCAAATCGATCCACCAAGACAAAGAATCATCCTGCATAGCACTAATATTAGTATTCATAGATGAAAAACTTACATTAGAATTTTCATTCAAAATTGCAAGATTACCTTAAGTGGACGGTCCTTTGCTTGTTGAAGCTTGACCACTCCCCTTTGCCTTCTTTTGCTTGTTCTTTAGAACGAAGCAATTTTTCCTTCGGTGCCTGGGTTTACCACACTCCCAACATACCTTTTCGGTATTGGGAATAGTAGCCTTGCCCTTAGAAGAGTCATTTCTCTTCCTCTTATCTCCGGGACGGGATTGTGGTTTCCCTTCCCCAACTATGTTGATTGTAGCAACATTAGGATTATCATCCTTTCGGTTCTCATGAACCTGAATGCTAGACTCGATAATTTTTTTTTTTTTGAAAATTTGGAATATATTATTATAAAAAGGATGAAAAACACCACACTGTAACTTGGGATCCCAAACCCGCCGGCAAAAAAAAAACCC
The DNA here is from genome assembly GCA_019776075.1 of Amaranthus palmeri. Lineage (NCBI taxonomy): Eukaryota > Viridiplantae > Streptophyta > Magnoliopsida > Caryophyllales > Amaranthaceae > Amaranthus > Amaranthus palmeri. The sequence goes on from JAAKBH010000554.1 coordinate 101,193, forward strand.
CGTAGGGAAAAAAGCCATTGGAAATGGGAGACCAAGAAACAGGCCACTCAGAAACAGCATAGGAGTGGACTATGCATCACCAAAAAGGACCTACATCAGTTAGGCGGTTTTTACTTCTTACACACAAGGATAGACAGCCAAAACCACCATAAACACTACTACAATCGTACATCTATTACACCATAAAAATGAAAACAGATACACGCCAAGATGGAAACACCACCATAATCTGGGACAGCAAACGCCATCAAAACTGAGGCCACGTCGAGAAAATCTCTGTCTCAGACTGCCACCATTGCATCACCATGATAAACAGCGCCAATTCCTATTCACCAATCCACAACATCACTAACAGGACAAGACCCCATCACACCCAACGACAACTCCACGAAGCCCACTCCATTATGTGAGCCATCCAACAATGAGGCCCAAACGGTAAACACTCCTATCCCTCCAAGATCGGAGAGTGTAATCTCCTCTCTTTTATGCTTAAGAGCATGTCTAACATCCCTCCAAGAGGGAGGCAATTTGTCTATTATACTTGAAACAAGAAACACTTCATCAATTTCAATTTTATGTAATTTAAAAATTAGCATGCATCCTTTGTAATTCTTGAAATTGATCAATAATTGGGCGATCTTTTACCATTTTGTAAGAATTAAAATTACTTACTAGGAACTTTTTGGAGCTAGCATCCTCCGCCATGTATTTATTTTCCAAGGCATCCCACAACTCCTTTGCGGATTCTTGGTATTGATAAATGTCAAAAAGAGCATCTTGCATACCATTGAGAATGTGGCCCCGGCAAATGAAATCATCATTATCCCATTTGCTCCTTTTCCGGTTTTGTTCTAGGACCTTCGTTTCTGGATCATCGGCCTTAGGAGCATCCGGCTTAGGTGAGCTTATCACATAAGCCACGCTCAAGGTAGTGAGCATAAACATCATCTTATTTTGCCAACGTCTAAAGTCGACGCCGAAAATCTTTTCTAACTTAGCAAAGTTAGAGGTGAAATCCTTCATAGTTGCCATCGATGAAGAAAAACTTATCACAAAAGATTATTAGGGAACTAGATAATGCAGTACAAATTACAAGCGGGATTTTGTATAAACCCCTTTGTGTGATGACAAAAATGAAAAATACAAGATGATTACAAAGTAATAAAAAATAATGAAGATTATTGTGTAACGACAACCGTTACCCGGAAACTTGATACAAGTTGAAGGCGTGTGCTCACTATCCTTTTGTGATATTTCCCCCACAAAGGTACTTGGGTTTAGAAGTTGGAAATTCACAACGAGATACAATCAACCACAATACACCCTTAGTACTTAGGATGTATAACGTAATAACAAAGTGTTTGAGAATTATAAGCAATGGAATGCACAAACAAAAGTTAATTACTCTTTTGAGTGCACAAGACAAATGAGAGAAAGTGTAACAGACTCGAAATTTCAATTTTCACCGTCCGATTAATCAATTTCGATTATTTGTTTATTTACTTATTTATTGATTTCAGCTTATTTTTCTAATTCTTTATCTCTCTTGAATCTCAAAATTTTTATCTCTAAGTTCTATTACCTGATTGTTCACTAAACTTGTGTGACCGTATCTTTCCTCATTTCTCTCTTGAGATTTTAAACTATCATTTTCATGCCGACTTGATAGTGTTCAAATAGGATACTTATGATAATATTTTGGGAATGGACTAGTTAAGACGTCATCATGTGGAGATTTCGTGATTAGGTTAAGACCCTAGAAAGAGAGTGTTGATTAGGAAGAATTTTGTGTTCCCAATTCAAGCCATGAGATGATTAAACATAGAAAAGAAGGATATATATGTTTTATTTCGAGTTGTGAGGAGAAAACCAAGTTAAGCTTTGAGGAGAGCCTGATTGTGTGTAAATACCTTGATGTTTTCCTAGAGGATCTACCTATTTTCCCTCGAGGAGAGAGATTGACTTTCATATTAATATATTCCTTGATGTTAACCTTACCTTTAGAAATCAATTTTGGTTTTCCCTAGCTGAGATAGCTGAATTGAAGAAATAGTTGGATAAGTTTAAGGTTGTTTTTATCGATGATATTTTTGTGTATATGGGGAATAAGAGTGAACATGAATAACACTTAAGGACTATTATGCTACAACTTTTTTTTGGAAAAGACAAATTGTATGGGAAATTTAGAAAAGTATGGAGGTTATTAAGGATTATAATCTTGAGATTGTGTATCACCGTGGGGCTCAAACAAGGTAGTTGATGCCTTAAGTAGGAAACTGAGAGTGTCTGTGATTGCTATAATGTCTATACAATGAGAGTTCTATCGTGAAGTGCAAATTCTAGGATAACAAATTTGTAGCTGACATTAGGTTGGTCATTATTTAGAAGCAATGGCTATAAAACCCACTTTGTTCGATCGTATTATTGAGGTGCAACTTGAAGATGATACGTAGAGTTAAGGAAAAAAAACTGATGCTTTCGAGTTATGGGAAAAAGGAGATATAAAGATAAATGGGAGGTTTTGTGCTATAAACCAACCTGAATTGAAGAATGAGATTCTAATGGAAGGCCATTAGAGTTTGTTTCATTCCCATCCTGGTCGTGATAAGATGACTAAGGAGATTAGAAAGTTATTTTAGGTGGAAATGTTTAAGGAAGGATGCCTTTGATTTTGTGTCTAGGTTCTATTTTGCCAAAGAGTAAAGTTTGAAGGACAAAAGAGTTCAGGATTACTTCAACCATTGCCTATTCTCGATTGGAAGTGGGACTCGATCTTTGTGGATATTGTAGTAGGAGTACAAGAATCCAATAAGGGGATGATATTTCTTTTGGGTCATGGTTAATAAATTAACCAAGCTATCTATGTTTATACTAAAGAAAAATACTTGGAAGCCAAGTAGTTAGAATATGCCTATGTCCAAGAAATTGTCTGACTTCATGGCGTCCCAAGGACTATTTTTTTCAAATAGGGATACGAAGTTCTAACAAAATATGGGAGAAGTTTTAGAAAGCTTTTGGGACTATAATGTATTTAAGTACTGCTTTTTATTCCGCGACAAATTGTCAGACTAAGAAAATTATTCATACCTTAGAGGATCTCTTGAGATATTGTATGTGGGACTTTGAAGGATTTCGGGAAGATAAGTTACCTATGGCGGAGTTTGCCTACAAAAACAATTTCCAATTTAGTATTAAGATGGCACCGAACGAATCTATGTATGGAAGGAAATGTCGAGTACCTTTGTGTTAGGATTTGATGGATAAAACCATGCCAAAAGGTCTAGATGTGATTCAAGAACTCATTGATGATTTGAAAATCAATCAACAAAACCTGAGAGTAGCGCTGAGACAACAAAAGAGCTATGATGATAATCGCAAAAAGGATGGTTTGAGATTTGCGAGAAGTTATTCCATAAGGTTTCACCTAGGAGAGGTGTCTAGCATTTTAGGGTTTGAGGAAAGTTGAGTCGAAGTTTATCAAACCTTTGAGATTCTGAGGAGAGTCGGGGAAGTTACTTATGAGTTAGATTTACCCCCGAGTTTGGCAAAGGTTTATAATACGTTTCACATCTCACTGTTGAATAATATTCTATTCCACGTGTTAGGCCAAAAATCCCTTCAGATCGGTGAGTCTCTAGCCTACAAGGAGGAACTTGTCAATAATTTTGGATATCCGAGTAAAGTAATTTAAAAACTCCAGGATTTCGTTGGTCAAAGTTATGTGGTCAAACCACAAAGTGAAATAAACTACTCGGGGTAAAGAGGAAAACATGAGAGAACGATGCCCTAATCTTTTCGGTAACTTCTAGTTTCGGGACGAAACTATCTTAAGGGGGGAACAGTTGTAACAGACTCGAAATTTCAAATTTCACCGTTCGATTAATCAATTTCGATTATTTGTTTATTTACTTATTTATTTATTTCAGCTTATTTCTAATTCTTTATTATTAAGCTCCAACTTTTATGAAATTCCTAAAAATCTTATTATTCCTTTTCGATTGAATTTCAAATGTCTATTAACCTCCAAATAGATTTCCGAGCTGTGTATTATTTATTTTATTTTATTTTATTTATTTACTTGTCGAACTTCTTAAATTTTCCCGAATTTAAAATTTAAATTTTATTATCTCTAAATATTGATTTTTTTATGAGCCTAAAAGTTTCAATTATTTCTTTTTATTACGAAAACTTCAAAAATCATTTATTTAGTTTACGGTTTACTAAAACTTCACGTTTAAAATTCTTATTTAATTTCGTTAATAATTATTTTAACGACTTTAACACTTTAATTATAATATTCTAAACTAGTATATTTTATTAATAACTTTAATTATGTTTTTAAACAAATTTAATACCTAAACTATTTTTATTTATTTCTTATCACCTAAATCTATTAAGTCAAAACCTATCCTAATATTCTAGGGTAGTATACTTACACAAGTAAAGTGAGCTAGACAAAATGCAACCCCCACCTTACCACCCATATGACCTTAAGATTTATACTTAGATTTTCTTTATTTTTTGATGTAAATATCTTACCTATGTTCCCTAAATTTCCATTTATAAATTAGTAGCCATGAACTAAGTTGGTACCTTAGAAAAAGGTTAGATCAATTCATGATAAGTAACCCAATTCTAGCCGTGGGTTTTGTGAAGCATTTTCATTTTTTTTCCCTCTTAAATCTACTTCATAAAATCACTTATTAAATTTCCTAATCACTTATTAAATTTCCTAATCACTTATTATTATTTTTTTTTTTTTGAGATAAATACCTGCTGGCAATTACTATAAATCAAGCCCCGCCAAGGTAATGACACCTTGGGGAAAAGGGTTCATACAGATTTTTTCATTAGCTAAACCTGAATCCCATCTAGCTATGCTATGCGCAACAGTATTGCCAACACGACTGACATAACTACACCCAAACCCCTTACAACTATTACAAAGGGCAAAAATACCATCATAGATGAGGTGAAGAGGAGAACAGCCAGCTTTTCTCGATTCAATAGCTTGGACCACGTTCAGAGCATCACCTTCTAAATGGATATATTCGTAGCCTAATCTGAGCGCCAATTCCACTCCGAATAAGCCAGCCATTGCCTCGCTTGACTCCACATCCCAACCAGCAGCAACAATTCGAACACCAGCAGCCAGCAGTTGACCATTGTGGTCTCTAATGACAACGCCCAAGCCTCTCTTCGGATTGCTTCCAACATGAGCGTCAAAATTTACTTTGACCCATCCAAGCTCCGGAGGAGACCAAGCTTGGAATTTGAGAACATGACTATGATGAGGCACAGCAACTTTAGAATTGTACTGTTTATAATCCGACACCATGTTGTTAAAATGAGCAGCAATTTGGACCGGATTTCTGACAACCCCTTCGAAGAGATGTTTATTGCGGATGAACCAACAGGCCCACAAAGTAGTACATAGAGATTCAAACCCCTCCAAAGGAACATGATCATACAGCCACAAAAGAAACTCACTCGCTGTAGTTCTTGGTGCATCACGGAGCTGTTGTGCCACAGAATGCTGCTCCCAAACCGGATCAACGCTTGGACAATCACACAGGGAATGGAGAATGGTCTCATCAGCTTGATTACATCTTTCACACACAGGGGAAGGCACAATGTATTTTTGAAAGAGTACCCATTTGGTGGCCAAAGAACCTTTGCACATACTCCAAAGAAAATGACGTAGCTTTGGCGGACTATTGAGGCTCCAAACGACATTCCAGAATTTTTGCTCATTCAAACCATTGCCATTTATTGCATCCACACGATTGCCTAACATGCCAAGCCAATACCTGCTTTTAACAGAATAAACACCATTTTTGTTGCCCCACCAAAACAAATTATCAACAGGCCATCTATAGGACAGAGGGAGAGACAAAATGGAACTCACAGAAGCAGGGTCAAAGATATTGTGTAACATATCAACCTTCCAGCACAAATTTTCATGGTCTATAAGATCAGTGACCAACAAATCAGTATCATGACCCAGAATAGGCGTTGGACTAACAAACTTATCACCATCAGGGATCCACTTATCTTCCCACACTCGAATGCTGCATCCGTTCCCAACGCGCCAACCAAGACCCTCAAGGAGGAGGGATTTTGCATCCCAAATGCTCCTCCAAGTATAGCTTGGATCATGACCCCTAAAAGCTTCAATGATCGATGAATGTTTGAAATACCGAGCTTTCAGAGTATCTAAAAGAAGCTTGTTAGAGCCCTCCAAAAGACGCCACGATTGTTTAGCCAACAAAGCCATATTAAAGCACTTTAAATCGCGGAACCCCATACCACCCTTTCTTTTCGGCATACACAAGTGACTTGATGAGTATTTCTCTACCGGCTCTTGATAAGAACCTTTCTTTCCAGCCCTGAACTTTTTTCCAGATACGGTCCTTCAGTCCCGCAAAGATAGCCTTCTTAGAACGCCCTATGATTGTTGGAAGACCCAGATATTTTTCCTGTTTATCAACTTCCTTGACACCAAGCATATCCACAATTTCTTTCCTCAGCTGACGATGCACACCTTTGCTAAAAGAGATCTCGGTCTTGTCATAATTCACTTTTTGCCCGGACGCTCTCTCATAAATGCTAATAATATTAGCAACCTCCGAGCACTCCTGCACCGTCGCTTTCGCAAAGAGTATACTGTCATCTGCAAAAAATAAATGTGAGAGTATAGGAGCCCCACGACAAATTTGAATACCATGAAGAGCACGTCGCGCAATACCGCTTGAAATCAAAGAGGAAAAAGCTTCAGCACAGATAATGAAGAGGTATGGAGATATGGGATCACCTTGTCGTAAACCCCTCGAAGGCACCACGTTACCACAGACCGACCCGTTGATCTTGAAAGAAAAAGTCACACTCGAGATACACTGCATAATACGCCTAACCCAAGCTTCGCTAAAACCCATTTTGAGCATTACTCTTTCGATGAAGCACCATTCAACTCTATCATATGCCTTGCTCATATCCAGCTTTAGAGCAAAGGCTTGCTTCCCTCCGTCTTTCCATCTTTTCATCGCATGGAACGCCTCGAAAGCCAACAGTGCATTGTCTGTAATAAGACGTTTCGGAATGAATGCACTTTGGTTGATGGAGATGATGTTACCCAAAAAACGTTTCAACTTGTTTGCCATGACTTTTGAGATAATCTTATATACAACGTTGCAGCAACTGATAGGTCGAAAATCTTGCACAAGCTTTGGGTCGTTGCACTTTGGTATAAGAGCAATGCAGGTCTTGTTGATTGACTTGAGATCAACGTTACCATGCCACCAACTTTTTACTAAAGCAGTAATATCATCTCCTAGAACACCCCAAAATTTCTGAAAAAACAGAGCATGAAAACCATCGACCCCCGGAGCCTTGGTCGGGTGCTTTTGAAAAAGAGCAGTGTGAACATCCATCATGGTCGGTTCTTCATCTAGAGCCATATTCATATCTTCACTGACAACTAAATCAATATCTTCAAGCGCCTTTGGAAAACCGTACGGAGAGCTTGTCGCAAAAATATTCTCAAAGTATGCTGTCACCAATCTTTCTATATCAGCTTTTGAAGACCTCCAGTTGCCACTCTCATCCATAAGACCCCTGATCAAATTTCTTTTCTTGCGGGAGTTTGCTTTATGATGAAAGTACTTTGTATTCTTATCACCGTCTTTCAGCTGATTTGCTCGAGACCTCAAGTGCCAGTAAGCTTCCTCGACCCGATTAAGACTATCTAACTCATTTGCCAAAGAATCGCATACAGCTAGCATGTTTGCATCAGGAGTATGTTTTTGAGCCCTAGACAGCTTCTTTTCAGTGGTCTTGATCGAATTTTTAATATCCCCATACTCACGAGCAGCCCAAGCCTTCAGAGCATTTGCACACGTCTCAAGCTTATCAACAATCTGACTACTAAACCCTTCTTTCCAGGAGTTGCTCACCACATCAAAACACTTCTCATTTGAGAGCCAAAAAAAATCGAACCTGAAAAGTCGATCCCTGTAATCATCCATACGCCTGCGTTCGGTATTAAGCAAAATAGGGGCATGATCAGATTTGTAAATAGGAAAGTGACTAACATCTGCACCCAGAAAAATAGCCACCCATTGTGGAAAAGCGAGGAACCTATCTAAGCGTTCCCTGATAAAAGAAGAAGGATTTTTTCCACGACTCCATGTAAAACTACTACCTCTGTACCCCAAGTCCATCAAGTTGCAATCTTCAACACACGCACGAAAAGCATCAATGTCACGTTGCTGTCGAATAGCCCCTCCTTCTTTCTCTGTACCACACAAAATTTCATTAAAATCCCCAAAAAAGACATACGGCAACAGCTCATTTTCTGATAAAGCCCTCATCAGCTCCCACGTTTTATGTTTATTTGCTCTCTCAGGCCACCCATAAATGGCATTAGCTATCCATCTCGACCCGGCACCATCTTCTTGAACTATCACTGAGATATGCCTATCAGAAAATAATTTGAGATGAACATTGTCTTCTCTCCACCACAAACCTATGCCACCAGAAAGACCATTACTACTAAGACAAAAACCATACTGAAAACCGCATTTTGCACGGACCACTTCTAACTTCTGCTTGTCGATCATTGATTCCATCACAAAAACAAAATCTGGACGTTCTCTCCAGCACCAGGTGCGGAGAGCTTGAACAGTCGCTGGGTTATTAATCCCACGACAGTTCCAACTGAGAATTTTCATATATGTTCGCGGGGTTGGTCATCACCAACACCCGCTACTTGAGACCCTTCAATCTCTGTAATATCAGTAAGAACACCAGAACCAGCACACGACCTCTTTGCCATATCTACACTGTCTTCCATTATAACATCAGTATCCCACACTTTTTTTTAGCTGATAAATCCACACTCACAGAAGAGTCAATTTGCACAGCTTTTGTACCAGTACCCAAATAGCTATCCCATGCAAAACAGGTAAATAAGCACTATTCCCACATGCACCTCGTTTCTTTATTTTTACATGTTTTTTGACTTTTTGCACATGTGTCCCTATATTAAAAATAGGGAGAGAAACTCCACTATCTACATTTAAGAGAACATCAGCACTACATTCCCCACCATTTAATGCATTTTCATCATTTTGCACATTTGCCCCACCTTCAACATTTAATGACCCTTGGGATTAGAATTCCCAACCGTCAAAACAAAGGCATTATCTAAAACAGCATTACTCAAGCTACCCCCCTCATCATTAGTGTCATTAATATCACCATGAACAAGCACAAAGGATTTACCCTTATATTCAGAAGAAAGAGTACCTGTCAGATGAGCCTTGGTACGCTGATCAATCTGGTGCACCTGCTGCTTAGAGGGTAAAACAGTAGACGGTTTAGGAAAAAAGAGATTTTTCCTAGCCTTTAAAGCACTCTCTTCCTCTCTATGTTTATTGTATCCCTTTCTAGGAGAAGCCCTTATATTCATTCCCCAGCCATATCCTTCCTCTTTATCTTCATCGGACACCGTCGAGCAATCTTTCTCAGTATGGCTCATGAGCCCACATATGAAGCAAAAGTGTGGCAGCCGTTCATATTTTAAACCGCTGCTGACAGTATTATTACCCTTAACACGGATTAACTGGGTTCTTTTTAAGGGTTTAGTGATATCAATATTAACCCTAACCCTACGATAAGGGTTAATATTCAAAAAGTCATCTTCCAACTCCATGAACTTTAATCCTCTCATCGGATCTATAACCAAAAGGGAGATTGTAAAGACGTACCCAAAAAGGCGAAAAGTTCAGATTTTGATTCGAGGGTTGAGCATCCTCTTCGATTTCTTGTAGAACAAGCAACTTATTTTCGAAACACCATGGACGCCCTTGAAGGATCTTCTCTCTATCCTTCCAATGGAAGAACTGGAACAAGAACAAATTTACATCCATTGATCGTATGACAACCCCTTCCTTCAGATTCCAAACATGCAGCAACGTACGTTTAACAGCATCAAAGTTCAATGGTTTCTCAGTAAGAACCCTACCTATTAATCTCAGAGACATCTTACTATCTTTTTCATCATCGAACCCGTTGTCCAAATCTACAACATCGTCTTCATTATGCACAATATGTAGCTTTGAACACTGCTCTACTAAAGAATCAGCCATGAATCTAGCAAAACTAGATCACAGGAGTGAGAAAACGAAGCTCTAAGGTAAAGAAAACCTTGTAGAGGACGAACAAACCCTAACCCTTTTTTTAGAGAGAGAAGGGGACTTTTTTATGTATTCAACAACATTCCTAATCACTTATTAGATTTCCTAATATATTAATTAGTTGAAGAAAATCAAGAAGGAGCATAATACATCACTTTAATAGCTTGAATTATCATTTTTTTGGAGTATAGTTAGGTATTATTTTAGGTACTTGAAATATCATCATTTTGGAGCTTGGAGTATTTAACTAGTTTGGAGGATATTATTTACTTATTAGTACTTAGTACTACTACTCCTTGGTGTTAGTATGGTATAACTTCTTACCCTATTCTTTATGTGGAATTTTACATTATATTACTTTATAATATGCAAAGTATGATATATATTGAGTATGTTTAAGTAGAAAGTTAGTTTAAGAAAATTTGATTAATATTAAATTTAGTGTAGTTATGCTAAAAAGATTTTTAGTATGATAAATTTTAATATTTGGACATGTTTAGGAAGTTGAGTGAACTATTATACACTGGTGACATATATTAAATACTATCTATGTTATAGACTAGTGTTACTATGTTTGTGAATTATTTATGAATGTTATTATATTAAGAATGTTTATGGTAATATTATAGGTAATATTTTTATGTAAGCCCTTAAATATATTAGTTTATAAAGTTGTGTATTATTTCATGAACATATTTTTTTAGTATGGTTATGCTTAGGATGTTCTTAGTATACTTTATCTTTTATATTAAAGCTTATCCTTAAAGTTATGTTAAATATATAAGTTATTGTGTAAAAGATTTTAATTTTTATAAAATTAAAATTTACTATGATAATAATAAAAATATCAAGTTAATAAAAAGATATATTCGGAAAAATAAAATTTTTGTAAGTTATTTATATAGAAGTGTTTTCTAAAATACATGAGATTTTATACCAAAATGTAACTTTTAGGATATTAAATAGCTAGTTAGTACAAAATATATCTTTAGTTGACTATTTGACTAAATTTATTTGAAATGATGTAAAGGTATATTTTTTTTTATATATATAAAATTGTTTTAAATTTGGTGTGAAATTTTGATTTTATGGAAATATTAAAAGAATAAAATTTTTACTTGTTTTATAACAAGAGCTATGGATTTGTGTGAATATATAAGTTTTACTTGTTTTATTAAAAGAAGTATTGATTTTGTGAGCTTATAAAGTGTTATTTTTTTTTACTAGAAATATTAATTTCGTAAAATTATAATTTGTATTTGTTTTATAAATATAATATTCATTTTTGTGAACTTAATAAGCTTTACTTATTTTTCAACTTGGAAAATTGATTTTTGGTGATTTTGTTGAATTTTGAAAATTTATCCATAGAATATAATTTTATTCGATTTATAATTAAAATACTTATTTTTGTTTAAGAATTAAAATATTTATTTATTTTAAAGTTAAAAATGTTGACTATTGAAACTCATTTCAAGAGAAATAAAAATTTGTAGGTACTTGTGAAAATACTAATTAATCTAAAGACTATTTATAGAATATTAAATTAGTAGTACAAATTTAACAAATGAATGAGTAAAACTTTAATAGTGAACTTAGAAGGGTATATAGATAGAATATAATTAAATAAGGAAGTTAACATCTAAGTTGGTCAAAGTCAACTTGTAGTAGTAAAAATGTGATGTGCTTGTGTGAATTATTTGTGTATTGATTGAATGACCCTGATAGTAAGGAAATGTCGAACCATGGGCCGGCATGTAAAATCCCGGCGCCCGTGTTTTCTGGCACGTAAAATGCGGTGTTAGACAGGGGGTTAGCTACCTATCCTGTAGAAGCTCGAGCATAAACATTGGCGGGGTGACGACCCCCACCACAGTTAGATATAGGGCTTTGGCCCTAATCTAGCCAGACCCTTACATATATCAGGTGTCATATTGTTTGTGCTTGTTGATCAGTGATAAACTTGATTATATTGATGCTATGAGGCATTGTACGGTTATGAGTATTAACCAACTGAACTTGATTAAGTATTAAGATTACCGAATTGTATAAGTGGCAGTAACGTACTTCTGCCAGGGTTGAGAATGGTATCTTAATGACTTAAAGGTATGGAATAGTAAAAGAATATGGTAAAAGTATACAGTGGTGTTAATTAATTATAAGTTCGTACTCTAATTAGTATTTAGTAAATGTAGTGTATTATTCCATATTTTGAACTGGATAGGGAGTTATACTCGGCGTTAAGCGCTGACCGGTTCAACCGGTTGTCATCCGTGTTATGGCTGACAGTATTTTGCAGGAATTAGTTCAGGTTCCGATCCAGGCCGCAGCTACAATTTATTTATGCTATCGAGGACTTAGCTGCAAATCTTTTTATATATTTTATGTTTAATGATTTTTACGTATTTAATTTTATTCATTGTATATTTTTAAACGAACGATATGTATTTTTATTTTTCTACTTTTATGTAATATTTATTATTTCTTATAAATATTTGTTTTAATTTTAAAGGTTTTTAGCAAACCGACATTTACACACTTTCACATAATTTTGTAAAAAAATTTTATTAATGTTAATTATGTATCGAGACTGCCGCTTCTGTTACAGAAAGCTTAAGAAATTCAGAGGAAAGGTATGAATTGTGGTGTCCCAAACTCCATGCCAAGGCCTCTATTTATATAGAGGAGGAGCCTCTTCATAATCATCACCATAATGATCATAATAAAGATTATGATATCAATGACAATTATTCTTGTCATTTATGTGCTTAATCACACCATTATACTTAGAAATTAAGAGTATAACGAATAGAATCCAATGCATTAAACACAAGGCAAACGGGAAGAAAGCAACGGTCTTCTCCAGCCCAGACCGCCGAGTCGGCGATTGCCTTCTGACCAAAACATGATTTTCCAGAGAGCTAAAGCCGAGTCAGCTTTAGCTCCATCTAGGGGATAGCCGAGTCGGCTAAAGTGTCCTGACTTGGTTTTTCCCCTTTTCACATTTTGTCCTATATATTAATGCCTCTCGGACCTAATACGTAAATACGTAATGTCCCACTACTTTAGTAGTCTTAGTGATTTACAGAAAGAAAATCCCAACCAACACACAAAAAAACAATGAGAAATGTCTGCAAGGGACTATTAAAGATGAATTTCACTTTCAATAAAGATGGTTCTTCAATGGTTGTTGTTCTCTTCCCATAAAGATGGAGATGGAGTAAATGGGAGAGGAAGGAAGGGGAAATGGAGAAAGATGAAAAGTGGGAACTGGGAAATGAAGAAAGCGTGAGATGAGAAAGAAAACTGCTACGTGGAAGCATCATAACGGTCCACTACAACAGGTGTTAAGCACACAAATAAAGTATTTTTTACTATTAATTAAATGCAAAATGAACAACAATATTTTTTGCTTGTGTTTTTTCAATCATCATTTATAATCATTCTTGTTAACAAATTTAAATTGAATTCAATATAATACATTACCCTTTTCATAAAATTATGTATTATAATTTTTTTATTATAAGTTTGATTAAACTTGTTTTAATAAAAAGTGTTGCAATTTAATAGAAATGATAAAGGGTATAGGTGACCACATGAATATTAGTCCAAAACAAATTAAACAAGCCATCCAAATTCCAAAACAGAAGTCCTTTTTGCTTCAAATCCCATACAAAAAATCTCTATCTCATTCATAAATGCTCCCTTCCCCATTTCCCCCACTGTCTTCCCTGAAAATTCATCGTCTCCCAAAACATTTGTCCACACCATTCATTACTTTTTCTAATCCTCTCTCTAATTCCAATGCTTATAAAAATTAAAATAAAACAAATTTATCAAAAATGACAATTTAGTTTAGATTATATATATATACATATATCTTGCATAACAAATATTCTGATGGCAGCTACAACCACTGCCACCACCACTACAGCAAAACAAAAACGCCGTCATTTCCGTGAGATTACATTTTCATCCTCTACCTCTGCTGAACTCGCTTTTAACTCACTCAGTCCAACTCAGTATCATCTCCTTCATCTCTCTCCTCAAATGGCGGACTATGACTCACACTCACCACAAACCACTTCTTACCCATCAAGTTTCAGCAAATTTAACTCAGCTCTTACAGCGGGTTTACTCAACCCCATGTCCCCACCACCTCAAACCCGATCCAGCCCAACTCTCTTTGAAATGATGGCGAGTGAGCCCGATATTCAGCCCATTTCCAGATCCAACAATACTGCACCACAAAGCGGCGCCGTAAAGTCTCCTAATCCTCCACTGTTGGATAAGCAGGGATTGTTGTTATTAAGGGTTAATGATATCTTAGCGAATACAAGTCCTGGAAACCAGTTTAATGATCCGGGTTCGGGTGATATTCGGTTAACATTGAGTTCTAAAGATGGGTTTTCGGTTGATTTGAGTGTTCATAGACAGATTCTTGTTGGGCATAGTAGGTTTTTTGCTGGTAAGTTTGGGGGTAAGAATATTAATAATAATCATAGAGGTGAAACGACGCCGTTTGCGGTTGAGATTGCTGATTGTGAAGATGTTGAGGTTTATATTGAAACTTTAAGGTTGATGTACTGTAAAGATTTGAGAAGAAAACTCATGCGTGAAGATGTTCCTAAAGTTCTTGGCATTTTAAAGGTATCTCCTGTTTTTTTCTTATCATTTTCTTCCCAATTCTTTCTTTAGTATTGTTTTTTAATTTTTTCTGTTCTATTTCTGTTTTTGTATTATCATCAAATTGGAGAACCATATTAAAATCTGATCAATGATGCGGCAAGGCATTATCGGCGTAATGTCTTATTTGGTTGTCGGTATCAAACGCAGGTTTGGTTGTTGGTATTAAACAGTCGTTGCTAATGTGCATTGTTTGTAGTTTCAATTTTCATGAAATGTAATATGACTTTCCGATTCTAATGAATTTTGATTATAAAAGCGCTTTTTTTTTTTCTTCATAATTTGTCTATAGTTAAGCATTAGAATAAATTTTTGAAGAAAATGTGTTGATTAAAGGAAATTAAGTATGACCATTAAATTGGTCTATGAATTTCCTATTCAAAATTAGACTAACTTTCCATTATCATTTACAATACCGACTACAAAACATGCCCTTGTAGAGATAACAAAGAGGTTTTCTCGATTGACTATTTGTGGCAAACATGACGAAAAATTGTTTCCGGTTGACCTTTGTAGCAAAAGCCAATTTAATGTAGTCCATTATAAGTCAATTTGATATCGTGCGAGGGAGGTTATTTAATGATGCCACATGATGAAAATTATGGTGCATATTGTAAAAATTTGTAGGTTGATTTGTAGAAGAATAAATTTTGGTGGAAATTGTCTTAAGTGCTAGTAAATGACAATGTATTACTCTATGGTGTTAAGATGTGATTCTATATTTGTATTTGGTTGTGCAAAAAATGGCTTTTTTGTACTCTAGAGTCTACTGGGTTGGAGTTCTTTTTTGAATGATCACTTTCTTAAAGGCTTTTATGGCCATTAGTGAGGGAGTTAGGTGGAAGATCATGTCTGTTTTGGTTGCCATAGTGGCTCTGCGCTAGGTTTTCCTATATAGCCATGCTTTTTATTGGCAAGTAGTGATTTTTTGGTATTGTGCTGTAACTGTTATTTATGGTATTGTGCACTACTTTTTCACTTAATTTTTGCTCTGGGTTTATAACGGAATCGGTGCTGTTTCATGGAAATGTAGTGTGATTTTCTAACAGATTATGCTCCATTGAGCGTTAATTGCCACAAAATGAACTTCGTTAACGATCTTTGTTTTTATGCTTGATAGGCATTTTTTTAATGATGACCGTGTTTTGTTGATAACCTTCTTTCGAATGTGGCAATATCAGTGCAATTTGGGAAGGAAAAGTCTATGTTTATCCTTGCAAATGTCATTTTCTTTTCCTGTTTGGCATTTGGCAGTGACAAGGAATTGGAAAGAAAAAGTTATTATGCTAGCCATGTTATGTGTCATTTTCTTACAACCTCTTGTAGGTTACAACTTACATATGCAACAGGTTTGATGGGAAGATATTTTTCTGTTTAGAGATTTTATTGAACTGGTTTATAAACAAGCGCTTTTACATGCAATTCTTTTCTGCTTGTAGGTTTCAGCTGCAATTGGTTTTGATGCTGGGGTATTATCTTGTTTGGAGTATCTGGAAGCTGCGCCATGGGCTGAGGATGAAGAAGAGAAGGTTGCCTCAGTGCTTTCGGAGTTGCGTCTTGAAGGAATAGGTGCTAGCGAAGTTCTTAAGAGAGTTTCTCTTGATGCCACAGCTCCCGTAGAAGATAACAACAATGAGAATGAAGAAGTGCTTTTGAAGCTTTTAAACGTAGTTCTCGAAGGAAAAGATGAAAAGGCAAGGCGAGAGATGAAGGGACTAGTCTCCAAAATGCTTCGGGAGAATGCGAATCAAAACGATCTGCGGAAGGAATCGTTGTATTCTGCTTGTGATGGGTGCTTGGAACAACTCCATCATCATTTCCTTCGAGCGGCAGCATCGGACTTGCAGGATGTGAATCAGATAGCTAGGCAGGCTGATAACTTGCACTGGATCTTAGATATTCTAATTGATAGGCAGATTGCTGAGGATTTCCTAAAGTCATGGGCAACACAATCAGAAATGTCGAAAGCACATTCTAAGGTTCCCCCGATTCACAGGTTTGAAATTAGTCGGGTAACAGCCAGATTATTTGTTGGCATTGGAAAAGGACAACTATTAGCATCCAAAGAGGTGAGGTGTCTGCTCTTACAGACATGGTTGGTGCCATTCTATGATGATTTTGGGTGGATGAGGAGGGCATCAAAGGGGCTTGATCGACATTTGATTGAAGACGGCCTTAGCAACACCATTCTTACTTTACCTCTTTCATGGCAACAAGAATTCCTCCTTGCTTGGTTTGATAGGTTTTTAAACTCTGGAGAGGATTGTCCTAACATACAGCGCGGTTTTGAAGTTTGGTGGAGACGGGCATTCTGGAAACGAAATAGTCATCAGCCTGAACGTCGTCACATCAAAATTGCAAACGGAAGTTCTGAAAAATAAAAACAAACACGATTTATAAAAGGCGGAAGTAACTACAGATTCCTTGCTCATTGCTTGTTATGCATGAGATCGAGGTTCAATCTTGACGATCTCTTCGGATCGAGTATTGACCCTCTTTTCTTTGGTTTTTCAAGTTTTGGATTTGCCAGCTTCATTGCTGAAACTTTATGCTAATCAGTAATCAAAAACATCTTGTTAATAGACAATAGTAGTTGGTAATCAATACTTTTTTTACTTTTGTTCTTTGAATTAGCTATAACTATATCTGAAAAGGTCGATTTTGGGAATGTAGCGAATTTAAAGTGACAAGAAACGGTTATACCTTGATGAGCAAGAGCAATGCACTAAAAAGACAATGGGCCATGCTAACTGCTAAGTGGGGTTGCCTTCATCTCTAATTCATGTCATTTTAACGTACAGGAAGAGTAATTACTACTACTAACATCACGTGGATTTGGCATAGTTTGCAGGGTAATTCAGCGATATTATTATTAGTATTATTTTGGCTTATTAATGTGCCTGCCATTTTCTTGCTTTTCAGTTCCATACTGTTGAATCTTGATGCTGAAGTGCAATATTCATGATTTTAATTGTCTATCCTTTGTAAACTACTGTGCAATCTCCATTGCTTTTATTTTGTTGTTTTTATGTAATTTCTTTTATAAGAATAAAATGTAATTACTTTATTCTTATTATTAAGTTTAGGTATAATTGCCAAAAACTATTAAAAAAAAATAAATAAATAAAATACGATCTGTCAAAAATTGGCTAATTTTATAAAAAATTTTTTGTCAAATTCTATTTTTAAAAATATTTTTATTGAAGGCTACCAACTAACAGAAGACATCCAAATCATAGTTAGTTTGACATTTGCTTACCATGTGACTTTGAATTTTCATCTTCAACCTTTCCATGCTAGCTTCCTCCATTGCAATTCCTTTTCTCAACTCCTTAAACAATGGATACTCATTCATCACGTCTAGAGGTGTTTATTGGGGTCATCGGATCGCTTTCGGTTTGGGTGTTTCGGGTCGGTTTAAAATCGAATCTTGTGTCCAAATCGATTGTTACATTATTTTAAATTCATTTTGAAGTGTTCAAGTCGGGTTCCGTTCTAAGGTCGGATAAATATCAAGACAAAAAATCTCTTTTAAATATCTCTAATTTCACATCACAATAATACTATAGCTTTTCAAACCTCACTCAAATCAAACTATTGGAATCCCCTTTGTAAGCACCTCAACAACGCAGGGTTCTTCATCCCACCACATTAACAACTAAAACTCATATTTCTTGACAAAAGATTGAAACTTATTGCTTACTTCCATAGATTTTTGACTAGTAGAAGACTTTACAAGTAGATTCTTGTACTTTTCACCCTATTTAATCGCTGCAATCAAATTATTAAGAAATAAGAACCGTCTCATACAGAAATTAAAAAGAAAACCAAAAAAGTATTGGTGCTAAAGCGTTTTACCCGAATCTACCGTGGTTCAATCGTTTTACGCCGCGCTTAGATGTATTACCGCAAATTTTAAAAGCTCTTTATTTCTCGCTCAAATTTTGGAATTGAGCATGTAATATATAGTTAGTGAATTCTAGTTTCTAATGTAGTAAACCATGCTTAATGTAATTTTACTATAAAACTTTATGGCCAAAAGATTAAACATATTGTATCATATTTCAACAACACAAACAAACTTTAAACAATCGTCATTTCACGCTCGGTAATCAGAATCGGGCATATAATATATCATTGTAAAGATCTTGAAGTCTAGGTTATAATGCTACAAACCTTACATTAATGTGTTTATTCTACATACGTTATAGCCAAAAGAGTGAATATGTATCAAATTTAAACACAAAACGTGTGATTAGGTTTATATTTTGATTATTAAAAATTATTTTCTTCTTTAAAAGTTAATATTTTTATTTAATTTATTTATTATAATAATTTTATTTTAATAATAAAATGAAAATGTTTGATTTCATAATCAAAATAGATTTAAAGGTATTTTAGTAATTTTATTAAAAAAAGAAAGCGACACAATAAAAAGAGGTACGATTTTTTAAAATTGGGTATATATGTTTCAAGAAACTGAGAATTCATTTGAACTTAATTAATATATTCAACTTATAAGTTTAGTTGTAAACTAATACAACGTATCAGTTTTTGAGTATTTTAGATCATATTGATAATCAATTACGGATGCTGTTAGTTTAAAGTGAGAATATTGAGTTTTCAAGGTGGGAATAAATTTCCTTCTCAATGATGATAAGTAAAAACTGAAAGTTGTCGAATAATTATGTGGAGTTCTCTTAAAGATTAGGCTAAATATCTAAGTATAAGGATGCTACTTGTTAATCTTATCTTATATGGAAATACTTGTATGAAATGTCCTTTGCTTGTACTACTTTCAAAATTTTTGTATAAGGGGAGGTATTGAATATGCCTTGCTCCATTGGTGAAGTAATACCATGAACCTTTCTCTGATGACCCTTTATGTTGTGGCTATTTAATGATGAGAAGTGTGATTTCGAAAGAAAATCTCTTGACAAGTTAAATGGTTTTAGTTGCTATACTTAAATCATCTCATTTATTTCTTCACAAAATTCATCCCATTGCAGTATCATTTGAGGATGTGGTATTAGATGGTAATAAAAAACAGTGAAAAAAATTTCTTATGATTAAAATTTCAATAACATAGAAATGACATGTTACATTTCAAGAAAGTTTATCCTACAAATCATTCTCATTATCACCATTTAGTATTAACTACCAAATGGGTTGTGTTTCGGTAATGAAATGAGTAAGCGCAACAGACATTTTTCTAGTATGTTGAAAGTTGTTATGATGTTTCTACTGATGAAACCTCAAATCCTGCATAGCCTTACCCGGGGGTTATTTCTCGGAAAACCTCTCTAACGCACAAGTGAGATCGAAAAACTGAAATCGATGAACGTATGATATTGAATGAATACAAGATTAACGGATTGTAGGATGAGTTCAGATCAAAGGAATATTTGGTTAAGTATAGATTGTAAGTAGGAGAACATTGTCTTTTTTGCAGAGTAACGGTATGAATATAAAAGCTTAGGGTGCAAATGATATATGCAACATCATACACTATATTAATTTTAATGTATAGTATAGAAAAATATGAGTGAATATGAGAGTGACAAGTGTAATTTTTTTATTAGCCAGTATTTATGGCAGGAGTATTTATGCCTAGGGATTTTTAAATACAGCAGGATTATTTATGACAAGAGATTTTTAATGTATAGTATAGTAATTTAATAACTACATGGGAATAATAACAATGAGATCATGGATTTTGACTAGTAATTATTTTATTTATGGCAATAATAGTATAGTGATTATTTTATTATGACCGGGGATTTTGACAACTGAGACGAAATTTCTACAATATTAAAACGGCAAGATTATTTATGATCAGGGATTTTTAATGATAATTATAATAATTATTTTATTGGCCAGTATTTATGGCAGGAGCATATATGGCAAGAACAAAATTGAATACATTACACATTTGACAATTTTTAAATACCGCAGATTATTATTATACCGCAGATTATTATAATTTTATGTTGCCGTTTCTAGAGTGACTAGCAGGAGAGAACTAAAAATTCTCATATTTGATAAGGATGGTGAAATATGTCATCGTACTGAGAATGTAGTATATAAAGAGGTGTTTCACAACTTATAAACTCTTTATTAATAACCTATTTTGTGTTTTTTATATTTAATTCTTTTTTTATTACAATGTATGTATGTAATTTAACTCGTACCTTCATTTAATATTTTCGTTCGTATAAAATTTCACTAAAATGTCAACGTATTTAAAAATTCGTGCATTGCACGGGTTTCTATCTTAGTACTTCCTCCGTTCCAAAATAGTTGCAACATACGAAAAATTAGCACTATTCATTTATCTCCCTTAATTTGTGATCAATAAGTAATCTATAAGTTAAAACATAGTCAAGTCAGATCTTGTTTGATTCGTCTCGACGTAAAGATTATTAATATCAAATTTTCATAATTTTATATTATACATAATTATAGATATTAAGGATTGAATTAGTGCATTGGACTGCGTGAAAAAGGCAAATGTTGCAAGTATTTTGGAAGTAGTATATTTATAATGGTAGAATGAAGGTTAATTAGTAAATTAAGATACATAATGGGTATGATGGGTGGTAGTGGTAGATAATGGTGAGTAGTGGGTAATTATTGTAGGAATAGGTAGTTAGTAGACCAAGGTGGGTGGTTTAGGATTTCACTAAATAGTCATAGGTTTATTTATTTGATCTCATACGTTAGCCCCACACATGAAGAACAATATAATGTAGCGAAGGCACAAATCTTTAAGCGGATTATAAACATACTTGTGATGCGAACCAATTAAATATTCGGAAGAAATCATACAATTAGGTACAAATAAGATAAACCTCGGAAATTTCAAAAAATAAAAAATAAAAAAGATAAACCTCGAAACTCTTGCCTCGGCGAGCCCATGATTGGTTTAAGCCCCATGAATTATAGATGTTTATCCTTTGGGCCACTTTTGATGATCCGGCCTTAAAGCTTGTTATAATAATTCGATATTTGAGCCTGATACGATGATTCGACATTTGAACCTCATATGATGATATGGCCCAACAATCAATCTCTTGGGACTTGATAAGGAATCATATTATGCGAATCCCTCAAAAGCATTGATGAATATTCGGATCGAAAATATGTCTGCATTGCCCAACCGTCAATCGCATGGGGCTTAAATAAGGAATTATACTAGGTGAATCCTTCAAAAACATTGATGAATATTCGGATTGGATATAGATTCGCACTACCCAAACGTCATTCACTTGAGACTTAGATAAGGAATCATATATTACTAGGTGAATCCTTTGAAAACATTGATGAATATTTGGATTGGACATAGGTCTGCATATAATGATCAAGTTAACAAGCTAAGTGATACTCGCAATGATTCCATAATATGACAAATAACTCCTACACCTAAAGTTGATTATAAACAAACTAGAATTAAAAACCACTGTCTAGAATCGAGCATCATCACCAATTATCAAGCCACGAAAACCTGTATAAAAATGCTATTAAACACCTATCATTGCCCAAATAAAATAATGGTAGAGGTGAGGGAGGGAAAAGGGAACCATACAAGGGTGAAGGAGGGAAATAGTGTCATTGAACATGGCGAATGGATGGAGGCTGCAAATAGGTAAGAGTGTAGTAACATAATTGCAAGGTAGCTAGGGGAAACGGTGGAGGACGTGCATGCGTGAGAGAAGAGAGGGAAGCCAACACTTGTTTTAGGTGTTAGATGGAGATTGTCGATACTCAGAAGGATAAAGGAGAGAGTGGGGATGAACTTTTTTTTATTCTATTTTTTAAATATAATTAACCTGCTATAATAGGTCATTAAGTAATATTATGAGTATGTTAGAAACAAATGTAGTGTAAAGGTGAAATTATTCATAGAGGATGGATAAAAAGTGAGATTATTCAAGACAAGTTTTCTAAATAGAGAAATAAAATTAATTAAATGTTGTTATTGACGGGAAAATTATGTATTGGAAGAAAATATATTTAACCACTTGCAAAAAAGGTAAAAAAATAATAGTCTTGTTTCAATTTACAAACATGTATTATAAAATACCAGATTTTTTTAGACCATATCAATATCAAACACGTGTCTAGTGCTCCAAGTTATATTACTTTTAAGGTAAAAGACACACGTGTATGCATATTATTTAGTCGATAACGAAGTGAGAAGCGTAGATTGTTGATGGATAATAGTTACATGATTGGTTTCCACCGTACCTTTCCTTTTTTATTCTCATTAAGTGATGAAAAAGAATATCTCAACAAAAATTAAGAATTTTTTGAAACGATAATTAAGATGAAGACAAATAAATGATAATAATAACAATCAAAAGTTCACTCAAAAAAATTTTAAAAAAGCCTTGAATTAAATGTTTTATAACATAACAATTTACTAGAAACAAAATTCAAATGCTCTTTTAATAGCCCACCAAACAAA
This sequence comes from Amaranthus palmeri, assembly GCA_019776075.1. Lineage (NCBI taxonomy): Eukaryota > Viridiplantae > Streptophyta > Magnoliopsida > Caryophyllales > Amaranthaceae > Amaranthus > Amaranthus palmeri. The sequence goes on from JAAKBH010000554.1 coordinate 124,542, forward strand.
TTTACCTCAAAAAAAAAAAAAGGGTCTTCATAGCATTAATAAATAATAATAACATAAACTGTTAAAAACTCTAATAAAACCCAATTAAATGGTAGATGATATAAACCACAAAATTTTATCTCAATAAAAACTTGCACAAAATCATATTGAAGCAATAATTGAGAAATTAAATGGATTAGATATTTTCAAATTTCTGTATATTATAATTTATTATCCCTTTGTCCACATGGTATTCAATCAACGATCAAAACCCTAGATCTATCCATCCAATTCATGAAAAAAGTTTGTCCAAAAAGTCAAAATCAATAGAATGAACAAAGGGCAAAATTGGAACAATAAAAGAAGGGTCAAGATTGAATAAGAGATAGAATTAATACGTGGTGAAACATCATCAACACTACCATTTCCACCACCAAAGAGAAAAGAAAAGTAGAAAGACTCTTCTGGAGAAGACACATTCACAGAAGATCGAACAAGGAAAAAGTTTAAGAAATTCTTCTCTTCATTTTCACTTTCTCCTGTAATAGAATCATTAAATGGCGTATTGAAGAGTGAATCTTTCAGCAAAAATGAAGTATCATCACAGAAATACGCTTTTCAATGTCATATACTATAATGGAGAATAGTGTAAAGGCTGAAGTATTTTCGGTTGCTTGCTTCTTGTTGTCATTACACAAAGTATTTGTTCCTACTTGTTCGTCAGTTCATCCTCTAGAATCTTCTTCATCGTGCTTTTTATATAACTTAGTTGATTATTTTTGGAGGTTATTAGTTGATTGAAGTGAAAAGTAATTAATTTGGCTGAGATCCAACAAAAACGGAGAACATTGGAATGGATATGGAGTGAATAATCGTTAATTAAGCAGGTATTGGAAGATCTATGAAGTAAGTTGTGTTGATTTTAATTTGGTGATCTTTAGTAGTTTTCGTAACGGAGATCTCAATTAATAGCATTGATGTTAATTGATGATGGCAAAGGCTTTAAAAGTCAACTTGATAAGATTTTATGCTAATATCATTCACAGATTGCGGATTATATTGCTGAGACCTTTTTACGGCTTCATCTTCATAGCAAAATGCGATTTGTTGGACCGAAAATTTTTGTAGAAAATTTGTTACATCGCATGTTGAGTAGTTAGGGTAAATTCTTTATTTGACGGCAACATGTTAGTGATCTTACTGACCGACAAAATGTCAATAGGGTAGTCAGGGTGAAAATGTTTTCGGTTTTGAATAAGATTATTGTCAAGGTATTGCTTGATTAATACCTGCTGCATTTGATGTGAAAGTGTATGATTTGAGTTGAGCTCAGTATTTTGATGATGCTCTCGAGTTTTGACTGTATGCAGTAATGATCTCAAGAGGATTTTTATTATTGATAAGCACTGCTATTGTTTCTTCATGATTTAACCTTGTCATTGTGCTTTCTAGGGTTAACTGCTATTCCCCCTGCCCCTTTGAATTTGACACACTTATCTCACATGGCGTTCTCAAAGGTTAAATTAATATACCTCATCAATCTTTTGGGCTTGTTGGAGAAAGCAGATCTACATTGTGATTTATGTCATCTGATTCTTCTCCAATCCAAGGGATGGAGGGAGTGTGTAATGTTCTCGTTTGGTTTATTTAGGTCTTGTGCATTCAGAAAGCCTTGGGTTTTATTCTGCGTTCAGATTATAAGGCATCCAAGGTTCTTGCTTGTATTTGTGAGAAATTGTGTTGTGTGCTTATGCAATGAGTTCATTCTTTTCAGAACATGGGTTTAAGGTGTAGTTTTGTTGTTCCTCTATGTTGGATCTGTGTTTTCTTGGTTCTGCTGGTTATGAAGATATAATGCTTATTTGCTTGTGTGAATTTGAGTATTCATATTTTCTGTTTCCTTATATGTAGTTTGTGCATCAGGAATCTATTTCCTCTCATTGGATCATGAAAAAAAAAATCCTGGATAGGTTTTGTAAATATCTTAGTTAAATAGAGGTTTTTGGTTATGTAAACTCATGATGACTTCTATTGTAACTTGCAACCTAATTATCTTTGATTCATATTGGAAGGTTTTGAAGGGTAGTTGGATTGCATACGGACGGACCAAGAAGACATTCTCTAGGATTGTAACGGATTATAGAGGAGTATTTAGCACAATTCAGAAAATCGATATGCCTGTATCTGAGACTGAAAAGGTGTTTTGTCACATCATTGTTTTAATTTGTAAAAAATGGTTTTTGTAGGTCAAGATAGATTCTGTTCCCCTGTTTGGGAATTCTCCCTTTCTAATGCTTCCTTTATCTTTTTACAACAGCATGGAGTATCTCAGCCGGGTTCTAGCTTTGGTGACAAGGTAGAGTATGTTCCTATCAAAAAGAGAAGGTTTTTATTAAGGTCTCCTTCTCCGCCAGCAGTTAAAGCTTCTCCATGTGGTGAGGAGACTGAAAATCAGACGAAAGTTCAAGATGTTTCAAGTAAACTTGTATCTTCTAATGTAGTTTTGAGTCAGATAGTTGGTGACAATGGTAGTCGTGATGCTAAGAAATCTGATGAATTCAATGTAAGATTTCGTGAAGAGGAAGACTTCTCTGGTATATCAATACTTGCTGCTGCAGCCTGCAGTAGCAGTTTGGGAAGAGATTGCGGTTATGCAGAGGATGGTTTAGGCATTGAGGAGTCTTCAGTGCTGGAGCAAGCTCGTGAAGGCTTTGCTAATACTGAAGCACGCTCATCATTTAAGGGTCTGTCAAAGGAAGATATTCCAAATTCTTCTGAAATGTCAAGTGGAGCAACTTCATCCTGTATATCCACAGAACCAATTGGAGAGCTGGCATCTATTTCAACAACGGAAAATTCATCTCAGAAAGCTGTAACATTCGGAAAAGCCTTCCTGGGGGTTGATTCTTTAACCCTCTCTAATGACATTTCATGCAGCAAAGATGAAGAAATATCAAGGAACCAAAGGCCGCCTTCCCGAGACAAGAGGTTGCATTGGGACTTGAATGTTATGATGGATGCTTGGGATCAGCCTTTCGACGATCCAATTGCACAAAATGAAGTTGCATATAGCATTTCTGAGGATTCTGGTAAGCTTAACCAAGATTACAACAAGGAATCTGGAGTCTATAATTTGCAAGATAATCTGGAAACTGCTTCAAGAAGCTGTGTGCTGCCTGATCAACCAAGAACAGTGGCCAATCAGAGCAAGGACAATGACGGTGTTGATGCGTGCCTCAATCTCAAGCATCCTCCTCTTGTAGATAACAAGTGTTTGTCATCCAACTCCAGTCTCAACTTTGATGTCATAAAGTGCAAGGTTGAAGATACCAAACGCAAACTCCAAGGCGAAGCTGCCCCTGATGAGGCTACTCAACGGTTGGGATCTTGTAAAATGGATGACGATGGGGGTGCTTGTCTGAAGAGTCTAAACTTGAATGAGGAGCGTATTGATCATCAGTCGGTGATGGAAAATGTTGGTGCCTCTTGTTGTGACTTAAATAATCTGGGGAAAGCACGTCCTTCTGATGCTACCTTTGGCGCTGTTTCAGCTGATACCCAAATTGGATTGTATGTATCTAGCTCAGATGCAAATCCAAATGTTTCTGTTTCAAAGGATTTGGAGACACATGTCAATTTACACCATGAAGGGAATAGTCTTGCGGAGAATGCCGACTCAAAGGCAGTAGATATGCAACATGTTGCAGAATTTTCTATATCGGATGATAACGGTCTACCGTTCTTTGACACTTCCAATTCTGCGCATGAAAGATGTGAGCGTCTGGTAGCTTAAGCTTTAGATTCTAAGGTGCAGAATATTTGGAAAATTTATATCAAAACTGTTTAACTTTATATCTGAAATTTCTCCTATGAAAATACTGAGGAATCATCCTATTTGACTTGCTAAGTTAACTGGCATAATTATTCAATTATTCTGACATTTGATTATAAAACATCTGTTCCAAATGATAGTGACGTGGGTGTTCAATGTCATTCAGTTTTCAAGACAGGAATTGATGCAGCTGGTGAGCTTCAGGAGGATTATGATTCACAGTATGAAGACGGGGAGCTCAGGGAGTCAAGTGGACGCGCTTGGGAAGAATTTGATAGAGAAGCTGAAAATGTGGACTATTTTTCAGACAGAGAAACATACGGTGTCAGTCCAAGTAATTCTGAACAAGTTGATAATAGAAAGAGTGCGACCCGGGAAGTTGCTGGTGCTATGTCTTCTCGTGATTGTAACATGAATAATGAGGATTACAGGAAAGGATCTGAAACAGTTGGAGATGGAAGGGGACATGATGAAGGTGACAAATTGAATTTAAGTCATGCTGTAGAGAAAGTAGAACTATCTCAGGGTAAAGAGTTGCTTGAAAGCAATAAGAACTTTTCAGATGTGGTTACTCAACTGGATGACAATGGAGGAAAGGATAAAACGCCTAGTCAAGTTGATGTATCACTAGATTCTAAAGTTACTGACTCAAGAGCGGAACAAAGGGCATTTGGAAGGGGCTTACAGTCACAAATTGAGAGATCAGTTGGACGTGAGGACACATATAGGGAGGAGCAATTCAGGAAAACACAAAGCAGGTAATAGTTTGACACTGGTTACACTTGCCTTTATATGTCTACTTGGACTTCTCTTGTTCCCTTTTTCGTATGGTGTGCTTTTGTCTTTTTCCCTTCATACAGGGTATTTTTAACTTCGCTTCGATCTGATGTTTTGATATATCTTCTTGATAGATTTGAGTCTGGCTCCATGAGATCTTTTGATAGGGTGCGATACCCCTATAACAATCAACTTAGAGGCCGACAAGGTGATATTTGGGATGGTTCATCAGGCAGCCGTAGAGGTTTTAGACGTCATTACTCGCCTATTGTCCGTGGACGCTCTAAACTCAATGATGATGTAATTGAGGAGCAAGATGACCTTGGTTGTGCTGATGCTCAAAATGATACATCATATTCTTTGCAAATTCTTCCAAGAACTCGAGTTGGCACTGAAGAAGAGCCTTGTACTGGGTTTAATTCCCGTTATAAAGCTGAAAGGAAGTTTAGCCCTGATAGAGGTTGTGGTTTTGGCCGAGGAAGGCCTTTCAGGTATGGTCCTTTTGGTGAGAACAGAGGAGGCAGGGGAAGATACAGGCCTTCTCCTGACGAAACATTCCAGTCATCCTTAAAATATCGGCGTCCATTGTCCCGTAGAGAGAAGAGTCTTTCTCCTTTTACAGGCAGAGGGCAGTCAAATTTACATCTTTCCCGCAGGAAGTCTCCATCTTGTTCAAGAAGTCGCTCTCCTGTTGTTTGGAATTCTCCAAGGAGAAGACTGGGGGCTGGTAGTGGTACGTTTCTTAGACAACGAAGTAGATCTCCAAATTTCAGGTCTGAGGCTAGATTGCAACGACAGAGGTCACCTCATCAAGAACCTGGTTTTGGTGTTGATAATGCAGGGGGGTTTAGGTCAATTTCAAGAAACCATGGTTCTCCTCCACGTAACCGATGGAATGCTGTTAGGAAGGATGAGCTTGGTCAATTTAGGGAGGTAGGTTACCGGCAACGTACCTCTGCTCTTGAGAAATCACCAGGAAGAATTCGCTTGAGGGGTGACAGAGCCAGTGCCTTAGATTCCCCTCGGAATCTGAAGCCTGATGGGTTTTATAGAATATCTGATGATGCTGGGAGAGGAGTTAGATATGAGGGAAATAATGAAGAAAGAAGGAAACCATATAATTTCATTCGTCCAGCAAGACGCAATTATGATGATGGAATGGCAAGTAGATTGCACCAGCATAATAATGATAGTTTATCCATGGAAAATAGTTTTCGGGATAGAGATGCTTCAAGTTTTCAGGACAGAGGATTGAGGAGTATGGAAAACCGCATTGATGATCTACCTAGGAGATTTAGAGGGGTGAATCGGTCCTTTGTTTATGAAAGGGATGGAAATTCAAATCATATTTCAAAGCAATTTGGTAATCAGTCTTTCGTTTATGAAAGAGATGGAAAAGCAAATCATAATTCATCCCATAACCTGAGGTCGGAGGAGCAATATCGACCCAGTTATATTGGTACATATTCTGACAATGGTGGAGCCAATAGAGGGTGTCGATATGAGCACTTTGAAAACAGACGAAAACAATATAGTCCAACTAATTTCATGAGGCGCAATGATAACGAGGACACAGATAAAGGGTCAAATGTCGATAAAAGTGTTGATAACACTCAAGAGTTTTGTGGTAGGGTTACTAGGGGATTTGATGGACAGATAGATAGTGCAAGGTTCAGGGAAGACAAAGAGCCAGTTCTGTGCGAACAAGAGGAGAAACTGGATGACAATAGTCTGCCGGTTGGTGTAACGAATTCTGGTGGCAACAGTGCAGTAAATGTAATCATTCCTTCACAGCCTTGACCCGTGGATTCTTTCTGGTTTTGGTATCTGATGACCATTAGATATTATTTTTTCTCTCCTTAATGTTTTCTTAACAGGATAGTGTATGATGCCTGCAAATTTTTGTGAGGGTGCTTCTTATTAGTGTAGATTGCCCCTCGACAAAAATTTTGGTAGTTTTGGAAAATTTAAATTCATATACCTTTTCTTTTATTGAATATGATCTATATATCCTGGCATTTTCAGCACATTTAACTCTCGACATGATTACTAGGGATGAATGAATGAGATATTATGGGGCTCTTGACTTACATTTTTCATGATATATGTTATGCCTTTTTCTTCTCCTATGAATGTACTGCTGTAGTGCACTAGTGCTGTTAAAGATTAATGAGGGAAAGATATGTTTGCTTCACCTCAAATTGCGAAAAGGACTTGGCAAGAGTTTATATCACATGCATCGTGGATGTAGAGATCTTTTGCTGCATGATTCGTTTCCAATGAGGGAAAGTTTATAAGAGTACTGACAGCTGATAAAAGGGCTTTGTATCTGGTAACCAAAGACTCATTTAAGTTGGCCATAGTTTTGAAAGAGGATTATTATATTTCCTTGATGACCTCATTTGTTGGAATATCTGATACGCTGCTTTGGGATTATGATGCATATGCACATAACCGATAACGGCTTCATAAGACAAGGGGAGACTTTACATTCTGTCTACTTATGTGCTTGAAGCCATTATTTTGTTCTGTTGGCAGGTACCTCTCTATTGCTTGGATCATGGTTATATCTTGTTTTTTGAGTTGATTTCTATTGGGTGACTGCGTGTTTACGTCAATGTGTACACAAGGGTTTATAAGGTGCCATGTGAAATACAGCAGCATTATTCTATTTTTGTATAACCTGCAGTCGGCTTTGAATAGCTTGAGGTGAGAATTTTGTCCATGGTTTATTTATTGCTTTTGCCACCTGACTTCAGTTACTTTTGTTGATCCGGTGGAAATAAGTTGTGTATATAATACGAAGCTATATGGTTACTTCATCAGTTTTGGTAATGAAGAGTTCTCCTAATAATTTAAGATTGATGTCAATCATCTAAAAAGTGTTTGATTGTTCCCGAATTCATGAGATTTATGGTACCTTCTTATTTGAAGTTACAGAATTTAGAAAACTGGCACCGTTCAAAGTCCTTCGGTTTCAGGTACATATTTTTGTACTTTGGCATAATTTCTTCCGTTGACGATGAATCTGTTTGTATCTTGAAAGTGTTGGCTATGCATGCTATTTTTCCTACAATGCCTGAAAAGCATCGGGAGGCTTGTGTGCGAGAAAGTTACGCTGGGAAATTTATGCAAGTTCTTGTGTCATGCTGTGTTTATGAATTGTCCATACAGTTGAGCAGATTGTTGGATGTGTTTTTGTGATTCTTTCTTTCTTTGAATTCAAGAGGTGAGGTATTCAATATAAAGGAGGTTGTGGTTTACAATTTTCCTTAAGTTTCATATGAAGATGTTGGTGTTCATATGTTGCTTCAAACTATTACGTTCGTCATCAGCTCCTTTCAAAAGTACAACATTATGAGGCCGGAACGCAGAACTTCTATTTATTTGTTCTATTATGAATCATAGGATACAAAACGCGTGGATTTTGTTCATCCTTGTAGAAAATCGTATATTTGGAAAATGATTTGTTTGAAGTTTTCAAATCTTCGACCAACTACTATATAGAGATGAACGAGTTTAGGGGCAAATGTTTGAGGGTCTTACAAGGATATGGGAGTTAAATTTCATTTTCATGAAAAATTCTTCAGATTTGATGAAGTTATGAGATTCGGACCCACGACTTGACGATGGAAATGGAGTTTTAATTAACAGTAGGATTTGAAAGCAATGTGACCAGCTGGTATGTGGACCAATATTAAACACCTAAATACATATTATAAATGCAGCGAGGTACAGTTAGTATGCTATAAGCTTCAATCTTGATTGCAACAACGATGGTAGATGGTGAAAGTATGCTTTAAATCATTGCATCATATGATACATTATGTTCTTCCGATCGTATCGATTCATTTGTTGAAAGGTCAAGTTCAACAAGATATCATACCTTAACGGCATATACATGTTACAGATATCTGGAACACTGAGCTAGTGAGCTGTTGTTCCATGTCTGTTCTTAATAAGTGGACTACATTGTCAATTCTTAACCCTCCGCCCCTGAGCAAATGCAGGATCAATCGACAATTTTTCACCTTGGTTTGTTGTGTTTCATATAGCTGACTCAGTTTCACATGATTTGTCGACATCCTTACGAATCACGAATTGAAAAAAGTAAATTGCAAATTTAAAAGGCAAATTAGCTGGTGAATTATGTTACAATAAGTTGAACTCGTATGTTAGATTAGAAAATGAGTTTTGAGGTTATTGTGGTTAGCTTTATGTCGTGTTGTCTTGATACATCATCAACCTTACTGTTTCACTGCATTCACTTGGAGAACGAATTTTACCAATGAATTGATTTTTGGATCCACGAAATTAGGCCTTCTGTTCCTATTTTGTTACAAAGGCATTTCCAAGAAATTAGAAGGATACTAGAACCATATGGTATATACATAGAATTACGTGTAGGAGCTAGCTCGGAAGCTGTGATGTTGTGCAAGGAATCAACTGAACCAAAAATTTTCAACAACCATTAGTTAAAATCATTTTTGATATCTTTAGAAATTAGGCAACCAACACTCCACCACTGACTCTACACGAGATTGTAACGGCCTGCTAGTTGACGTCTCAAATTTCAAGGGGATATCATATTGGGTTGTTGATGATGATAATGATGATGAATATACTTGTCAAATTTTAACTCTATTCGAAATCCAACTGTGCTCGAATCGACTTGGATACCATCGACTCAACCTGTTTTCCTAAACTTTGGTGAAGTATCGAGTTTTAATTAATATTTTAGAGTTACATTCTATAATTTTTCATCAATTTTTATTTCTAAATCAATATTTCAACAATTTGCAAACTTTGATTATAACTTCGATGACCTTAACATACTTGGCATGATGATGATATAACTCGTTAAATTGAACTTGTTTGACTCAAAACCGACTTGATGATCTCACTTGAAAGGTCTAAAAAGCAATTACATTTAACAAGATCCAAGATGGTGCTTAATCATTAGTTGCAGAGCTTCAACTTGGGTGGTCCATAAACAATAAAATTACACAGCATGTACTAAAAGGAATAGCATTAGAGCACTAGATTTCGTGGTACATAGAGCCAAATTTACTGACAAATGCTTGTTGGTACATGCATTATCATCATCTGATGTCTTCCACCAGCCAAAAAATTATGTTCCTTTATGGCTCCATCAGATCATAAAAGAGAAAGTTGCAACAATTTATGGTAGCTAGCCTTTATGTCACTCTACTAGTACAAAGATTTTCTTGAAAAGTAAACCCAATTAGAAAAGACTTTTCAAAAATAAATAAAATAAGGCCTTATCTAATTCTAGACTTTCAAATAATTCATCAAGATAAGTATATCATATGATTTTATCCATATGCATCTTTTGATCAATATGACTTTTGAAAAGATAATTTGACATTTATTTAGGGTGTTTCACACATTCTGATGTACACTTTAGTTGTGTTGCGTGTTCTATAATGTGTTTATGGTAAAGGGATGAACTATTATGTGCTAATTCTAAGCAATGTAGAGTTGTGAGTTGTGATTTAATGGACTTCTTCTGTTGTGGTCCTAACAAGTGATTTAATGGAGCCTAAAGTTTATTGATGATAATGTGGGTATACAAGTATTACAATCTATCTATAATCTATAATCTATAACTATTACTAAAACAAAACACGCTTACATCATCACCTTTCAAAATTGCTTACGTGTCGCTTCCACATTAAAAATTTTCCCTCCTAAATTAAATGATGATGTCATTGTTATTATGATCTTTGACTTTCTACCTTTTTATTTTGAATATATTATTTTTCTTATTAATTGTTTAATTATTTTTACTTTTTGGGTCAATCATATTCAATGTATTAGGATACTATATATTTTATTTTATTTATTTTAATTATTTATAAAAAAATTTAATTTTTTTTGTTAAATGAATATTATTTAGTGTATTGGATATTTTAAGATAGTTAAAACATAAGATACTTTTATTAGGATTTGCTTTTGTTATTTATACTCAAAAAATTTGATAAAACCGTACATCGCACGGGCACTATCTAGTAAATAATAAATCGGCAACTTGATTTTCTAACTCTATCAAAGTTGATTAAAATTATAAATGATGTAATCAAATGAGTTTGGTGGACATTATCATCCTTATTGTGCGGTGTACTTTGTGTATGAAAACTAGAAACACACTTGGAAATACAACCACCCACTCCAACATTCTTAGTACAAAGAAATGTTAAGGCTAAAAAACGAATTTCAAATAAATAAGAGAATGAAAAAATTATAACAAGAGTTAGTAGGAACAAGTCCCTTGAGTTTGGGTTTCTCTAGTTTTCGTGCTAGTTCTTTTCTCCTTTAGGGAGTCTAATCCGGTATTTCCCGGCAGTGGCTGTCTTGTTTCTTCTGTTTCTTTTTTTCTCTTCTATTTCGGCTAAGGGTGTCTGTCTTGGTTTTACGATGGAAACATCATCTAGGCAAGAGGTGAACATAATCTTGAAGATACGAGTAGGGATAATATAATCTTGGAAAAGGATGATGTCTCTCCAAATCATCCTGGTGGCCATAAGGATATCAAGAATTCTCTTGGGGTGGATGGTGGTGTGTCTGATGCTGACCAAGAACGGCTTGTAACAACCCGACTTACTTTTGACTAAGTAAGAGAAGTCATCACGTATTCATAAACCAAAACAAGGTCAAAGTCAACATGTAGACCTATAAAATCGAATCTCACATATCCAAACCTAATCGGGCAGCTAGACTCAATCATAACAGCTATATGAGTCCATATTGACAAGCTATAAAAGAATATAAAGGTACTCAAAACTATATAGTCGAATCTATTACAAAGTTCTACAACCATCACTCTAATATATACTCATAAGCGAACAATCCAAATCAATGAGAACTTCTAGCGCTCTCTCATAATCTCAGCTATCCCTTTGATCCCGTTTGCTACCGATTTGTACACAATCTAAAAGATGGAAACAACATAGAGTCAGATAAACTGAATGAAAAGTAACAATCCAAAACAACAAAACATTGTAATTCAAAACATCAGTTTAAAAGCAACATCCTTTCCCTAGATCTATGTGCGCACATGGAGTCTAGTTGAGAGGAACATTCATAGTTCTAAGGCTAAGTCACTCTCGGGTGAGGCTAGTCAATATTTGAATGACAATTCACCTCAAAATAGGGAGTAAGTGGGGTTTTCCCTCTACTCTGTCAATGACCAGCTAGTGAGCCCGATCCATTGACCATATTAATATCAGCATAATCATTCCTAAAGCATCTGTCTCAACATTATAAAATCCACAACTTCAATAAAACAATTTTCAAAATATAGTCTGGCCAGACCCTTTGAGGGACTGTTACTACTCACCAAATCCGACGCTTCTGATAGCCAAGATCAATTCACCGTAATTGATTAGATTAGGTCCATCGATGTAGACGTATCCTGATTCATGTAAATAACATAACGTCACATGCGTGTGGTCGACGCAACTATACTAACATATAACTTATTACATCTCCTCCTATGTATAAAGGTCAAATAAAGATTTTATGCTAGCATATCTAATCATCAAAGAATTGTACATATTCTAACTCAAACCCCAATATGTCATCAAAACATTAAACCGCAATCTAAACTAGTATTCATTCTTTTAAAGATTATTCGCACCATTTCTATTTCCAACTAAATAATGTTTAAAGACAAATCCAACTCAAGAATCCTCAAAAGAATATAATAATATTTTTCAAGAACATCAAACTATCAATTCAATAAAACAATAATATTCTATCCCACAAGCAATATTTTTCTCCAAGAATCTCCTAATTAATTCATTCAAGAATATCAATTTATTCAATATAATACCCATAACAAACATAAACCAAGAATATCAATTTATTCAATATAATAGAACAAGTATATATGCTTAATCCTTAAGTCAACTAATTAATCATATGTAGAAATGATTCTTGAAGAGAGCAACAAATTGATAAAATGCCAAAAGAAAGAAGGTCGTTTGTATATAATTATATAAAGAAACAAAAAAAAAAAAGAAAATAAAGCATTAAGCATGAATTTGTTAGGAAAATATGGCAAAATAAAAAATTTGATTATACCTCCTTGAAGCAAATGGTGACCACCAGATCATGGAAAAGAGGATGGTCAATAGGTATTTGGGAAAGATAGTGAATAATATTAAGGAAATAAATTTGATTTCTATGGTAAGAAGTTTTTAAAAAACAAAAGAATAAATCAAATAAGGAGAAATGAAAGAAATAATAAAACGGATGATCTTAATAATATCCTTGTACCCAATTTATCTCTTCACCAACTTAGCCCATAAAACAACTATATCTACTCAACTTAAATTAATTCTCGTTCGAATATTTATTTTAAATTCCTCAATTCTAAAATATTAAATTTCTCAAATGTTACACGGCTAGCAGATAATGCGGAGGCCGATGAATGGGTTAATGATGGCGATGACGAGGAGGAAAACCGCACATCTCTGGGTTTTGTAGGAAAACTTTGGTCGAATCGCATTCTAAACCCAACAGCTTTTATGAACACTACTAAAAATGTTTGGGTTATCCAACATGGGGTCGATGTGTCGATGATTGGCAAGAACATGTTCCAATTTCAGTTCTATCATTGGCGTGATAAGGAGAAGGTTTTAAAGGGCCAACTGTGGCATTTTGATCGCATGGCTCTTCTCTTGACGGATATGGTAGAGGCTCAATATCTCTCGGAATCGCAATTCTATTCGCTTCCAATGTGGGTTCGAATATATGAAGTTCCTTTTAGGGGACGTTATAATGAAGGAAATGCACGTATGTTAGGTGACAAGGTTGGAGAATTTATGGAAATGGACAAGTCTGATTTCTTAGGCATGGAAAAATCTTTGCAAATTTGGGTTAAAGTGGACGTTCGTTAGCCACTAAAGAAGACGGTATCACTCAAGATTCGGGTTGGCGAGATTTGTAGATGCTCGGTCAAGTATGAGAAGCTTCCGATGATTTGTTTTTATTGCGGGATGTTGAGGCATGGCACGAAAGACTACAAGAAAGTGGTTGGTGATAATTCTTTGGTGATAAAATTCGGGCCATGGGTTAATGCTTCCTCATGGAAACCGATAGTGAAAGAGGACACACAAGAAGGAGTGGGTCATAAGCAATTGTGCCGACAACGTATTTTCTTTGCTAAACCGGTCAACCGTAAAGAGGATGAGGGGGATCGTCAGGTTTCAAGTATTAATATGGTTACGACTCTCTTGGATAAGGTCGCTTTAGGGAACAATGGCGAAGAGGAACAAGTGCCCTATGAAATCAGTATTAATCATGAGAAGGTTGATGCCCAGGGAACACATTCATGTGGTGAAGGTTTTGTGGATAAGGGTCAGCATAGATGTGAATGATGAAATTGAGAGATGCACGTTGGTACAGGATGTTGCGGCAAGGGACAACAGCTCCAAGGGTGCCGAGTTGTAGTTGGAGCAATCGGATCGTGCACAAACCCCGTCTCGTACCATTAGTAGGATCAAGAAATGGAAGAAAATTGTTAGGGAAGGTGGGGGCCGAAAGGTTAAATTGACAGGGAAACTTTTAGTTGGTAACAAACGCATGAGTACGATCGACGATTATGATGATCTCATGGAGGAATTCAAAGTTCTTGGGAATATGAAGAAAAGAGCGGTCCTATGGAAGTGGATGATTCTTTGGTTGATTTTTCTGATAGAGTGGCGGGCCCCACAAATTGGGCTCTCGGTGCCCAATCAAGTGTGCGATCTTATGGAATTGTCGAGGGTTAGGGAACCCCTCGTCAATTAATGCGCTCCAGTACGTCTTTGGTGCATAAGTTTTCCCCCGAGATCCTTTTTCTCAGTGAGACAAAAAGCAATAAAAAAGTGATTCACCGTGTTCAAGATCGGTTGAGGTATGATAAGGGTGTTTAGATCGAAGCTTCGGGTAGGGCGGGTGGTATTGCTCTCTTTTGAACGGGAGAGGTCGAGATTCAGGTTAAGGCGAAGGATGATCATTTTATTAACTGCATTGTTAGTGAAGATGGAGTTGGTTGTTTGTTGGCGTCTAACCGGGGTGTATAATTGGCCTGAAAGTAATCAAAAACATCGTACTTAGGAGATGATTTCGCGATTGGGTAGGAACTGTGACGATCCTTGGCTCTTAGGTGACGACTTTAATGAGATACTCTATGATTGTAATAAGAGAGGGAGAGCAGCTCGTGAGTCTAAATATTTGAGCAATTTTCGAGATTGTTTGGATTTTATTGGGCTGAGGGAGCTCGATTCCAAAGGCTACAAATATACGTGGAGTAATAAATGTAGGGATGGATTGGTCGAAGAGAAATTGGATCGGTTTGTTGTGAATTCGAGTTGGTGGGCTTCTTTCCCTAACGTTTCGGTTGAAAAAGTGATTTGGGATGGGTCCGATCACCTACCTTTGATTATTTACCCAAATGGGGAGCCCGAGGATGGTAGAGAGCAGGGTGGTGAGGATTCTAATCCTTTTCGCTTTGAAGCTAGATGGACACAGCCTGATGATTTTGAGTCCTATGTCTGACACTCTTGGGGAAATTTACATTCTAAACATCGGGGGGATTGGAGTTCTATGATTGAGGAATGCTGTGTTATCTTGAAGAAGTGGAACAAAGAGGTCTACTCGGTTTCTCAACATAGAATGGTTTGGTTGTTAAAAAGGCTTAAGGTGGTTCGAAAGATGCCTCCTAGTCCAATTGTTATTGAGGAAGTTCGACGTGTGGAAAAAGTTGCGACTTTTGAGGTTGCAACAAGAGATTGCGACGTGGCAAAGATGTCGTCATTTCATTCTTCGTGACGGGGATAGAAATACGACCTATTTTCATGCTAAAGCGTCTCTCAAGAGGAAGCGTAATCGGATTAAAGTCCTTGAGGATTCTAGGGGGGTGAAGCATAAGAGTCGTGAAGGTTTAAATAGGGTGATCATGGACTATTTTTCTGAGCTCTTTTCCATGTCTAGGCCAGAGATTACTGTTGACGAGGTGGCATTTATTAAGAAGCGAGTTACTTCGGACATGGCTACCTAGATGACTCGTCCTTACCATCGTTCGGAAATTGAGGAGGCTTTAGCTGAGATGCACCCTTGCAAATCTTCGGGCCCATATGGTTTCCCTACTTTATTCTACAAAAAGTACTGGGATTTGGTGGGGGATGATGTGTGTGGCTTAGTTCTTGACTTTCTTAATCATGGTCATATGCCGGAGAATCTCAATTATACTTATGTGGTGCTTATTCCCAAAGTGAAGAACCCTACGAAAATGACTAAGCTTAGGCCTATTAGTTTATGTAATGTATCGTACAAGCTCATTTCCAAGGTCCTTGCGAATCGGCTCAAGGGTTTTCTTCCCAACATTATAGATGAGAGCCAAAGTGCGTTCGTCTCGGGTCGGTTTATTACCGACAACATTATCTTTTCTTCGGAAATGTTTCATGCTATGAGAAATAATAAAGCTAGGAAAAGGGGAAGCATGGTTCTTAAATTAGACATGAGCAAGGCCTATGACCGTGTGGAATAGGATTACTTGACTTGTTTTCTGATCAATATGGGATTTCTGGCTATTTGGATTGATCGAGTCATGAAATACGTCACCTCGGTCTCTTACTCTTTTTTGGGTAAAGACAATGTCTCTGAGGCGATTGTTCCTCATAGAGGATTGAGACAAGGAGATCCCTTGTCCCCCTAATTATTTTTGCTTTGTGCTGAGGGTCTTGGTGCGCTTATTAATCAAGCTCACCATGATAATATTATTCATGGTATTTCGACTGCTCATACTGCACCACTAATTTCCCATCTCTTTTTTGCAAATGACAGTTTCGTTTTTTCTCGAGCAAATGTTAGTGAAGCACAGGCTTTCTTGAATATCTTGAAAGCTTATGAGAAGTTATCGGATCAGAAGGTCAATTTTGACAATTGTGAAGTCTCTTTTAGTAAAAACCTCACCCATGAGATTGTTTAGCGTGTGAGCGCTTTGGGCTTCAAGAATGTTTCGAACCATGATTAATACCTTGGCCTCCCGACTCTCTTCAAACGGTGGAAAAAGATTTCTTTTGTAGGGATAAAAGATCGCATATGGAAAAAAATCCAGGGATGGAAAGAGAAATTGCTATCAAACGCCGGAAAGAGCAACTGATCAAAGTAGTGGCCCAATCTATTCCAACCTATGCTATGAGCTGTTTCAAGCTTCTTGCGACTTTTTGTGATGATGTTGAGAGCATCATAAGGAATTTTTGGTGCGGAACTTCAAATTCGGAAAGAGGGATTCCTTGGTTGGCGTGGCGAAGGTTATGCCGTCCTGAATCCGAAGGAGGCTTGGGGTTTGGAGACTTGAAGACTTCTAATCAAGGTTATTAGGATCGGGATTCTATGTAGGATCGTTAAGGGAGTAGGATCGAAATCGGTAGAATCGGATCTTAAAATTGCGTTCCTACAAATATTCATTAATGGGCTTTGAATTACTGATTATCAATTTTATTTGTTATCTTTTTAAGTTTTAAGGTGTAAGTAAAATACTTTTAATAATCATTTTTACACAACAAATCCAGAAGAACTTGAATTTTATAAAGTATTAATATAATTTTTTTAAGTTTTTATTTATACGTAATGAAATCTATATTATATAAAATTATTTACAATTGTTATTACCCATGTAGAATAGGATCGTTGGATCGTGGGATCGTAGAGCTGTGTTATGATCCTACCAGATAAATTCTTGAGCTGAGTAAGATCGCACGATTATACCACTTTACGATTCTACGTACGATCCGGATTGGTCACCTATTTTTGGACGTAAGATCGTAGAATCGTAGATCAGAATCGGAATTCTGATAACTATGCTTTTAATGATGCCCTTCTTGCGAAACAATTGTAGAGACTTCACTTGTACCCTAATTCGCTTCTTGCTAGATCCATGAAAGCCTGATACTTTCCGAAAACTTCGGTGTGGGAGTCGAAAGTGGGTTTTAACCCAAGTTTTGTTTGGAGAAGTATCTAGGGCTCGAGATCGACCCTTATCTTGGAGTTTGGTGGCGGGTGGGCAATGCGCATTTTTTGCAACAACAAAGGATTTCGCAACAACTTGTATTTTTTGCAACGAAAAAAAATTAGTCGTTGCTAAAACTTGTTGCTAAAAATGATTTTTCTTGTAGTGTATGGGAGTTCCATAAATGTGTGGAATGATGCTTGGTTGGGGGGGAATAGTTCGGGTAAAATCATATCTTCTCCTCGTATTCTTGATGGCGAGGCTACAGTAGCCTCTCTTACAGACAGAGATAATTCTTGGCGTATGGATATTATTAATGATGTTTTTTTAGCAGGTGGATGTGGAGCACATTCGTCAAATTCCCATCTGTACTTCTACTTCTCCGGATGAAAGTAGGCGGTTAGTGATGACGAGATTTTTCGTGTGCGGGATGCTTATGCATTGGCTCTTAATTCCCCTCTAGTAGCGTCTTGTTCGAGTGGTAGTGATTCTCTATGGAAGAAGTGGTGGCACTTACATATTCCTCCTAAGGCTAAGATCTTTTTGTGGAGAGCTTTTTGGGACATCCTTCCCCATGGAGCCAATTTACGGTCTAAAGGCATTGGAAATGTTGCAACTAGTAAGAGATGCGGGATGCTTGAGGACAATACCCATGTTTTAATCGGTTGTTCTTGGGCTAATGCTATTTGGACACAAACTGATGTGCGAATTTTATTTTAACCCTAAGCGCACGGTGTACGTGTAGTCGTGGGTCGAACACAAGGAAGCTAGGACAAGAAACTTGCCAATCTCTACTAATTATATTGCTTAAGGAGAAAAAAGATTGATTGATTGATTGTAATCTAACAAGCTAAAAATGCAATAAGAAAATGTGATTAAACTATATAATGAAAATATCTAGGGTGTTGGGAATCTCCTAAATTCTTGTATCATTCAATTCTCAATAGTGTCCATGGAGATCCAGATTAAATTTGTGGTTAAATATGATCTTGTTAATCTCAAACTCTCGCTCTGTTGATTAGCTATTAGATTTAGACCTTACTAATTCAATTCTCACACGCTAGTTTTATTGAACGAATTAATAAGAATTTAACTAAAATTTACCCTAAAGCAAAGTCGATTCCAATCTCACACACTAGTTCTATTGACTAGTCCGATAAAGCATATTTAATTTAGGGTTAATTAGCACAATTTAACCACTTTAATCCTTAACCTCATAGACACATCCAAGAATAAAGTCATACTCAACTTATAGGTTCAAAACCCTAACCCTAGAATATGGATCTATTTCCTAATCATGATAAAAACAATAAATAAAATCTTAGAATGAACTACGCATGATAAGATATAACAATAATGAAATTTGCAGGGAAAAACAATAATTAAACTATGAGACACACAATTAAAGATTCAAGAGCCAAAAAACTATGAAGAACTATACTACTTTTAATGAATAACAATTTCTAAGAAAATAATTAAAGTTTGACAAAGGAAGATTAAATTAATACAAAATTGATAAAGAAAGATTAAACTACTAATAAGCAAGACAAGAAATTAAAATCTTACAAGGAATAAAAATGGTCTCTAATGCAGAAAGATTAAGGAGGAAGGAGGAAGAAGAAGAGGGATTCAATCTCCCTCCCTCATGCTCCCTCAAGGAGGCTTAACCTAAATGGCTCTAATTACCCACCAAATATACCCTACGAGGTTAATTAATATAGAGATAAAAGACAATAATACAAAATTAAAATAATTAGGAAAATATGCGGAGAAAAATTAGAAGCAGCAGCCGACTCGGCGGCCACTTTTACACCAAGGAAGCCGAGTCAGCGGTTTTGGTTGACAGCTTCAGCAAACTTTAAACGTTCGCCATTTCTTGCTCGGTTATCCGAATCGGAAGTATAATAAAGCCCTTGAAGTCTAGTTTCCAATGCTTCAAACCTTGCATCAATGTGTTCTTCCTATCAAAAGTTATGACGAAAAGAGTAGACATGTATCAAATTTCACCTCAAAACTTTTGCATTAACAACACTTTTTCAACTCTTTTGCTCTTTTACTCTTCATTGCTTGATAAAACTGATAGCTTGATATGGTCTTTGAGCCCTATAGACATGATTAGCACCGAACACCCACAAAAACACATCAGAGAAGGCATAATTCAACCATTTTCCCATAATTTGACCATGGAGTACCGAAATGGTGCAAATACGCATAAACCAATCCTAAACTGCTTCTAAATACCTAAAAGGAGCATAAATAAGTAAACGATGAGTGCAAATGATTTCACTTATCACAAACCAAATCCATTCCTTACTTTCCCCAGTATTCAACGTTTAGAGAATGGTTTGGAGCCATGATGCAGTAGATGCAGGAGGAGGATATGGCTCTTTTAGGTGGTTGTGCTTGCCAAATTTGGAATGCGCGCAATGAGTTATATTTTGAGATCATATTTCGACTTCTCCAGATCTTTGTTTTAAGCGGAATTTAAAAAGGCCAACGAAGGTGGGGGTCGTGGGGCAGATAGAAGAAATCACTCTAATTGGTGCCCTCTTGAGCTTGATTCGATTAAGGTTGATATTGATGCAACTGTTAGTGCGAAGGAGGATAAGATCGGATTGGGAGTGGTGGCTCGTAATGCGTCAGGTGAGGTCCTTTTTTCCGCTTCTAAGACTTCATGGCCTTTTTTTTGTTGAGATTGCGGAACTCGAGGCGGTTCAATGGGCTCTTAATCTTTTGAAAGATTAGCATTGGCTGATTGTGACGATCGAGGGAGATGCTCAACGTGTGATCCATGCTCTTCAAGGCAAGATATCCAGGGGGTTACACTCTCAGATTATCCTTGACAATATTCGTGCGACTATTACAATGTTTCCTGAGTATAGCTTTTCTTTTTGTTATTGGGAAGCCAATTCGGTTGCCCATCGTCTAGCCAAATTGGCTCTAGCTAGTGTTTGTTGTAGTGTATGGCATGATGGTGGTCCATCTTGCATTACGGATATTGTATTTTCTAATGTTATGAGAGAATAATTATAATTTTAGATGAGTCAGTAAATCTAAATTAAATAAGATTATGTCTTCGCTATATATAGAGTGTGAAAATACTTCCCATCAATCAGGAGTTACTACATGTCCTTCGTTAAACCAACATGTATATTAACCAATATAATACATGATTCGAATCGTAGATATGTCCCTATATGACCGCTTGAGTTAGCAGACTGAAGATTGATAGGAGATCGAATGTTCTCTAGATGGGGGTGAATAGAGATTATGCCCGTTTAAAATTTTTGACTGGAAGGTAAGCTCAAGAGCATGAGTAATCTTTCAAAACAGTTTTGTGGAACTGTTTTAGGTCGTATGATAAATTTATGAAATATGTATGCAAATAAAATTGAACAATAACAAGGGATTTGTTAATTAGATTCAGCTATTAATAGTCTACTCCTCGCCTATGGGTTCTCTTCCACCACGTAAGATTCAACACCTTTTATTAATGAACTTTAAGACAACTAAGAAGATCTCTCTATTTTCTCTCCCCATGTTCTTCCCCTAGAAGAACGTCTTACAAGTTTCATAAAAAAAAAGTACAAATCTCAATCTCGCAATAGAGAAAACAATTGAATTCCAAGCTTTGGCGTATTCAATAATGAAAAGTTTTAAAACCTATTACAAATGAAAGAGTTAGATGACCTAAGTTTTTACAACACTTTATGAATGCTAGATCTTAATTTAAGAAGAACGAAAATTATGAGAACTTTTGTAATCTTAATCCATGAATGAAGCTTTATATTTATACAAAAGTTCCTAATCAATAACCGTGATTTGCATATCAACACAAAAAGACAAAATGAATAATAATAAAATAAAAAAAATCAAAAAAGATGAATTAAAATAACAAAACTCTCATCCTATCAAATCCTACCACATAAGCATGATTTGTTAACTTCATAAATAACCATTATTTACTTATACTTTCTCCATATTTATATGCCACGTCTTAACATACTCTTACAAGCCAAGGAAGCTCCATTCGACAATATATATAGCTAATTTGATCAATCTGGGCCAGTCTTCAAAACCATGAGCCTTAGTTCAAACTAATGCTCCTTATATGACTTTTTCAAACACGTTTTTTATTGCTATTTTTAGCTATCTGAACTTTTGATGTGCTGCCACGTTAATTCTCATCCAAGATTTTTAAATTTCAATAATTCAAGTAATAAAACCGTGTGAATACTATTCAAATTAAATTCCTATATTTGAGCTTAATTTGAATTCTTTTTCTATTTCTAATTAGGATTCAAAATATCTCGATACTTATTGGATAACGGATAACCTATAATTAGTAAAACTTAATTTCCAAGCAACTTATTATTCAAATATTCAAACATAAAACGTGTATTAACACATTTAAACATTTAAGCATAAAACGTGTAATAATATATTCAAACATTTAAACATCTTGAACACACGTTTTCAAATTCAAATTCAAATAGAAATAGTTTCAGAGTAGTTTTAATGGAGGATTGGGTTAAATGTTAGGGGTAGAAGGAGAGATAATGGTAATTGAAGAAGAAGAAGAAGAAGGAGGAGGAGGAGGAGGAGGAGGAGGAGGAGGAGGAGGAGGAGGAGGAGAGAGAAAGTTAATTGGAGAAGAAGAATTAAATGAAAAAGAAGAAAAACTCACAAAAAAAATTAAAACAAAAAAAAAAAGGAAAGTCGAAGGTAAAATGGCTCGTCAATCGGTTGGTCAATCGGTCAATCTACATGGAACCGGTCATTTGTCCTGAATACTAGTCAAAATTGAAACATGGTGGTTGTAATTCGCAAAAAAAAAAACATAAAGGCTGTAATTCGCAATACCTCTTAACATCAAAACTGTAATTCACAACTAATTCTTATATTTAAAGCAAGAAAAAGAGTTTAGCCAATGGCTCAATTCGTTTTGAACCACCTCTCGAACTGCTAAGGAACCGTTTGGAACCAAAATCAAAACCAAAAGCCTATAGTCCGAGTTGTTCCACTTTTCAAAAACCGAACCGAATGGAATATGCACCATAACTGACACAAAATGAACCATAGTCATCTATGAGTTTCACTACATTCAACTTCTTTCCTGTTCCTGTTAGATCACATTTAACAACTTTGCTTCAAGGCATAGGGATATGTGTTTCTTGGTGAGTGAAATCAAGTGTGTTTTTATCTAAGATCAATTTTATCTGATGATATCCATAAGATTTCAATCTAAAAATAGGTAACGATCCACAAAATTTTTACATTTAATCAACATGCATGATTGAATTCTTAGATTCATTGGCATACTCTATGGGTCGATGCACTATGTCATTAGGTTTTTTTTGGCATATTTCATTGTCCTATAAAAATAACATATATTTAACAGTTAACTGGTATCATTCTGTCAATTGTTAGTGTTTGACAAACAAATGAACTTTTGCAGGTATTTTCTAAAATTAAATTTATTTTGTGTAGTTTTTCGCAAATTCTTTCTTTAGTTTTTAGATTTTAAAAAGTCTTAACTTTAAGCACCTGTGAGGTGGCCAATAGGGTTAAATTAGAGGATAACACTGAATATTATCTCTATGATTACACCCAAATTAAAGGAAGTGGGTAAAGAAACCCAATCCTTAAAAGTTGCCACTCTTTTCATTGTGTCGCCACCCTTTTTTTAATGAAACCTGATCCTTAAAAGTTGCTACCCCACCGCTCCATCTATTCAATCTTTTGTACGTGACATTAATCTTCATTTGCATTGTGCATGGAGCACATTGAACACAAACTCTTACTTGAGATTGTCTCTGACAAAAACGGCTCTTTAATGGACCGACCCATATTTTTAATTATTTTTTTAAAATTAATTAAATAATCACCAAGAATTGGGCGCGTGAAACCATTCATCTCCCTCAACAACTGCTTCCATTTTCGTTGCTTCAGTCTCCATCATTCTCTAGCAAATTCTTCAGTCTGCAATTTCGGTTCTTCATCCTGCATTTGCAGTCTCCATTTTCGGTATTGTAGTCTCCATTTTCAGTTCATCATCTTCCCTAACAAATTTATGATTTTATTTGTTGAAAATGATTGTAATTATATATGTACAATCTATAGACTCTATTTAAAAATATTAAGCTTCATCAATGGTGGAATATAGTGATGTTGTCATGTTGAAGAAGACAACAATGTTTATTGTTTGGGGGAAGTTAATAAAAACAATTGTGGTAATGATTTTATGGGGATATAACCAAATATAATTGGTATTTTAACTATGAACATTTGACATAGGTTAATGTAGTTAGGAGTATAACATTGTTTAGTGTGGGTTATATCTTTTTTTAGTTGGGATTATAACATAATGTAGTTGGGAGCATAACATTGTTTAGTTGGGGATTTTACATAGTTTATTTGGCACTCTAACATAATTTGATGGAGGTTATAACATAGTTTTGTTGTGATTATAACATTGTTTAATAGGGGGTATAACATTATTTAGTTATGATTATAACATACTAGTTTAGACGCCCATGCAATGCACGATGTTAAATGTACAAAGACATATATAACTTTTTTTTTCTTTTTGAAATTAGTGACATATATATCTTTAAATATGAAGACTTAATGTAAAAGTATATTTTAAATACTTACTTAATTTGACTTTAAATTCATTTAGAAAAACAAATATTGCCATGCACACAAGTTAATTATAAACCTATTAAATTAAATATTACTACTTCTATATTTGACAAAACTCTTAATAAACACCATGTGTTATTTTCCAGTTCTTTTATTAGTATTTATTATGATTGCAATTATTATTATAACATTGTTTAGTTAGGGCTATAATGATACTTAATTGGAATTCTAACATTGTTTAGTTGGGGTTATATTATAGTTTAATACTTCTTAAGTATTAAATTATTAAGTTTGATATTTGACTATTTTATTGATTTAGGACAGTGTTGGTATTATAGTACTACATAATTCGTACTATAATATTACACAGTTTGGGTTATAATGATTTTGCATTTTTCTTTAATATTATTGTCAAATTATAGTAGTTGGATTTATAAGATATCAACGATACCCTCAGTTTTAACACTTTATCAATGGTACCCCTAAGATCTTTTTATTATCAATGGTACCCTCGTATTATTGCACGTTTTACAATCGTAACTTTTTTTTAACTTTTTCCGTCCAAATCATTCAAAATCGTTAACTTTTTTTGTTTTAAATTGAAAAATAAAAAGAAAAAGAAAACAAATTAACGGTTTTGGACGATTTTGGATGAAAAGAGTTTAAAAAGGTTACGGTTGTAAAACGCTCAATAGCACGAGGGTTTCGTTGATAATAAAAAATACTTAGGGGTATAATGATAAAGTGCCAAAACTCAGGGGTACCATTGATAATTTTCTTTTATAATTTTCTAAAATTGGTATGATATACTATAGTTGGTATTATAATAGTACAACATTAATTAGTATTATAAAATTACGCAATTGCTGTCTTCTTGGACTTTTTGTTTTTTCCCACGTGATTCTATGGTCATATAAGCAAACGTGCTTAGTTATAATACCAATTACGTATAATTATATTACCAAATGTTCAGACTACCACTCCAAACCCTTTTAGGAAAAGGATTTTTTGGTCAACCATAATTGCTTTTTATTAGTAAGGATGATGTTCAAATGTTCAAATGTTCAAAGTTATAATACAAATTACCTTTGGTTATTTCCCCAAATTTATGAATTTACTATTATGAAAAGTATATAATGTAAATACAAATTACAATCGGAAATTTGTATAAACCCCTTTATTGATGGCAAAAAGAAAATTACAATGACAATGCTAAAGAACTTTGAAGATATGTTTGTAATGACAACCGTTACCCGGAAACTTGATACAAGTTGTAGGCGTGTGTTCACTATCATTTTGTGATATATCCCCCACAAAGGTACTTGGGTTGATGAACGGAAATTCACAACGTGATACAAACAACTACAATATACCTAAAGTACTTAGGATATACCACTTAATAACAATGTGTTTGAAATTATAAGAATTGGAAGCAAAAACAAGAGTTAATTACTCTATTGAATTAGCAAAAGCAAATGAGAGAATACAAGAAGTATTCAGAAATTTGAGGTGTGTTCAACTCTTCACCAAGGGCAACTATTTATACTACAAGAGTATAGTAGAGGAGCCTTGGCCAATTAATCACCATAATGATCATATTGATGATAATGTAATTCAATGCCATAAACATGACATTCAAGAGTATTATTCAACATAATACACTTTGTACTCTCAGAAATCAAGAGTGTAATGAAAGGAATCCAAGGCATTAACTTCAAGAAAACGGAAAAAATGACCAACGGTCATTTCCAGCAGCCATTGTCGAGTCGGCGATCCTACCTATGCTAAGGAAAGCCAACTCGGCTTTTCCTTCTGGACAAAACACATGTTTCCAAAAGCTAAAGTCGAGTCGACTTTAGCTCCAAAAAGGGAACCGCCGAGTCGGCTTTCCAAGCTGACTTGGTTTATCCCTTTGCTCGTTTTTTCCTATCTTGTGATGCCTTTTAGACTTAGTAAATTAATACGTTATCGTCCCACTACTTTAGTAGTACTTAGTGATTATATATAGGATTATTACACACTAAATGTTCAACAATCCTCTTCCATTTAGGGTATAATAAGCCTCTCATTTACCAAAACTTATAATACATTTCATGCATCAACGCTAATATCCCTTCGAATTGAATTAACGCCTAGTACAACACACTTAACAAGTGATCGAGCCAGAACTGATTTCCATAAAGAATTTAATCAAATGACCCATCCAACCACTTGAAGATGAAGTACACACAAAACAAATAACACAAAGTTATTAACCTGACACATTATAAGGTCGTGTTCGTATCTTATTCATAAGTTTATCATAGTCTTGATGTCAATTTTGACTACTTGAAGCGGCCCCACTTCAAACTTATATAGATAGGTTCTCAATACATATAAAGACATATCCCCGTGACAAGGATATAACACCAAGAGCTCTTCAACTCTTGATCTTGATAACTTTCAAAGACGACTACCTTGTTTCATCACGGTACAAAGCAATGATGGGTCATTAATCGTGTTGCTTTACAAAAATCAAGAGGACTTTACCACATTGAATTCAG
This sequence comes from Amaranthus palmeri, assembly GCA_019776075.1. Taxonomy (NCBI): domain Eukaryota; kingdom Viridiplantae; phylum Streptophyta; class Magnoliopsida; order Caryophyllales; family Amaranthaceae; genus Amaranthus; species Amaranthus palmeri. The sequence goes on from JAAKBH010000554.1 coordinate 151,339, forward strand.
ACACGATGTTACTCATGCGTGAATTGGGCCTTCCCAAATGATTTTATTGACATAAATCGATTTCAACTGAAGTTTTGTCAATCGAATCTCTATTCATGGCTTTCGTAAACAAATCCGCCACATTGAACTTAGTGTTCACATAATCAAAAGTTATGACCCCGTTAATAATAAGTCCTTGCACTAGGCTATGCCTCAGTGCAATATGACGAGACTTACCTTTATACACTTAACTATAAGCTCTACCTAAAGCCGTCATGCAATCCGCATGAATTGCCACCGGTGAAATTGGCTTAGGCAACAAAGGTATCTCAAACATGAGATTCCTTAACCACTCCGCTTCACTAGCTGTTGAAGTAAGAGCTATAAACTCAGCTCACATAGTAGAATCAGCTATGCATGTTTGTTTCTTAGAGGACCAAGAAACGACACCTCCTCCATAAACAAAGACCCATCCACTAGTAGAAGAGTTATCCTCTTCATTAGTGATCCAACTAGCATCGGAATAACCTTCTAAAATAGGAGGTTCACCGCTATACGCAATACCATAATCCTTAGTACGCAACAAGTATCTTAATACTCGTCTTATCGCCATCCAATGATGGGGACTTGGGTTGCTAGTAAATCTACTAAGTTTACCAACCGCAAATGCTATGTCTGGCCTAAAACTAGTCATAGCATACATCAAAGATCCTATGACCTTTGAATACTCCAATTGTGAAATTGGTTGATCGGTATGTTTGGCAAATTTCATACCTGGTTCCATGGGAGTAGAGACCGGTGCTTTATCAAGCATATTAAACCGCTTAAGTATCTTCTCAATATAGTGAGCTTAGCTTAACTTAATGTGATTACCTTGTCTCATGATCTTAATACCTAAGATCACATCGGCCTCCCCCATATCCTTCATCTTGAAGGATCTAAACAAAAAGTCTTTTGTCTCTTGATCTTGTACTAAACAAGTACCAAAGATAAGCATGTCATCGACATATAGGCAAATGATAACGCCATTACCATGGCTATCAAACTTGCTATAAACACACTTATCGGCTTGATTCAATTTGAATCCAAAAGACAATATTGTTTCATCAAATTTTTGATGCCATTGCTTAGGTGCTTGTTTAAGTCCATACAAGGATTTAACAAGTTTACACACCTTTTACTCATGTCCTTCCAAAACAAACCCTTAGGGTTGTTTCATATAAACTTCCGCATCTGATTAACCATATAGAAATGCGGTTTTAACATCCATTTGATGTAATTCTAGATGATAGACCATAGCTAACGTTACCAATAACCGAATAGTGGTTATTCTTGCAACCGGTGCATATGTATCAAAATGGTCGATACCATGCTTTTGTCTAAAGCCTTGTGCCACTAAACTGGCTTTGAATTTATCAATAGCACCATCAATCTTCATTTTCTTGCGAAAAATCCACTTGCAACCTATTAGTTTACAAGTAGGAGGAAGATCCACTAACACCCAAGTGTTATTTCCCATGATGGATTGCATCTCATCATCAATAGCCTTTTTCCAAAAAGCGCTATCATGTGATGCCATAGCATCGCTATAAGTCAATAGGTCACCTTCCACATTATACAAATATGGAACACTAGAAGATATTTCACTTCTATCACCTTCAAGTGTACTTGGAAGTCCGGTCCAAAGCTTTTTGCTTTCCGTTGTCTCTTACTCCTTTTAGGAATAGGATCAACTAAATCTTGTTCATCTAGTTGTTGATTCACATCAACACCTAGAGGTGAGCCTTGTTGATTATCATCAACATTTTCATTGGTACACACTTGTAGATTTCTTTGTCTACTCAATGATGAAAATCTATTTTCATCAAAAATAGCATCTTTTGACTCTATGATCGAATGAATCGATATATAGTTATTTAATTTGTTCTATAACATTGAACCTATAAGTTTTGCTATGAATAGCATAACCTATAAAGATGCACTCAACACCTCGTTCACCGAGTTTCTTTCTTTTGTTACCGGGCAATCTTACAATGGCCTTACAACCCCAAATCTTAAGATAGCTTAAGTTTGGTTTCTTTTTGTACCAAAGTTCATAAGGAGTTTCCTAATTCGTTCTCATTGGAACTCAGTTAAGAATGTGACAAGCCGTCAACATTGCTTCACCCCAAAATCCATCACTTAAAATTCGAGTAGGATAACATGGAATTAACCATCTCTGGTAGAGTACGGTTTTTCCTCTCCGCCACACCATTTGATTGTGGTGCATATCCGGCAATTGTTTCATGTATAATACCCATTGAATTAAGATAACTAGGATCATATATACTCTCCTCCTTTATCGGTTCTTAACCTTTTAAGTTTACTTCCAATTTGTAATTCTACTTCATTTTTGTAAATCTAAAATGTTCAAGAGCCTCATATTTTGTATGTAAAAGATATACATAACAAAACTTTGAGAAATCGTCAATAAAAGTTATGACATACTTTTTATTTCCCAACGATTGTGTAGTATGAAAATCAAAAAGATCACTATGTATCAATTCCAAAATTTCGGATTTTCGTTCAACACTTTTAAAAGGTGTTCTAGTGATCTTATTTAACATGCACATTTTGCAATTTGTTGGCCCATTTAGTTTTGATGATAACATAAACTTTAATAAACAAACATATTTTGTTTTTGAGATTGTTTTGATAGGTCAAATATCCGATCTTTATAAGGGTCGTTGATGGACCATTAAGCGTTGAAAAGGGATTACTTAGTAACTGTTCCAAGATCAAGTCAGAGTTCTAAGATTGGTCAATCGGAGACAGTGCAGTGTTCCCAGAATCAGCGGTCAGAGGAGGAGTCAACATAATTAGGAAAATAATTTTAATTTTTATTTTTCTTTTTTTAGTTTTGTTGTACGGGCAAATTAAGTCTAGAATGCACAAGGAAATTAATTAAAAATTAATTTAACTAACTCCTAAAAAGTCTCCTTAAAATTAGGATCTTAAAATAAGTTTTCTTAAATTGTCTTAGCTATTTTTAGCTAAAAGACAAGAAAACTTGGAGTAACTACCAAGCTTTCCTACCACTCTCACGCGTAAACTAGCCCTCAACTCCCACTATCTTTGATCATGGGATTATGGGTAGTTTAGATCTAAAAATCTATATAAATGATTTTTCTAACAACCGGCACATTTTTGGTGATCAACAAGGAGTGAAATAATCATGTAAAATCATTTGAGTGCTCCTATGGATCATTGGGAGAAAATATATACATGTTAATATTTTCGTGTGCTCCCAAGGTGATCATTTGAGAGAGATTTATTTTTCCGAAAATATTTGTGCCCAAAATATTTCGTGAGTTCTCAAAATAAAGAAGAGGAAATCTTGATTGATTTTAATTGCTAATTAATTTCTTGATTTAATCCTTGTGCTATTCTTGATTTGATTCATCCATTTTAGATAAATCTTGTAAAGGGTTTATTTGAGAGTTTTTGTTATTTAGACTTGGGTAAGTCTAAAGAGAGGAGGAGAAGAGTAGAGAGAAGAGAAACGGTAAGAGGTTACCGAGAGTATAGAAACGGTAAGGAGTTACCGAGAGAAGAAAAAGAGAGAAAGAGTAGAAGAAGTTATTTTATGTAATAGAGGAGTGATTTACATAAAATAATAGAGAAGAGAAATCCCTAGTGGGTCGTGGTTTCTTTTTCCCACGTTAAATCTTGGTGTTCCTTTTAATTTTCTTTTATATTGTCTTGAGTATTTTTGTTATTCAAATTCCGCAAGAAAAAGGGCTAAAAATACTCAAAGTGCGAAAGTAACAATTCACCCCCCCCTCTTGTTACAGTTCATTGTCTCTAAGTGTTTCTACAATTGGTATCAGAGCCCTGTTCCTCATTTGATCAGGAAACCCTGAGAGCCGTATCTTGGTGTATTAAAGATGCAGAAAATGAACGAGCGCATGGAAGAAGGGTACTCTACTCAGAGACCACCAATGTTCGATGGCAAATTCTATACTTATTGGAAAAACAGGATGGAGATCTTCATCAAAGCCGAAAATTATCAAGTTTGGAGAGTCATCGAAATTGGAGATTTTGAGGTAACAACTATCAACTCCAATAACGAGACTGTTCCCAAACCTATCACAGAATATGAGAAAGAAGATTTTCAAAAGATGGAAATGAACGCTCTTGCTATCAAATTGCTTCATTGTGGGCTTGGTCCAAATGAACACAATCGCATTATGGGATGCAGAACCGCCAAACAAATTTGGGATCTGCTGGAGGTTACCCACGAAGGAACGAGTGAAGTTAAGCGTTCCAAGATTGATTTGCTCATGTCCAAATACGAAAGATTTGTGATGGAACCTAAAGAAAGCATTCAAGAAATGTTTACAAGGTTCACGAATATCACGAATGAGCTTGTCTCCCTTGGAAGGCTAATTCCCTCAGACGAACAAGTGCGAAAAATCCTAAGAAGCCTACCTCAAGATGATCGTTGGAGAGCAAAGGTCACAGCCATTCAAGAATCTAAAGATTTCAGAAAGTTTAATCTGGAAGAGTTGGCTGGATCCCTTATGACTCATGAATTACATTTGGGAACAGCTGACAGTTCCAGGAACACGGGTCTGGCTCTGACAGCAAACGATCAAGAAGAATCAGAAACTGACGAGGAAGAGGCAGCCTTGCTGGTACGTAGGTTCAGGAAGTTCTTCAGGAACAACAAGTATAAATATCAGAGAAACAACAAAGAAAGAGGAACTTCAAATTCCAAAACATATGAATGCTACAAATGTGAAAGTACCGAGCATTTAATCAAGGATTGCCCATTATGGAAAAATGAGAAAGGTAAAGGGAAAGCAAGAGAAACAGGAAGACAACCTACAAAAGGAAATTTCAACAAAGCCGATTTACGCAAAGCCATGATAGTTGCATGGGGAGAATCCGAAAGCGAGACCGAAACCGAAGCTCCCGTTGAAGAAAAAGAAGTAGCCAATCTTTGTCTCATGGCGACGCATGATGAAAAGGCTAAAGGAAAAGAGGTACTGTCTACTGATCCATTTTCTGATTATTTATTTAAATTGGATAAACATAGATTAATTAGCATGATTTTAGAATCTCACGAAAATTTGGAAAAACAAACAGCCATCTGTCTCAAAACTGAAAAAGACCTTAAAGCATGTAAAGACCAAATATCCTACCTTAATTCTTTTAGGTCCGATGTGCAAACTCGATTCTTTGAATTGCTTGATAATAATGTGATGTTAAAAGAAGCAATAGAAAAGGTTAAAGAAGAAAACATCATGTTAAATATTGAATTAAATCAACTTAAGCAATTTGAGATGGAAGTAAATTATGAGTCTAATAAAGAAATTAAATGTGTTATTTTACAAATGAAATTAGACCTAGAATCCGCGTTAAAAGAAAATGATCGACTTAAGCTTGAATTAAATTCAAGAGAAAAAGGGAAAATCAAAGAAGTTCCCAAATGGATTCTTAATGCAAGAACCAAAGGAATCGAAGGTCTAGGATATGACAAACATGATAAAAAGAAAAAGGTCTACGTTGATCACCCAAGTAACAAAGTCTGTTCCTTTTGTGGCAAAACTGGGCACCTAAAACATCAATGTTTAAAAAGAGAACAGCATAACAAAACAAACCAAATATATGTCGATAGAGTTTGGATTAAGAAATATGATTCTTGTATAATCGACATGGAACCCAAGGATGGCTGGGTTCCACCCTCTAACAACTAAATTCGTTTTGCAGGTTCTAGTGAGGGGGAACAGCTCATGGTATCTCGACAGTGGCTGTTCCAAGCACATGACAGGCGATAGATCAAAATTTCTCTCACTAGAAGCCTATGATGGAGGAACGGTGACCTTTGGCGACAACATGAAAGGTGAAATCATTGCAAAAGGCAAGATAGGAAGGTCAAGCTCCCATTGCAAAAGGCAAGATAGGAAGGTCAAGTTCCCATGGTAAAGAATTTGAAAATTCAAAGTTTATGGATTATTGTAATGAGCATGGTTTAAGTCACAATTTCTCCGCACCTAGAACACCACAACAAAATGGTGTGGTTGAACGTAAAAATAGAACTTTAGAGGAAATGGCTAGAACCATGTTAATTGCTAGTGGTTTACCTAGAAATTTTTGGGCCGAAGCCGTTAATACTGCATGCTATATATTAAATCGTGTTTTAATTAGACCAATCACTTCTAAAACCCCCTACGAATTATTTAAAGGAATTAAACCTAATATTTCATATTTTCGAGTCTTTGGATGTCAATGTTTTGTGCATGTTAATGGAAAACGAAATATAGGTAAATTCGACGAAAGAAGTGATGAAGCGGTATTTCTTGGCTATTCATCTCATAGTAAAGCATATAGGGTTTATAATAAGAAAACCATGTGTGTTGAGGAATCTATTCACATAATATTTGATGAAACTAACTTTATGACAAGTGAACAAGAAACAGGTGATTTTAAAATAGGTCTTGCTGATTTGGACGACGAAGAACTTATACAAAAAGAACAAGATCAAGAAGAACAACAACAGGTTCAGAATGCTGAACCAAATCAAGAACAGGAGCCACAGGCAGAACAGGAACAGCCTGCAGTTCCTAATCCAAATATCCCAAGAGAAAATCAAGAAGAAAGAAATGATGGTGAACCAAATCAGAATCAAGTCAGTGAGCCTGCTTCCACATCTGTCTCCACCAGAGACTTTGTTCCAAGACCGTGGAAACAACAAAAATCACATCCACTTGACTTGATCATAAGCGACATGAACAAAGGCATACAAACAAGGTCACAAATGAGAAACTTTTGTGCACACTTTGCTTTTCTTTCAACAATGGAACCCAAGAATCATGAAGAAGCTTTGCAAGATTCGGATTGGGTCGTAGCAATGCAAGACGAATTGAATGAGTTTGAAAGAAACAAAGTATGGCACTTGGAACCTAAACCGAAGAACAAGAAGATAATTGGACTGAAATGGGTATTCAGGAACAAGCTGGATGAACATGGAACAAACGTTAGAAACAAAGCAAGGTTAGTGGTAAAAGGATATAATCAACAAGAAGGTATTGACTATACTGAAACTTTTGCTCCCGTAGCTAGATTAGAAGCTATTAGAATTCTTATTTATTTTGCTGCATTCATGAATTTTAAATTATATCAAATGGACGTAAAATGTGCATTCTTAAATGGGTTTCTAGAAGAAGAAGTGTTTGTGGAACAACCACCTGGCTTTGAAAACCCAATTTCTCCGGATCACGTCTACAAGCTTGACAAAGCTCTTTATGGGCTAAAACAAGCACCTAGACAATGGTACGAGAGATTATCTAAGTTTTTGATTGATAACAAGTTCATACGTGGTAAAATTGATAAAACCTTATTCTTTAAGAATAAAGGTTCAAATATTTTAGTTGTTCAAATATATGTTGATGATATTATTTTTGGTGCTACTAATGAATCGTTATGTAAGGAATTTGCGGACCTAATGAGTAATGAATTTGAAATGAGCATGATGGGAGAATTAAATTTCTTCCTTGGTTTGCAAATTAAACAAACTGCTAACGGTATTTATATTCATCAACAAAAATTTTTATAAGAACTTCTAAAGAAATATGGACTAGATAATGCTAAGACAAACCATACACCCATGGCCACTAACATTAGATTAGACGAAGACTCTAACGGAATTAATGTTGACCAAACAATGTATAGAGGCATGATAGGATCTCTACTATACCTAACAGCTAGTAGACCCGATATATCTTTTAGTGTTGGTTTGTGTGCTAGATTTCAATCAAATCTTAAAGAATCACATCATACGGCAGTTTAAAAAATTCTAAGATATCTAAAGGGAACAGATGACTTATCCCTATTTTATCCTAAAAGTTATGTCTATGACTTGAAAGGGTATAGTGATGAAGATTATGCAGGTGATCTTGTGAATAGAAAAAGCACTTCAGGAATGGTACAGTTTCTTGGATCTTGTTTGGTATCATGGAGTTCCAAGAAACAGAACACAGTAGCTTTATCCACTACAGAAGCTGAATACGTAGCAGCAGCAGCCTGCTGTTCCCAAATGCTTTGGATTAAACAACAGCTAAGAGATTTTGGTATTAAACTTGAATGTGTTCCTATTTATTGTGATAATACTAGTGCTATTTGCATTTCAAAAGATCCAGTGCATCATTCTAGAGTTAAACATATTCATATTAGACACCATTTTGTTAAGGATAACGTAGAGCATAAAAATATTATTGTTAAACATGTCAATACTAGTGATCAAGTTGCAGATATTATGACCAAACCGCTTCCAAGAGAAAAATTCGAAAAGATGAGGTTGGAGCTAGGTATGATCAAGCTTCACTAAAGTTTAATGCTAGTATTACTCCTCAAAACATCTTGAAAAATCGGAAGGGTTCAATCAACCACAACAACCAAGATTGATCATTCAATCATTGCGAGATTTGGGTATGCTTCTATTTAAATTTATGTCTTAAACTTAATCTTGATTGCTTGCATGTTTGAACTGATTAGACCAAGTAGCATAACTTATTTTATATTATATATTATTATATTATTACCCACATATTATAAATTATTTTTCAAAAAAAAAAAATCACAAAAATATTTTATTTTTCCACAAATTCCAGCATTTTATTTTTTAAAATTATTTCGGTGAGCCAACATTATTTTATAAAATGGAAGACGAATCACTCCAAAGGAGGAACTTGAGGAGGTTGACTCCAGTGATAGTTCGAGTGATGAGGAGGTTTCTAAGCCCATTAAGGAGGATTCTAAAATCGCTCCAAGGAAGAGTAGGAGGCTTGCTTCAAAGGCTAAGGTTGGTAAGGATGAAGCTACATTCAGTCACCCTACCAAACAAACTGACGATGCCCCACCTTCACCTAAACCAGTGTCACCCATACCATCACCACCACCATCACCAATAGCCACTACTCCATCACCATTTACATCACCACCATCACCCACTGGTTTTGATAGAGACTCCTCCCCCTTTCCTCCAACTCCCATTGATCTTATCCTTGGCAAATTTGATTCCTTGCAGTCTCAACTCATTGCGTTTCAGAGTGAAGTTCGTGCCTCTTTATCTGCTATTGCTTAGCAACTCACCAACATGGAAACACGTCTTGGTGCAAAGCTTGACACAGTGGAGGTGCAAACTGAATTTGTTGATGAAGAGCCTGCTGCCTGATCCCTCCTGCTTCTGTTTTAATTTAAAAATTTAATGTTTGGTTGGCCCATTTTCTATGTAATTTCTAAACAATATTTTCTTTTGTTTTCAATGTACCAAGCTGGGGTACAAAAACAATTTATGTTTTGCTTATGCTACTTACTAACCCACAACTTTTCAATCGTTATATCATCTTTATTTTCTATCCCCATGGTCTATGATGTTTGAATGCGTGCTTTCTTGGTTTATGTTTGGCATTTATTTTCTTAGTTTGCTGCTTACTATCTTAATTTGTCTAATGCTTGCCTTAGAGCTGTGGATTGATTCACACCCCTACTTTTTGATTGATGCCAAAAGGGGGAAGAGTAGCAAACAAACTTAAATGAATGCTTGTGATTGCTTATGTTTTTGCTTAAATCTTGATAATTGATTCATTCTTTGTCTTGAGTTCTAAACTGATTATTGATTCTCTGTTCGGTTCTAAATCCTACGACTTAGATTACTTTAATTTGTTCTATATACTTAAGGGGGAAGAGTAGCAATTTGTTGACTTACTGTTTTGATATTCTTACACTTCTTATGAAATGAATTATTTATCTTATGAGATGATCATCATGGGAGTACATATGGATAATTGGATTAATTGTTGTTTGATAGGATTTATTGAATATCACTCTGGTTTATCTTTGATTCTCAAAACTCATGATATTTTGAATTACTTAAATTGTTGTGCGTCTTATTTTATGTTTTTTCGTTTCTTAGTTAATTTTCTTAATTTATAAGTATTTATTATAGTTATATTTATTTTTATGTTTTGTCTTGTTTTAAATTTAAAAACTTAAGTCATGTTTAACCACAGGTTTTTTTTTAAAAAAAAAAAAAGTTTTAAATTTTATTTATTAGAGTACTATGTTTACATGAGAGTTTAGTAAATTATTTGTAACGATTTAATTTACTAGATTTAGTTGAATGTGTGTTAATCTCAAGCATGTTCATTATATTTGTTTTACTCTATTTTTATTAAGTTTGTTTATAAAGTTTGTCATCATCAAAAAGGGGGAATTTGTTGGCCCATTTAGTTTTGATGATAACATAAACTTTAATAAACAAACATATTTTGTTTTTGAGATTGTTTTGATAGGTCAAATATCCGATCTTTATAAGGGTCGTTGATGGACCATTAAGCGTTGAAAAGGGATTACTTAGTAACTGTTCCAAGATCAAGTCAGAGTTCTAAGATTGGTCAATCGGAGACAGTGCAGTGTTCCCAAAATCAGCGGTCACAGGAGTCAACAAAAATAATTAGGAAAATAATTTTAATTTTAATTTTTCTTTTTTTAGTTTTGTTGTACGGGCAAATTAAGTCTAGAATGCACAAGGAAATTAATTAAAAATTAATTTAACTAACTCCTAAAAAGTCTCCTTAAAATTAGGATCTTAAAATAAGTTTTCTTAAATTGTCTTAGCTATTTTTAGCTAAAAGACAAGAAAACTTGGAGTAACTACCAAGCTTTCCTACCACTCTCACGCGTAAACTAGCCCTCAACTCCCACTATCTTTGATCATGGGATTATGGGTAGTTTAGATCTAAAATCTATATAAATGATTTTTCCAACAACCAGCACATTTCTGGTGATCAACAAGGAGTGAAATAATCATGTAAAATCATTTGAGTGCTCCTATGGATCATTGGGAGAAAATATTCATGTTAATATTTTCGTGTGCTCCCAAGGTGATCATTTGAGAGAGATTTATTTTTCCGAAAATATTTGTGCCCAAAATATTTTGTGAGTTCTCAAAATAAAGAAGAGGAAATCTTGATTGATTTTAATTGCTAATTAATTTCAAGATTTAATCCTTGTGCTATTCTTGATTTGATTCATTCATTTTAGATAAATCTTGTAAAGGGTTTATTTGAGAGTTTTTGTTATTTAGACTTGGGTAAGTCTAAAGAGAGGAGGAGAAGAGTAGAGAGAAGAGAAACGGTAAGAGGTTACCGAGAGTATAGAAACGGTAAGGAGTTACCGAGAGAAGAAAAAGAGAGAAAGAGTAGAAGAAGTTATTTTATGTAATAGAGGAGTGATTTACATAAAATAATAGAGAAGAGAAATCCCTAGTGGGTCGTGGTTCTTTTTCCCACGTTAAATCTTGGTGTTCCTTTTAATTTTCTTTTATATTGTCTTGAGTATTTTTGTTATTCAAATTCCGCAAGAAAAAGGGCTAAAAATACTCAAAGTGCGAAAGTAACAATTCACCCCCCCTCTTGTTACAGTTCATTGTCTCTAAGTGTTTCTACACAATTTAATGCACATAGGAATTAACTCATGCTTAGACATAAAAGAAATTTTATCAAAATTTACATGACCTAACCTAACATGCCACAAATGATGTAAATCATTATTATCATTCATACTTAAAACATTACAAATAGAATTCTTATTTAAATCTAAAGATAATTTAAATAAACTATTACATAGAAAAGCACGACCTACAAACAAGTTATTCTTTGAGATAATACACCTATCGACTTCAAATACTAATTTGTAGCCCAATCGATTCAAAATAGGACCCGAGACAAGATTTCTACTTATTTCGGGTGCAAAATACACATCCCTTAAAACTAAGAGATTCCCCGAAGTAAACAATAGCCCAACTTGTCATTTGCCTTGGACCATGATAGGTGCATTGTTTCCCATGAAGAGATGCTCCCCATCAACAACCTTGTGAAAGGATTTGAACCATTTTGTAGAATTGCATACATGCCTCGATGCCCCCGAATCGATCCATCAAGACAAAGTATCATCCTGCATAGCACTAATATTAGTATTCATTGAATAAAGACTTATGTTAGAATTTTCATTCAAGATTGCAAGATTACCGTGAGTGGATGGTCCTTTGCTTGTAGAAGCTTGACCATTTCCCTTTGCCTTCTTTTGCTTGTTCTTAAGAACAAAGCAATTTTGTCCTTCGGTGCCCGGTTTACCACACTCCCAACATACCTTTTCGGTATTAGGAACAATGGCCTTGCCCTTGGAAGAATCATTTCTCTTCCTCTTATCTCCGGAACAGGATGGTTTCCCTTCCGCAACCATGTTAATGGTTTCAACATTAGGATTTTCATCCTTCCGATTCTCATGAATCCGTATGCTAGACTCGACAAGAATATGTTGTCTAAGATCGGAGAGTGTAATCTCCTCTCTTTTATACTTTAAAGCATTTCTAACATCCCTCCATGAGGGAGCCAACTTGTCTATAATGCTTGAAACAAGAAAAACTTCATATATTTCAATTTTATGTAATTTAAGGTTTGCATGCATTCTTTGTAATTCATGAAATTGGTCGATAATAGGGCGATCCTCTACCATCTTATAAGAATTGAAATAACTTACAAGAAACTTTTTGGAGCTAGCATCCTCCGCCATGTACTTGTTCTCCAAAGCATCCCATAACTCCTTAGCCGAGTCATGGTATTGGTAGATATCGAACAAGGCGTCTTGCATTCCATTAAGAATGTGACCCCGGCATATGAAATCGTCATTATCCCATTTGCTCCAATTCCGATTTTGCTCAAGAACCTCGGTCTCCGGATCATCCATCTTAGGAGCATCCGGCTTAGGTGAACTTATCACATAAGCAACATTAAAGGTAGTGAGAAGGAACAACATTTTCTTTGGCCAACGCCGAAAGTCGACGCCGACAAACTTCTCCAACTTAGCAAAGTTTAAGGTAAAATCCTTCATGGTTGGCATCGATGACGAATATCATAAAAGATTATAAAGTATATAATGTAAATACAAATTACAATCGGGAATTTGTATAAACCCTTTGTTGATGGCACAAAGAAAAATTACAATCACAATGCTAAAGAACTTTGAAGATATGTTTGTAACGACAACCTTACCCGGAAACGTGATAAAAGTTGTAGGCGTGTGCTCACTATCCTTTTTTGATATTTCCCCCATAAAGGTACTTAGGTTGATGAACGGAAATTCACAACGAGATACAAACAACTACAATATACCCTTAGTACTTAAGGTATACCACTTAATAACAATGTGTTTGAAATTATAAGAATTGGAAGCAAAAATAAGAGTTAATTACTCTCTTGGATTAGTAAAAGCAAATGAGAGAATACAAGAAGAATTCAGAATTTTGAGGTGTGTTCAACTCATCACCAAGGGCCTCTATTTATACTACAAGAGTATAGTAGAGGAGCCTTGGCCAATTAATCACCATAATGATCATATTAATGATCATGTAATTCAATGCCATAAACATGACATTCAAGAGCATTATTCCGCATAATACACTTTGTAACTCTCAGAAATCCAGAGTGCAATGAAAGAATTCCAAGGCATTAACTTCAAGAAAACGGGTAAATGACCAACGCCATTTCCAGCAGCCATCGCCGAGTCGGTGAGCCTACCTATGCCAAGGAAAGCCAACTCGGCTTTTCCTTCTGGACAAAACCCATGTTTCTAGAAGCTAAAGACGAGTCGGCTTTAGCTCCAAAAAGGGAACCGCCGAGTCAGCTTTCCAAGCTGACTTGGTTTATCCCTTTGCTCGTTTTGTCCTATCTTGTGATGCCTTTTGGACTTAGTAAATTAATATGTATCGTCCCACTACTTTACTAGTACTTAGTGATTATATACAGGATTATTAGACACAAAATGTTCAACAACAACCATAATTGCTTTTTATTACCTTTTTCCAAAGTATAGACATTGTTGTCTTCTTCAACATCACTGTTTTTCACCATTGATGAAGCTTAACTTTTTAAAGAATAAAAACATACGTTTGTTGTGTTCTTTAACATCACTTTTTTCCACCATTGTTGTCTTCTTTAAAAAACAGTAGACATTGTTCAACATCACTGTTTCCACCACTGTTATATTCTTCAACAAGGATGGTGTAGTTGAAGGTTGTAAAAGAGAGATGAAAAACTAATTTCTTTATTTTCGAGGGATAAGTGTACATGGGGAATCGGAACTTAAAATTAGGACTAGTGATGGCCACGGTCTGAGTTGGACCAGTTCTGTTCCGGTTCCATCCGGTTTCGGTTCCATATGGAACCTCGAACGTTTCTGTTTCAGTTTCGGGTGGTCCCAAACGGTTCCTTGGCAGTTCATGAGGCGGTTCCGGAGGTTCCAACTCCCGAGTCGGGCAGGTCGGACCATCGGTTCCATTCTTATTCCTTTAAATATAATATAAAAATACGATAATAACACGGACGTACCTTAGTTGATTACTTGATTATTAGTGAAATTCATTGCTTGTCATCGTCATTAAAATAATTTGCTAAAAACAAGGAAAAAAAATAAATTAACAAGAAACGATAAAGATGATTAATACACTACAAGGAAACATCGAAATAGTGACGACATAATTGCGATGGGACATATTCGTCGTGGGCTTTTGACAAGGAAAAATTACCGTGAATAATACAATCTTTAATTTGTTAATTTCCCTACAATAAAACAAACTTTTGATTAACCGTGAATAATACCAACTTTGGGGGGTTTTTTTTTTCTAGAATAATACCAACATTAGTTTATTAACTAATTTACTAAAATTACCTTTAGTTTGATTTTTAACATATTAGGTATATTGTAGGAAAATACCCCCATAAGTTGATATTATTCATGGTTAATCAAAAGTTAATATTATTGTAGGGAAATAAGCAAAAGGTTGTATTATTCCTGGTAATTTTTCCTTTTTGACAATTGTGACGACTTTTGCGATGGATCATGTGTTCGTCGCGGATATTGTAATATTGCGACGGAAAACAATGTTGTCACAACTTAAGCTAGCGATAGTCACGTTTGTCGCCTAAGTCATCGCAATTTAGTGTTAAGGCGTCAACAACATTTGTCACAAGGTCCATCGCAACACTAGTGGAAAAAACTTCAATGGCTGCGGTTTTTTGACCGTTATATGCTGCGGTTTTACCTCGCAGCATTTGTTATAGCAGCAAATGAGAAAACGTCATTGGCTGCGGTTTTTTGAGAACCGCAGCCTAAAATCCTTTTTTTTTTAATAAAAAAAGTAAACTATTTGCTGCGGTTTTCTAAAGGACCGCAGCCTTTAACCCCTTTTTATGTTTTTTTTTTCGTTTTTATTTAATTATTCTTGGTGCTTTCGTTTTTTTTTTCGTTTACTCAAGGATCTTGAGATCATTTCTGAAAATTGTCCAATGTCACAAACACACGCCCAGATCTGGAAATTGTCCAATATATTTCACAAACAATCACAAACATAAACAAACTAAATTATTCCATCCTAGATTAAAATACAATCAATATACAAGGATAAGATCTGAAAAATTTCTAACTATAGATCTGAAAAATTCTAAATATAGATCTAAAACGAAAATGATGTGGAAAATCACCAAGAAAAAACATGTAAATTTGATATACGAATCGACCCACGCACAATTTCAAAGTTTCTAAAAGACCCAATTCAAGTTATAATCAAACAATTCCACATTGGAATTCAAACACTTGAATTAATTACACTACAAAGGGTCAAATTAATAAAAAAACTGCATTAAGCTATTAAAAACCATTGACTGAACAATTGCACTTGAATCTAATATCAAAAGAAGCATAATATAAAGAAGCTTGGTGGGTTTAAAGAAGCTTACGGCCTACAGAAAAAAGATTTGAGTCATTCAAACTTCAAAGTGTCATTTATTGGTGTTTAAAGAAGCTTACGGCCAAATAATGAACAACAGAACAAAATAGAAAAAAGAAATTCAAGAAATCATCAAATTTAACAGCTTAGAAAGAAGGAGGCACATGCAATGAAGGAGGCTTTTATTGATGAAGGAGGCGTTTAGATCTGAAGATAAACATGAAGAGAGAGAAAGGTAGGAATGAAGAATAAAGAAAAAATGAGGCGCCTCATTAATTTTATTAAGAACAAGGACCAACAGCTAGGGTTTTAATAATAAGAACGCGGAGCAATAGCTTATTTGCTGCGGTCATGTTCTAAAAACCGCAGCAAATACGTTGTTTTAGGTTATTTGCTGCGGTTTTTATAAAAACCGCAGCCAATATATATATATATATATATATATATATATATATATATATATATATATATATATATATATATATATATATATATATATATATATATATATATATATATATATATATATATATATATATATATATATATATATATATATATATATATATATATATATATTTTCTTCTATTTTAAGCTGCGTCTTTGAACAACCGCAGCCTATGTCTCGCAGCCTATGGCTTTTTTTCCACTAGTGCAATTTTGAATTTCAAATTTGTGACGGATTAATCCTGATTCTTTGTCATATATTTTATGTGTTGTTGTTGAATGTTGATTGATCGTTGTCGAATCTTCATGATCTTATTCGCCTTCGTCACCATAATCTTGTTGGCTGACACTCCTCCCGACGATGATGGTGATGTATCCATCATCATCTATGGATCATCACTGTCTTGATTATCATCGTTCTTGAGTCCTTGTGTTCGAAACTCCACTTGATCCCAATCTTTCTTGTAAACACATATTTGAATAATATGTCGAGCAAGACGAGATCTCTTTTTATTTAGAACGCTTCCACCTGCACTAAAAATAGACTCCGATGCAATAGTAGTATAAGGAATTGCAAGGAATATCCTTTAGAATTCTCGATTTTATGAGGAATTTTATTGATTTTTCTTTCCACCATTCTAAAATAGTATAACTACCTTGTTTAATTTCAAAGTGATGTTTAAGATAATTATCTAGTTCTAAATATGAAGCGGAGGATGAGGAAGAAGATGGTTATAAAAAACTATAATCTTGGCTTATCATATTAGCTATTATGGGATTATAATAATAGGTGAGACATGTCGAGACGCTAGCACGCCTAGAGGTATAGCGACTTGGGTTATATACACTAGAATAGTGATCATAAAGATCTGTCAAAAGCTTTTTACAATTTCCAACATAATTATATACATTACTAGTTGGGGGATCTGATGATTGGTAGTAAAATAAAAGTAAAACCAGTTAAATACGTCTTCCACTTCTCTATCATATCTACAAGAATCGGTTTTAAAAATACATTAGTATCATCATGCGAATGTTTAAGAAGATAATAAAAAATAGTAATACATTTACTTATTACTAAGTGGACTTTTGGTTCGTAAGCACATGCAAAAGTTGCATGGACATACGCTTCTAATATTTTCTGTACCTGTATAGTTAGTTTCCATGTTTCATCACTTATATGGCTATCTGCACACTCAATATACGGTTGTGTTATAACCGGACGATAAGCAGTAGCCTTTTAAAAAAAATCATGGGTTGATCCCCAATGTGTAGGAGTATCCAATGGACACCCCTTAACACATCTTACTCCAAGTCTTTGCAATCTTTTTTTATCACTCGCATATATGGTTACATTTCTACCTTGAGCAACAACATATTTAATAACAGCTTGTCTAAATTCTAAAGCATTACCAAACACAATTCCAACACACCATTTAAACATTCTAAAGTCACTCTTATCATATTCATGAACTACTGCAGGTGTTTCAGTTTCATCATCACTATTTTCATAATCTGAAAGTACATCATTTAGAGGGTACTCACCAATTTGTTGATAATTAGATTTGACACCACCATTAGGGATGGTCATGGGGCGGGTCTGGAGCGGGTCCAACTAGACCCGAACCCGGACCCTTTTAATTTTTTGAGATCCAGACCCGGATCCGGACCCTAAGGGTCCAAAATTTATAGACCCAGACCCGGACCCTCCGAATCTGATAGGTCTAGGGTCCTTAATGGGTCCTTAGTGGGTCTACAATAAGTCTCTTTGATTTGTCAAATTCGAAACATTTGTAAGTCATTGTATTTTTCGTATATTTGTAAGAGAGTTATTATCGTATTTTTACAAATATTTAATACTAATTTAACATCTAAACTCGGATAACGTCACCATTATACGCTTAAATTTTATTATAAACACTAGTTCGAGTCCATGAAATAACTGTAATTGGTTAACACTTAACAAGTAGCATATATATTATTTATATATATTATGATTATATGAAAATAAAATAAGTGTTGAGGGCATAATTCATACGTAGAAGACAAATAAAAATGGACAATTTAATATTTATAAGGGTCCAAGGGGCGGGTCCAGGGTCCAGATATTGGACCCGGACCCGGACCCGCCAAATATTTTTTAGATCCAGATCCGACCCGGATCCGATGGGTCTCAAAAAATAAGACCCAGACCCTTAAAAAAGGGGCGGGTCTGGGGCGGGTCCAACAGGGTCCTGGACCCGTGACCATCCCTAACCACTAGGGGTGTTCATTACCGGGTACCCGGTTAATCGGGTACCCGAAAAGTCGGGTACCCGGTTAGCCGGGTACCGTTTTTAACGGCCCGTGTCCCGGCCCATTTAAAGCGGGTACCGGGTGTTCGGGTACCCGGATAAATCGGGTCGGGACACCGGGTACCCGATTATTATTTTTTTTTTATTATTTTAACATATTTAATTATAGATTTGATTATAAAATTCTGGGCAAGCATCATTCACTAAGAAATTCAACATAGTGTAGCATACCATAATTCATACTATGCACAGGCAGCACTCAGCAGAACCTCATTATCCATGAGATGAGACGGTCGCTAACGGGTACAAGTTTAGAATTAATCAGATAATGAATTTAACATACCATTTTAAGATATCTTAACGGGTTATAGTTGGAGGAAGGGCAGGCCTGAGTTGATGCAGTTCAGAATTTAGATGCATATGCCATTTAAAGATATCTTTCCTTGATGCTAAAAAAATTTAACAATTCAACTTACTTACAATACTAGTACAATTTTACAAGTTGATTAACAAAATTAACAGATTATTAAGTTGTATTGAGTGAATGAAATGAAGTTTGTAACCTTAAAAAAAATAAGTATATATATTAACTATTAAGCGGGTCATTAACGGGTACCCGGATCAAGTAGAAATCGGCCCATGACCCGACCCGGTTAAGGCGGGTCGGGTACCCGACCCGGAATATTCAATTTTTTTATTTATTGACCCGCCATTTATAAAGCGGGTCAGCGGGTCGACGGGTCGGGTCGGGCGGGTCGGGTACTTTTGAACACCCCTACTAACCACCATCATCCTCTTCCACTAACAAGTCTTCAGTTAATACAAGATCAAGTGACTCATCTCCTTCACAATCTTCCTCATCTGAGAAAATATAGTCCAGATCTTCACTATCATCACCTTCTTCAAAAACTTCATCACTACCTTCACACACCTTATCTTCATCACCTCCATTAACTTCATCAATAGCCTCATTTAACTTTGCATCTGGACTAGAGAAAGTCTCAAACCAATCATTATGAAAGTTTAGCTCATCTTCAGAAAGCCCACTTTCAATGGGGATAAATTTACAAGTATTTTCTAGTGTAGAGGTTGAAGAAAAATCTAAGTTAATACTTTGCACAGCAACTTGGTTTTCAGATTCAATTAAAGCATCTGAAATGGGTGGTGGGTTAGGCTTCTTAATTAATTTGTGGAGACCACGGGTCTTACTTTGACTACATGTCTTACTATTGGGCTTATGTGGCTTCCTAGGTGTTAATTTCTTCCTTGAAACCAATAAACTATTGTATCCATCCAAGTTGCCAGTTGCATTCCCTAGTACTTTAGTGAGGTTGTCATCATCCTTATCATTCAATAAATATACATCTATTGCCTTAGACTCAATAACATCCTTAGCCATTTCACCCACAGAGACATCATCATTGATTTTCCTCAACCCATCCTCAAAAGCTATGGAAGTAGGATGCAAATAGTATAAGGTAAAGGGAGATTTGTAACCCACATCTTGCTCAACAATCCCTTTGAGTTCAAACCAAGAAATTTTATCTGGGTCTACACTAGTTGTTTTACACATTCAACCAAATACCACTACAACAAATTCAATCTTTAGTGACATATATTTAGGGGCATTTGATTAAAATGCCACTATATCAAAGTTATAGTGGCATTTATAGTGGCATTTATATTTTTTGTTACTAAATCTTCAAAATGCTAATTAGAAGGAAATCAATAAATTCCACCTTTTAAGAAAGAAAATCAGAAATTAAAAATTAGTAATTATATAAAAACAAAAAAGTATGTTTTCACAAATTCTCAATACAAATTGTAAATCTTATTACACTTAATTGAAAACATAAATTATGTTTTTTTTTTTTTAAATCACACATCTGTTTTTTAGAATTGTTATTTTTCAAAAACCAGTACATTTGCCAAGTTTTTCTCTCTCCTCATAAACCAAAGAAAGACCCATCCCTTTCCCAGTTTCCTAACCCCATTCTTTCCTTCTCATAGATTTTTTTTTCATTCATTTTTAATCTAAATTGTAGAAATTCATCTTAAGGTACGATTATCTACTCAAAATCATTCGTAAAAAGTTAGGATTCGATGCAATTTGTCTCAAAAATCATCCTCCTTTACTCAAAATTTTGAAGAAAGTGGAGCTACGATTGTGTATGTCTTCAAAAATCATTGATCTTCTTCTTCAATTAAAGTCGTTTTTGACATTAATCTTCAATTAAAAGGTAATTTACTTATTACTAATGAACAATTCTAATTATTTTGATTTTATTTTTTGATGATTTTGAACAATTACAAATAATAATGTCTTTACATAGGAGTTCGGCAATTTGATATTAGGATGTTAGTTTAGCATTCATCATTTTGGTAATATAATTCATGAAATTTTATTGTCATCTTGTTTCCCTTTCCTTTTGAGATTACTCAATAAGTTAGCTTCCGTTAATAATGAGATCATGCAGAAGATAGTTGCGTAAAGGTACTTGATGCTGTTATGGAGTATTCTTTGGATGTTTGACATTTTCTCCATCTGAAAACGCAATATTGTGCTGTAAGATTGGTTTTTCTGCTTCTTGACGTTTAACGTCAACATTTTTTTGTTCGGGATTTACTTTCTCAGCTTGTACAAGATCGTTTTTGGTGTTGATTATTATCTGAGAGCTGACTGCTTTTTGGTGTTGATTATCTGTATCTGAGATTCACAACGAGTTTTACGCGAGGAAGGTAATTTTTAGAACTCATTTTAATTTCTTATGTTTGATTATCAAAAAAATTGTTTGTTGGATTCGAAATTGTGATTGAATGATGAAGATTGAGCTAACAGTTTTTTGGCGTTGATTATTGGAATTTAGGACGTTTTTTTAGCATTTAGTAGCAATGGCCTTATGAAAATCTAACTGTTTGTTAAAATTCCTTTTTTAAAAAACTCATTTTATAGCATTTAGTAGCTAGAAAATAAAGGGAAATTATCATTGGTGCCCCTGAGGTATGCGTTTTTATCAATGGTGTATAAACTTATTTTTTTATTCCAATGGCACCCCTGAGGTTTAATGGTAATAACAATCGTGAACTTTTGTACTTTTTCCGTTAACTAACCGTTAACTTAGATTTTATTATATATGTAAATTATCATTGGTGCCCCTGAGGTATCCGTTTTTATTTCAAACTTAACGGTTAGTTAACGGAAAAAGTACAAAAGTGTCATGGTTGTTATTACCATTAAACCTCACGGGTGTCATTGGAATAAAAAAATAAGTTTATACACCATTTATAAAAACGCATACGTCGGGGGCACCAATGATAATTTCCCGAAAATAAATTCCTTTATTAAAAAATGGAGTGTTTCTTGAAGAAAATGAAAGATAAATTTGAAGAAAAACTGAGGGAGAATGCTAATGCTCAAGCTATGATGTATAATGAGATAAAAATGTTAAAGGAGGTGGTTTTTGCTAGAAGAATTTTTGAAGACTACAATATATGATTAAGGTACATTCAATTGCTCCTTTCATATTTATATAATACTGACAATTGTGTTTTTAAATTATGTGCCTTATTTTTCAATTGAGTAAGATGCTACTAATGACTTTTTGTTTTTTTCAAACCTATGCAGTTGTTCATTTTTCTAACCTCAAAGGGATGCAGATAGTAGACGATCTTTTTTGCTCAAGTTTCATTTTTCTAACCACAAAGGGATGCAGATAGTAGACGATCTTTTTTGCTCAAGTTTCATTTTTCTAACCTTAGAGACTAAAGATGCTGGGAGTACACCATATCATTCTATGAAGTTTTATGTTTTTTGAATATATGACATTCTTGACAAATATTAAGAGTTTGTATAGTGAACCTTAATGTGATTGTAATATGAATCTTTGATGTTATCTAAATTAAAAGGAAATATTTTGCCACAATTAGTTTTATAAGTTCAATCAAAGTATGATTAAACACGTTATTGGAAGAAAAGAGGGGCAAAACATTTGGTTTGGATATAAGACTTTAGTGGCATTTTTTGAAAGTTATAGTGGCATAAACTCAAATGCCACTATTAACTTTCGCGACATAGGATCTAGCGGTATTTGTCTAAATGTCGCGACAACCTTTAGTGGCATCTACAAATGCCACTAAGGGCCTGTTCTCTTCGTTTGATCTGATTGAATAAGGTCTGAATTTACTAAGGTATGATCTGATCTGATCTGGTCTGATCTGGTCTGACTCAGTCTGATCTGATCTGAATCTTTCTGATTTAGTCTGATCTAATCTGATCTGATCTGATCTAATCTGATCTGGTCTGGTCTGATCTGGTCCGATCTGATCTGGTCTGATCTGATTTAATTTCATAAAGTTATTATTATTATTATTATTATTATTATTATTATTATTATTATTATTAATATTATTATTATTATTATTATTATTATTATTATTATTATTATTATTATTATTATTATTATTATTATTATTATTATTATTATTATTACTCTCTCCGTTCCTTTTTGTTTTTCCACCTTACTAAAACGGACAGTTCCATAAGTTTTTCCACTTTAGAATACTTTCCATTTTTGGAAAGTTTTCATCCCACTTTTACCCCTTAAAACCCCACTTTTCTTACTTCACACTACTATTTAATTATTTTCTCTCTCATACTTCCAATACAATCATTACATTACACTATTATTTAATTATTTTTTCTCTCATACTTCCAATAAAATCATTATTTTCTACTACTATATAATTAAAATAATACCCACTACTACCAAAGATTCCACTTTTCTTAATCTTGGTGAAAAACACAAATAGGAACATCAAAAAGGAACGGAGGGAGTATTATTATTATTATTATTATTTTCATTATTTTTATTTTTATATTATTTTTATTATTGTTTTTTTTTTTCATTATTGTTATTATTATTACTTTTATATTATAATAATAATAATAATAATAATAATAATAATAATAATAATAATAATAATAATAATAATAATAATAATAATAATAATTGTTATTATTATTATTATTATTATTATTATTATTATTATTATTATTATTATTATTATTATTACTATTAGTATCTAATTAAGAATTTAATTAATAAATAGTAATATTATTTATTTAATTAATTAAAAAATAAATTAATAATAATGTCAATAACATTATTATAATTATTAAATAGTCATTTATATAATTATTATCTAATTATTTCATTAATCAAAAAATATTTTTAATTAAAAAAATTAATATAATAATATTATTACATTATTTATATTATTAAAATTATTATTTATATATTTAATTATTAATTATTTTATTAATTAAGTACTTAATTAATTAATATTAGTAATAATAATAAGTAATAATAATAATAATAATAATAATAATAATAATAATAATATAATAATAATAATAATATTATAAAAATAATAATATCATAATAATAATAATATTAATATTAATAATAATAATAATAATAATAATAATAATAATAATAATAATAATAATATAATACTAATATTAATAATACTAATAGTAATAATAATATTAATAATAACAATAATAATAATCATAATAATAATAATAATAATAATAATAATAATAATAATAATAATAATAATAATAATAATAATAATAATAATAATGGAAGTTTTTGAGCCTTTCTCTCTCTAGAACTCTCTCCTCTACCAGTGATTCCTTGAGAATTGCTCAGCCATGGCAGGTAGACGAAGAGGTCGCCCCCCGAGAGATAAGAGTTGCAGACTGTGCTTTGCCTACCTTCCCTGATGACTCTGTTCAGCTGAGAAACGTAATTTCGATCTATATCGAAACCCTTTCTTTTTTCGTCTAAATGAAAAACCCCAATATCCAAAATCTTCATTATTGTTTCTGGGTTCGAAAATTTGGGCTCTCAACCCAGTTCGACCCTGATTTCTTGAAGTATCGAGGTGTTGGCGTGCTAGTGTATGATTTTCGTTTGAGTTTAGTCCTGTTTGTTACTGAAGAGTAGAGTTTCGACTCAAGGATCCAGTGCAAAGTAAGGTAATAATAATCATCCATGGCTAGTTGCTATGTTCGAACTCCCTGATTTGAGCAAGGTTTTCTTGAACTTTTCTGGGAAAGAGTTTCGAGATCCGCAACATGGCTTGAAGTTTTCGAAAACCCTAAATTGATTTAGGGGTATTTGTCTATGCTGTATAACTAACCATTGGGATACTTGAAGGTCGGGTTTTGGGCGCGCCGAGGAACGTTTACGGTGTGTTCCCCTCCCCTTTCTTTGAAGCTGAGTATGAGGATGCATAAATCAAGCCCTAATTCAAACCCTAAATCGAATGGGGGAATTAGCGTATGGTCCAATGGGTTAATCCTCTGTCTCTGAGAGGTAACTCCTCTGTCTATGCTAGGGCTTGAAGCCTTTTCTTATGAATTGCACTTGCAATTATGTATCTGAGGGTGGCAACCTGGCTTGCTTCTCCTACTCTTTTGCATGGCGTGAGTTAGTTCGCCATTGTTTAACAACGAAGTGTCTTCACAATCATGTTTTGATGGGTTTTAACCGTGAGTCTGGCCTGTGCTCGTGTGAAGCTTGAACACTGAGTACTTGTTGTTTTCGAATCCGAGTAAATACCCAAACTTTCTGACTTGTTTGGGCTGCCTTCGGTTCAATCTATGAGCAGCTCTTGATGAGATTAATGATCATCAAAGATAACTGCAACTGTGCAGTTGGTTTTTGAGGCTAGCACTGCTATGCCTATCCCCTGTTAGTATGTTTCTTAGTGGACAACTGTACACTTAGTATTAGATTTAGTCTTGCTTGGGTTGTGAGAATGTTTACTATATTGCTGAATGTTCCCCCCTGGTTTGATATTGTTTGAGCTGCTTTAATTTAGGTTGGCAGTGGTGGTATGTGGTGCTCAATCAGTTGTGTTTTAGGGTTCAATTTCTATTTGTGCAGCTTGGGATTTAGTGCTGTTTTGGGTCCAGTTTTTCTGCTCAAGCCTTAACCTCATCATGGGGGATGGCTAACTGATTGGGGCAATTCAGAAGACACCACATTGGGGTCTTGGGAGGATGAATAGCCTTTGGTTCTGGGTCTTGGAGCCTCAAATAGACGGAGGTAGTGTGAAGAGGGTTCATTGGATCCCCCCTCCCTTTAGCTGGTTTCCTCATGTTCCTAGTTCTTTAATGCTGGGCATCCGTTATCCCTTCGCCTCTTCAATCAGAAGTAGAGCCTTTTGGCCCTTGCTAGTGCGACATCATGAGCGTGCAACTGAAATGCTGCTGTATGTGTGTATTATTGTCTAGAGTTGCTACTCTGAGAACCAATGTTTACTGCAAATTGTTTTGGGCTGTGGACGTTTAGCTGGTTCTCGTTATGCACGCCCATGATGAGAAGTTATTGAAGGAATTGCTCAAGGCTGCCCCAATGGGCCATGGCTTATATCATGTTTTAAACTGTTTTGTTGCTGTTGCAGGCAAAATCTTGATACAGTGTCAAATATGCATAGCTTGAACATGCTTGTTTTTGGAACTATGATTGTAATAGATATAGTTTTTGCACAGTTAGTCTGAATTGAATGTATAGACTAGGAGATATGTTCTCTTTTTTGGAGTCGGCTTTCCAGCTCTTGCGAATGACGAGGGGCCTGTCCCTTAGAAGCTTAGGTTGGGTAGTGTTCTCAGTCTCTTGGAACTTTTGTAAGCTTTGGCTATCTTTTCTCTGGCATTTTATAATACTTACTTTGCCAAAAAAAAAATAATAATAATGGAATGGTTTGATATGATCTGATCTGGTCTTGTCTGGTCTGATCTGATTTGATCTGATCGGGTCTGATCTGATCTGGTCTGGTCTGGTCTGATCTGATCTGAAACAATCTGATCTGATCTGAATAGATCTGATATGATCTAATCTGGTCTGATCTGGTCTGATCTGATCTGATTCCAATAAGAATAAGTAATAAGTCAAAAAAATAAGTTGAAGAGATACCTTCTAAATCCTAAAACATATGCCACTAAAGCCTAGGTCTCTTGTAGTGTACTCTACTCCAACCTTATTTTTCTTGAACACCCCATCATACCACCATTTCACAATAACTTCATTAAATAAATTACCCTATTAACAACAAATAAATTAAAAAAAAAAATCAAAATCATATCAGGTTCGATTAACAAAAAATTGCAGAAATTAAAAGCTTTCACTTAGCATTTGAAAGGTAGACTAGCATCAATCAGCTTGGAGAAGAGAGTAAACGAGCTCCAGTTCGCGAAATTGTACTGTAGTACTGGGTGGATTTCAGAGGATTCAAAGGGTTTATAAAAGAGAGAATTCAAAGGTTTGAAGGTTTAATTGTGGGTAGTTGCAAGCTTTTATGTTAGATTAAAAAAAGAAAAAATAATAAATTAACCTACTAAAACAAGTTGTAGGTAAAGTAACAACAACTCCTTTTGGCATAGTGAACATAGGTTAAGTGAGACAATAGTTGGGATTATTCATGGTTAATCAATAGTTGATATTATTGTACTAAAATCCAGAATAAGTTGGATTATTCTAGATCAATTTTCCTAATTAAAAAACTTGCAATCCATCGATTATTGAAAAAAATATAGTTTGTAGATCCAGTCATTAATGAATTAATGATTAAATTGTCATATTAAATAACTAATTAATCACAGTTATACAATCTTTATACTATCAATTATAAAAATTTTAAACTATCCAACTAATTAGTCACAAGTGCCAATTGCTAAATAGGCATTAGGTAAACAAATAAAAAAAATCCTAAGCTTTTAGAATCCCTAACTTTAACTAAGAATTAATAAGAAGACTAAAAGCCCTAATTTATACAAATAAATAAACATACAAAAAACCTAATTTTTATACAAATAGATAAATGCATTAACATAAAGAAAAAGAGATCAAAATAAACCAATAGAAATAGGTAATTTATTTATTTGCTTAAGTTTAGAAACTGAGAAAGAATATATTTCGTTAAAATGGGAGGGAACTAGGAAGGGTTTTTTTTGTACTGTACTAGGAGATTGCGGCACCAGCGTGGGTTTTCTGCCTACAAGGGAATTCAGTATGAAGGTTTTGAATTTGTTACATGGTGTATATTTTTTTTTCCACTAGTTCAACCCCCAAAAGAAATCAAATAACAACATCCATAAACAAAATCCAAAAAAGTTTGAAATTACATTAGATCCAAAAGGGGATAAGGATCAAATTGAGCAAACGAACCATGGAGATCATAAGAAAAATTAACGCCAAAAACAAATCAAATAAAAAAAATCCAATCCCAAAAAAATCAAACTAAACAAAACCCAAAATAATCAAATAATTGAACGATGTACTAGTTGATCAAAGTAAGAAATGAAATCATCTTGAATTCACCATGATCATGTTAAACATAAATTTAGCAGCCGTAAGATACAATTGAGGAGGAACGGTGTGAAGAGAAGCAGTTGAATTAAAAGGAGTGTAGAAGAAGACACACAATAGACGGAAAAAAAAGGGGAAAACGTATTAGAGTAATCTAAAAATCTTAAGATTAATGTTTGAGTTTCTAAAATAATAATAGTATAAAATAAAGATATACTAGAATATTCTTGAAAAATATCTAACCATTTCTAGACATCTGTTCTAGAATTATCTTTATTTAAGTAGGAACTAGAACTCTGTTCATTAGGAGTATCCAATAACTAGAAATTAATCACTATAAGTCTTGTAGATTTATCTAGATTTATACATAAAATATAAGACTAGGCTAAGTCAAATATAAATATATGGTATGCCCATTTTGATCATCAATTCAAATATGAATCTTTTCCCTTGCATCTCACTGTATCCTAATCCTCTAAAAATATAAGAGCCCAAATTCCTACATTTTTTATCAAGAGATCGAAGCATAACTAACTTAAAAAAAACCATAACTCTGGAAACCTTGTTAGAAAATATCCACTGACCAACATTGCAAATTTTACAATACCAATTTTTGTGGGAGAAAATGATGAGTTTTGAAAGATAAAAATGAAAGCATTATTAAGATCGCATGATTTATGGAGATATAGATAAAGGGTACCTAGAGTATTAATACTTCCTCCATTCCTTAATACTTGCTACATTTTCTATTTTGGGAAGTTTTATATTACTTGTTACATTTCTGTTTTTAGTAAAAAAAAACCTAATCATTTAATGTTCTACCTACTCCTATTTTGTCGTACCAACTATTATACCTACCATATTTAATCTTTAATATTCCCAATCATCTAAAAAACCTATTTTCCTTTTTCATTTTTCATCAAATAATATTAAAAAAATCCTATAAAGAAACCTCACATGCTCCTAATAATTGGATTGTATTTCCTTAATATGTGTGCCCATGCATTTGTAGCGAGTAAAACAGAACGGAGGAAGTATGAAAGTAGTTCGAGTGATGCGCAAAAGAAAAGGCTCACGGAGAAAAGAGTGCGGATGCCAAAGCCTTATATCTAATACAAATGGCACTTGCAAATTCGATTTTTCCTTGAATTTCAATGGTCGATGCATCAATAGAGGCATGGAAGATATTACGACAAGAGTTTCATATTGGGGAAAATGTAGGATTAAGGAAAAAAATAATTTGCGATTACAGCCTTAATATTTAGCACTTTTGCGAATTACAACCTCAACGTTTATGTTTTATGAATTACATCCACCAAAGCATCAAACCTTTTAAGTTCAGGCCAAAAACACATAACTCTGAACAATCTTTGTTTGCAGCAACAAAAAATAAAACTCGAATTGTATCAATTTTGGCCACTAGAGAAAACGTCTCTGAGTAATCCACTCCATATGTTTGAGTATAACCTTGTGCTACCAATTTGACTTTATACCTTTCAATAGTTTCATCAGTTAAGTACTTGATTGAGTACACCTAATTGCACCCTATTTTTTTCTTTCTTTTTAGCAAATCACATTTCTCCTAAGTTTCATTCTTATCAAGAGCAGAAATTTCCTCTTCCAAAGCATTCTTCCACTTTGGATCTTTGAGCGCTGCTTCAACATTCTTAGGCACATTACTGGAGTAAAAAACACAGTTGAAAGCAACAATAGAAACAGAAAGACTTTCATTACTCTCCCTTTAAATAGGGTTCATAGACCTTTATGTTTCATGATGAGCAAATTTTAATTAACCGCAAGCGCACGGTGTACGCGTAGTGCGGGTCGAACACAAGGAGGCTTAATAATTCCAAATTGTATGTTTATGACGAGCTAAGACAAGGTTCAAACATGAGTGTAAGATGATATTCTAATCCTAAGATGCAATAAGCTAAGACGATAATAAAAAAGATGTATAACAATGATATGAAAGGCACTAGGGCGTCGGGTATCACCCAATTCTAACATGGAATTCAATCAATTTCATGATTGTATGAAATTGAGCCATAAATATGAGAGAACGTGATCTAATTAGTCTCAAGCTTCCGCTGTATTGACTAATATCGATTTAAGACCAACTAGCATTAATCCTCAAACTTCCGTTCTATTGGCTAATACTAGAAGGAATTTAACTCAAATATATCTCAATCCTAAGTTAAGCCAATTCTCAAACTTCCGTTCTATTGAAAAGGCTAACAAAGATATTTAAATCAAGACTCATTAAGCATAGGTTCAATCATCGACTCAAATCGCACACAATCAATCAATAAAATATCAATCCATGCTTCGAATTAGGGATTTCACCCTAACCCTAGATAAAGAACTACTAACTACTCATGATCATAGAAAACATACAACAAACAATAGATAATGGTGTAAAAAGAAATAACGAAACAACAAAACTTACTGAATGAGAAAATAACATAAACTGAAGTGTGGAAATCGAATGCTACAATGGTTCTTCAAAGGTTAATTGAAAGAAAACTAAGAAACTACCCTAGTTTAAGTTGCAAGAAAAGAAAAACTAAACCAAATTTGATTCTTACAAAAAATATAACCGCCACTATTTATAGTGGTTCCAAAAATTAGGAAGAAAACCGTCAGGAATTGCCCGGATTGAAGAAGGCGACGAGCGGCGCTTATAGGGCGACGATCGTCGCTCATCTGCTGGAGAAATCATCGTTGCTGCTTCGATAACGCGACGAGCATCGCTTATAGAGCGACGAGTCGTCGCTCCGCTACGGCATGATGGTGAACTTTGCTGATTAATGTGCGACGAGCGTTGCCTATGAGAGCCACTCGTCGCTTAGCTCATTGTTGCACTTTTCTCCACTTTCCTTGCCTTCTCCTCATCGGGACTAGCTTGTAGCCCGGTCTCTTCACATGGCAAGGGGTCTTAGGCTATCTCTCCAAGCCTTCACCCTCTTATAACTCCGAAATGTACCTAAAAACTCCGATTTTTGCTTCAAAAATCACATAAAACATGGAATTGACCTCAAGAGACAAAATGTACACAAAACACTACAAATATACCTAAAAACCCACTAAAACTACATACAAGGAGCATAAAATGAACACGGATAAGTGAAAATAATTGCACTTATCAAACTCCCCCATGCTTAGCCTTTGCTCGTCCTCGAGCAAATCAAGGTGAAAACACAAGTAAAACAAGGCCAAGACACGGTCTCCAAATCCTAGACTACTTCTTATGCCTCCCTTCCTAGACTCCTCTAATTCCCTGTGTTTGCCAAGGGTCCAAATCATTCACACCACTTAACCCCTCCACTTGGCTAACACAACACACACACACACCAAAAACAAGAGATAGACATGAAAGATCCTATGACATCAAAACATCAAAAAGCAAAATCCCTACTCTTCAACCTCCTTATAACTCCTAAAAAAGAATGTGAGAAATGAAAAATGTAAACAAAAATCTACTACTTATCCCTCCAATTGTGGCCTGCCCAAATTCCTTCCTTATGTCTCCCACTTCTTATGTCGCCTCTCCAAACAAAATGAAAAACAAGTATATTTTGAATCTCTCTTTTTCTCTCATTTTGCCTAGGGGCCCATTTTTGGGTTTTCACCCTAGCCACTCATTTACTTTTTCAAATCTCACTTGCTCATCCACTCATGCCGCTCTTTTGCCTAGGTCGCCCTTTCGGGTTTTCAACCTAGCCGGGTCTTTCTCTTATCAAGCATGTTTTCTTTCCCTTTTTTTTCATGAAAAACAAAGTACAAACCAAGCTATAAAATGAACAAATACAATGCATAATCAAGCTTAGTCTATACATACATATGGGATAGAGAACACGAATAAACAAGTAATGGGTTCCCCCATGCTTGCTTTTCGTGGTGGATGGCGATAGGGTGTTCAGCAACCCTAGATGAAAGTAGGGTCTTTAGTAACCCTTGATATAACAGTGAAATCTCAAATGTAGAATGCATAGCTAACTAGTAAGCACCAATGTTAAATCGGGATAACACCATCGATTGCAACATTACCTCTTAAACATGAACACCGGTTCTCCTTATGACTCCCCAAAAGTAAGAGGCTTCCTATCTTAGTCTCCTTCCCCTCATAATTGATCTCACATGTAAGCCCATCAAAATCCCAAACCCCTTATCAACCTCAATCCAACCCACACACACAAAACAACCAACACAACCATAACACAATGTACCACAACAAATTACCCATACTCCATAAGAATTAGGCTCAAAATGATGAAGCTCTTGGATCTCACAATCCAAGAACTATCTTTGGATCAAGAGGATGGGGGTATTTGTGGTTCAAAATTTGTAGCTCAAAAATCCTGCGGTGGTTAGTGAAAGATGATGTGCGAGAATCTAGTGAGGATAGCTCGGTGGGTCAAGGTGTGACAATATGGTGGAGCTAGAATATAGAGAAAGGAAGAGAAAAGATAGGGATAGAAATATACCTGCAAATGGCGACGCGGCGTAGGAGGAATAAAGATAGCAGCAACAGCAGCTCCAATGTACACTCACTCTCCTTTTGCCTAGCCTCCTTCACAGGTTTATGGCTAGCCTTCTCTTTTTTCTTTTCTCTTTTTTTATTTTTATTTTTTTTTGGTTTTAGTTTTTTTTTCAATAAAATACATCTTACAAGGATAAATAAAAGAAAAGAAGCTAAACTAAAAACTGAACAAAAAACTGAAAAAAAAAAACCTAAACTAAACTAGCTAAGAAAATGTAAAAGTACAAAAAAATAAAAAAATAAAAAAATAAAGTAAAAATGAAAAAAAAAATGAAAATATCTACACAAAAGGTGTAGACTCCCCCCATGCTTAAACTAAGCATTGTCCTCAATGCCTAACAATATAGCAAAGAGAATTAGACAATATAACCATAAGCATACAACTAGGGGAAGTCTAAAAAGGATATGTGGCCTTCAGTGACCACTTGAGGAGCCGCGCCTAAACCAGGAGAAAGACTTTCTCCTTGATCGCTTTGCCTCCATAGCAGCTTCCTTCTGTCTCTCTCTTTGGGCCTCCAAAGCAGCTATGTCGGCCCTAGGATCGTGCAACGGGTTGCCCGCAGAATGGGCAAGCTGGGCCTCTTGAGCCAACATCACTTGACTCAGACGTGTATTGATGTCGTACATGTCTGAATCATAGGAATCGTGCAGCGAGTTCCACTGGTATGTGCAGGTTTCTTGAAGGGTCTGCAGCTGATCATCAATACGGTCTACCCTTCCTTCGACGTTGTGAATCCGGTCCAGCATATCAGTACGCCAGACTCTCTCTTCCTCATAATCATATAAGGGTACCTGCTGATGTTGATACCCATAATAGGGCTCTCCCTGATAAGGTTGAGCCATATGGATATCCTCCTCCATGGGCGCGGCCTGTTCAGCATGGTCGGCCTCTTCCTCCTCTTCCTCATGTTCCCCCGCCTCCTCCTGTCTGTGTCAGCCACCCAGCATATCGACACCTCTTTGTCGCGTATACTAGATGACTCTATCGGTAAGCGTTCGGGCATCCTCATCCTGTGCAATATCAAACATATGCCCGGGGGTAAGGGGAAGGTAATGTATCTGCCCGTTGGGGCAAGGGAAATATGGACCTTCTTGACCTCTATAAATAAAAAACTTGATGTTCTTAAGGGCCGAGAAGTCATAAGTATTACCTGCGGTGGTATCATGTGGATCACAGTCATTGAGGATATTAATCCCGAGACTTAGAACTAATAAATGTACCATACCACCGATGGATATCTTGCCCTTATCGGACGTCTTGATATCCAAGCACCGAGACACAAAAAGATGTACCCAATTGGGTACCGGATAATCGGGTGT
Source organism: Amaranthus palmeri (assembly GCA_019776075.1). Lineage (NCBI taxonomy): Eukaryota > Viridiplantae > Streptophyta > Magnoliopsida > Caryophyllales > Amaranthaceae > Amaranthus > Amaranthus palmeri. The sequence continues at coordinate 185,128 of JAAKBH010000554.1, forward strand.
GCAAAGGGCATAAAAATGCCCTAACTCGGACTGCTGTGCCTGCGTAGGCTCACCTTGACCGAAGATTCTACTGATCTTGTTCCCCGCGCGGGCGTAGGGTAGGCCACCTGTTAAATCGGACCAAAACCTACATATAGCTTCCCTTGAGGGAGCTGGGTACTCACCCTCTGAAAAACCCCACCTAAATGCATTGGCAATCTGGGGATACGTCATACTATATGTGCGATTAAAAGCATTGAAGGTGATATAATAGTATGCGTATCCCCTTGATGAAACATGATGCTCAAGGGTGGACAAAAATTCAAGGGTGAGTCGTGGGTATGTAACCCCACGGTTCCTAACCGAGGCATCTAAACCTCCCCTGCTCAGAAGGGTCATGACACCCTCTTCTAAGTGAGTGACGCTAAGGGGGATGGAGTCTAAGAACTTAGTGATTAGGATGGTCCGCCTATCAAGCTTTCTAAAGGTTTGGGTTTGGGATGGTGTGAGCACACATCCATTGGTGTGGGCGGAAGATCGTCCTTGAGCCGTGCGAGGCGCCGACGGTGGTGGTGAATGGTCATGGTGGACTTCCCTCCTTGGAGGGGAGGAGTCATCACCATGGGGTCGTGAAGACGACCCTTCACCCGCTTGACGAGCACGTTTGGACTTGGATCGAAAAAGATTCATGATTATCACAAATTACAAGCTCAATCAACAATCAAAAACCAACACCACAACTCAAACAACACCAAATTGAACACACAAACCTTAATCTATAACCTAGGACAAGCAATCTACACAAATCTAGCAATTAAGTGCACAAATCCAAGACTAGCAGAGCAAAGACCACAAAAACCACAATCTATACGCAAAATAAAGCCTCAAATAGAAAATGGAGAAGAGTTATACCTTTGGATCCTTGAGAATGAAGGAGATCCTTTGAGATGAGAGAATAGGATCACTTTTGAAAGCCTAGAACCCTTGGAAGATGACAATGGAGCACTTGACTTGAAGCTTGAGAAGGAAATTGGAAACCCTTGGATGATAGTGGAGGAATTTAAAGATGGTGATGAGAGATTGAGGGTTAGAGGGAGAGAGGAGATGAGAAGATGATGATAAGGAATGGTGGGATTGGGGTTATAAAGATAGAGAATAGATAGGGTTTCCGGATTTCGTTTCGAAAAAGCCCGCCATTTGAGATTCCGCAAAGCGACGCGTGGCGCTGAAGGTGCGACGAGTCGTCGCTTCTCTACGACATGCCCAAGTATTTCATTGAAAATAAGCGACGACCGTCGCTTAGGGAGCGACAAGTCGTCGCTCAGCTACGACATTCAGCAGGAATTCTTCAAAATTAGGCGACGATCGTTGCTTTGTAGGCGACGAGTCGTCGCTCAGCTACGACTTGCTCCTTGCTTTTTTTCGTGTTTTTGCTCCTTTTTCCACCTTTTTTTTATATATATACCTACACACTAAACAAACATTAAAAAGCACAAAAAATAATAAAATTATAAAAATTATTAAAAACTAAACTACGAAAACACGAATTGCCTCCCGCAAGTGCTTTGTTTAACGTCGTTAGCTCGGCGTGATTCACATCGTTGCAAAGGAATAGATTCCTTTCAACATAAACATTAGTTCGCATATCCTTTGGGTATCGCACCCATTGAGTTTCTTTTCCTTCAAAATTAAAATTGTTGTCCCCCGGAAGCTTTTTCTTTTTCTTTCTCGCTTTCTTTTAAGGTTCATTCTTGCGAGTTTCATGGGGGACAACCTCGGTACCCTGTTCAGACAAAAAATTATTAAAAACTACCTTGGGAGGCGTAGAACTCTCCCGTATCACTTCATTCACTCCTTGTACTAGCTTTCCATCCTGCAATTCATTTACCTGCACAAACTCATCCTCTTGCAATAATTCATGGGTTAGATCAAACTCCCCATCACAAACACCTTCCCAACTCATCACTTCTTCACGTCCCCCGATGCCTTCAAGGAGGGCCTCTAAGGCATCAAGGTCCGAGTCATCACTACACTTGGTATCAACACTACACACCGAATGTGCGGAGGCATGACAAGTAGGGGAACGATCAATATTGAACTCATGCTTAACACCCTATGTCAATCGCAATCTTGCCTCTAGCAACATCCACAACTGTCCTACAAGTTGCTAAACACGGTCTTCCTAAGATGATCGGGGTCGTATGATCTTCAGGTATATCAACAATCAAAAAATCACAAGGAACCACAGATCGACCAATACCTACCGACACATCTTTCAAAATCCCCCTAGGGTGAATAATACTACGGTCGGCAAGTTGTAACTTGCCCTCATGGGGGACCAGTTTACCAAGATTTCCTAACCTCTTATACAACGAGTAGGGCATCAGACTTACACCAGCACCTAGATCACATAAAGCCTTGTCTATTGAAACACCCCCAATTGTGACAGGAATATTGAAGTTCCCGGTGTCTCCTAGCTTAGGTACAGTGATAGTTTCCCCCTATGCTTGTCGGACAATGAGTCCTTAAACATTTTAGGAACTGTGGGAGCTTGGGCTAGTATGTCTAGAAAAGACGACTCTAAAGAGTTGTCTTTGAGTAACTGGAAGAACTTCCCGTACTTCTTCTCAAGTTTAGCCTGGGCTAACCTTTGAGGGAAAGGGAGGTAATCGATTTTGATATTGGTTACTCTAGCCTTTTTCTCATTGTCGCGGTCACATTTCTTTTCACCACTTTCAGAACAAACAACATGAGAATTAACATGCATAATTGGCTTTGCAAGAGGCACTTCCTGAAGAGGAAGGCCGGCCAATTCATTACCTTTTACCTCGATTATTGCGTTAATCTGATTGGGCTCCTTGTTTTTGGGCTCTGGTTGGCTCGGGAGTTCGTTGGGGGCCTGAGTATTGAGCTGCTGTGCTATTTGAGCCAGTTGTGTCTCCAGAAATTTCATGTGGGTAACAGTATTCTGAATATGTCTTCGCACAACGCCTTTCAACTCATCGACCTCAGTCCTAAGGTTAGGTTGAGGGGGTTGAGTATATTGCTTGTACGGAGGTGGTTGCTGAAATGGAGCTTGGACATGCTGCGGATTTAGCACATTGGTGCTAGTGTAGGACAGATTCGGGTGCTTATAGCCTGCATTGAAACGGTTAGCATGTGGGTCTCCAGGAGGTTTATTGTATAAAGCATTCACCTCCTCGTAAACTTGGGGGCAAGCGCTCGAACAGTGACCTGGAGCACCACAGGTATCACAAACAACAGAAGAACTAGAAGAAGGAGATGGAGAAGAATTTACCATGTTTACCTTAGCCATCTGTTCAGTAAGATTAGCTATCTGTTTGGTGAGAGCTTTGATGGTCTCAGATTCTGCAACATTACCCTGGGCTACTGGATCTCTCTCATTACTCCAAGAGTGGCTATTCTTAGCCATTGTCTCGAAGAGCCGTAAGAGATCCTCTGGGATCTTAGAATCCATATCACCGCCACATGCGGCGTTGATCGACGATTTGTGTTCATCAAACAATCCTCCATAGAAGGACTGAGCTAGCAGCCAATTAGGTATCTCATGGTGTGGACAACTAATCTGGAGATCCTTAAATCTCTCCCATGCCTCATAGAATGACTCAAAGGGTTGCTGCTTAAATGTTTGCAGCTGGGTCCGGATTTGGGATGTCTTCCTAGGAGGATAGAATTTGGCTAAAAAGCCATTAGCTAGCGCCTCCCAGGTCGTGTATATACCTGCGGGTTCGGACTTAAGCCAGGACTTGGCCTTATCCTTCAAACTGAAGGGGAAAAGCCGCATCCTCACCGCCTCCATAGACAAATCTTTGGCGGTGATGGTATCGCATCTCTCTATGAAGTCAGCTATGTGGTCGTGTGGACTCTCACTTGGGTGACCGCCAAATTGGTTCCTCTCAATCATTTGAATGAGATGGGGTTTAAGTTCGAAATTCTCGGTCCCAAAGTCTGGTTTAACTATGCAAGGTATGGAAGTTTGAGTGAGCGTGGGTGCACCCATTTGGCCAAAGGATCTATTAGCATTGTGGGCCATGTTGTCTTGTTGCTGCCTGAGTCTCCTAAGTCGGTCTGCGTTAAGTCTACGGGCGGTAGCTTCGATTTCGGGGTCGAACCGTTCGAGAGATCGAGCTCGCCTGGGCATTCAGAGACAAAGGGGCCAAAGGTTTGGGGACAACAAGCAACAGTCTAAGCAAATCAACAAACAAAACAAAAAAGGAATTATGGTCGCCTCCCCGGCAACGGCGCCAAAAACTTGATGAGCAAATGTTAATTAACCGCAAGCGCACGGTGTACGCGTAGTGCGGGTCGAACACAAGAAGGCTTAATAATTCCAAATTGTATGTTTATGACGAGCTAAGACAAGGTTCAAACAAGAGTGTAAGATGATATTCTAATCCTAAGATGCAATAAGCTAAGACGATAATAAAAATGATGTATAACAATGATATGAAAGGCACTAGGGCGTCGGGTATCACCCAATTCTAACATGGAATTCAATCAATTTCATGATTGTATGAAATTGAGCCATAAATATGAGAGAACGTGATCTAATTAGTCTCAAGCTTCCGCTCTATTGACTAATATCGATTTAAGACCAACTAGCATTAATCCTCAAACTTCCGTTCTATTGGCTAATACTAGAAGGAATTTAACTCAAATATATCTCAATCCTAACTTAAGCCGATTCTCAAACTTCCGTTCTATTGAAAAGGCTAACAAAGATATTTAAATCAAGACTCATTAAGCATAGGTTCAATCATCGACTCAAATCGCACACAATCAATCAATAAAATATCAATCCATGCTTCGAATTAGGGATTTCACCCTAACCCTAGATAAAGAACTACTCACTACTCATGATCATAGAAAACATACAACAAACAATAGATAATGGTGTAAAAAGAAATAACGAAACAACAAAACTTACTGAATGAGAAAATAACATAAACTGAAGTGCGGAAATCCAATGCTACAATGGTTCTTCAAAGGTTAATTGAAAGAAAACTAAGAAACTACCCTAGTTTAAGTTGCAGGAAAAGAAAAACTAAACTAAATCTGATTCTTACAAAAAATATAACCGCCACTATTTATAGAGGTTCCAAAAATTAGGAAGAAAACCGTCAGGAATTGCCCGGATTGAAGAAGGCGACGAGCGGCGCTTATAGGGCGACGATCGTCGCTCATCTGCTGGAGAAATCATCGTTGCTGCTTCAATAAGGCGACGAGCGTCGCTTATAGAGCGACGACTCGTCGCTCCGCTACGGCATGATGGTGAACTTTGCTGATTAATGTGCGACGAGCGTTGCCTATGAGAGCCACTCGTCGCTTAGCTCATTGTTGCACTTTTCTCCACTTTCCTTGCCTTCTCCTCATCGGGACTAGCTTGTAGCCCGGTCTCTTCACATGGAAAGGGGTCTTAGGCTATCTCTCCAAGCCTTCACCCTCTTATAACTCCGAAATGTACCTAAAAACTTCGATTTTGCTTCAAAAATCACATAAAACATGGAATTGACCTCAAGAGACAAAATGTACACAAAACACTACAAATATACCTAAAAACCCACTAAAACTACATACAAGGAGCATAAAATGAACACGGATAAGTGTAAATAATTGCACTTATCATTTCAAACTTTGGATCATATCTCCATGGTGGAATGCTTCTCGTGTTCCTGGGTGGTAAATCATACCTTTTTAGTATGTCTAAATCGACAACATCATTAGCATTATTCTCAATCACTTGAGGAGCATCAGAAACTATATGTTGCAGCTCCTGATGCTCAATTAATAAGACTGGATTGGAATAAAGAGGAGATATTATGTCTTCAAAAAGAACCTCAATAGTCTTACCTACTTGCTCTTTTGGTTCTTGATCAATTACAACTGGACATATAGGCCAGCTTAAGTCATCACTAGTAGTCTCACCCTTAAGACTAAGTTGGGTGTAGTCATAGTTGTATACATTCCATTGTGCACAGTTTTAAAACATCTTTACCCCTTTTAATGTACCCCATAGCCTACAAACACACACTTAAGAGCCCAAGTTTCAAGTTTAGTTTGGGTTTGTTTAGGAAGGTGAACATAGACTACACACTTAAAGATGCGAGGTGGTAATGAATGAGAGGATGGGAAATAGACAAAGGAACCCAAGGTTTCAAGAGGAGTTTTGTAGTGAAGAGGTTTGGATGGAAGACAGTTTGTGAGATAAACGGCAGTAGCAACAGCTTCAGGCCAAAAAGGGGATGGAGAATGAGATTCAAGAAGCAAGGTTCGAGTGATTTCAAGTAAAGTGCGGTTTTTCCGTTTAGCTACCCCATTTTTTGTGGTAAATAAGGACTAGAGGTTTGGTGAAGCATCCCATGATCTGAAATAAATTGTTGCTTAGCCGATTGAGTTAACAAATTCCTCCTATTGTCAGAATGTAAACTTTTTCGGAATAGCATGGAATCGAGTACGGAGCACATTATAAAAAGCAACATATACTAAAGTCATAGTATCGGTGGCCCTACGATAAAAAAATCTATGGTGTAGAGTGAGTTGGTTCTGCAAGAGTGCCTGGAGTGGTGATGATGTGATCGAGTCTTCCCCGACTCTTTATGGCTATATGCATAAGTTTTCGACTACCGTCAAATTTAGTGTCAATGATTTGGTTTGGTTGGTTTTGTTTATTTGCTGGAACAAACGATAAATTGATTCCATTTGTGCCATTGTTAAAGGTTGATTTTCTGTGATTTTGTTTTGGTCTGAATCAGCCATGAGAAGGTATATAAATGGTAAAGGATGAAAGCCGAAAATGGTGTTCGACAATCTCAATAACACCTTATGGCTCTGATACCATGAAAGACAGATTTGATACAGAATTTAGAATTTGAATACTGTTTGTATTGAATATTGATAAGAGGCATAAGCGTTAATTTGTACAAAGACATTAGAACTACGAAATAACGATAGAATAAAAAAATAATTTCAAATCAAATAACTTACCTAAATACATACTTTCCTACACATGTAACCCATTTTGGTCATCAATTTAAAAGTGAATCATTCCCCTTTCAGCTCTCTCTATCCTAATCCTTAAAAATATTAATTAGAGCTCCAATCTAACAAAACGAATGTTTTATTAACAGATTAATGGAAATTAAAGTAAGTGCATAATGAAAGAAAATTCATTCTTTATACTCCCTCCGTTCCTTAAAGAAGTTCTCACTTTCCATTTTGGGGTGTTCCAATTGTTGTTCTCATAAGAAATCTTTCCATTTATATCACAAATTTTGGACAAAAATAACCTCAACCATCCTAATTTTAATATTTTAATATTGATTATGGGCCCACATATCTTCCAGTAACTCCATTTTAACATTTTTATATTCCTTATGGTCCTCACATGTTTCCCACTAACATCATAAAAACATTTTTAATTAGCTGTGGTCCCCATATTTTTTTCCACTAACTTGTTTTTAAATACATTTTTAATATTTGTGGTCCCCACTTTTCCTCCATCAAATTTATTATTCAATAAAATAATATCTCCACTATCTAAAATATTTTACTTTTCTTAATTCCCGTGAACATTCCCTATGGGAACATCAATAGGGACGGAGGGAGTAATAAATAGTGTCAACCATTTTTATAAGTAAAGGATTTACTTGCTCGTCCAATAATACTATAAGTAAAGGATTGATTTAAAATTGTAGCAAACTATGAAATAATGTACTCCATCCATTTCTTTTAAGTTGTTGTATTTGTCTTTTATTATTATATATCAATTCCTTTTAATTTGCATTTTATTTTTAATTTATAGTCAAGTAGGGTCTTTTTTTATTCGTCTCAATGAAAGAATTATTAATATCAACTTTTCATAATTTTTAATTAAGCATAATTAGAGATATTTAGACTCAAAATACTACTACAACAAGTGTGAAAAATCAAATGGGACAACTAAAATGAATTGGAGGGAGTATTAGAATACAAAAACTAGATATATACTCGTGCTATGCACGAAGATTATAAAAAATTTAAAGTTATGAGTTTATTTTATACTTGTCTAATAATATATTTAATACAGTTAGCAAATAAAAATATATGAAGTGGATAAGTAACAATGACATAAATTTGCATGTCAGTTAATTATGGAGATATAATTATTCTACAGTTGGTTAATTATGTTGACAATTTTTTGCTATATCAATATAATATTCTTTTTAATTTGAAAAGAATATTGGTTTACAAATTTACTAAAGTTTCATTTTATTATATTAAGAAATTATTCTCTTTTACCATGGCAAATACTTTGTTAATTATTACTGCTAACTAAATTTTCATATGCATGTTAAATTTGACTATATAATGAAATGCTTTAACAGTAAATTTACGTATTATGTCAATATAAAAATAAGCGGAAAATTTTTCGCTGAAAATCTGACACATTTGTGTCCTATCACGTTAAATTTAAGTGAAAACTTATATATAAGAAACCGAAGGAATAATAAATAACAAGTGACACAATAAGAAGATTGTTAAAACAAAATATTTGACGAGAAAGGTTGGATAGTAGTAAATCTGGATCTGTAAACCTTAAAGAAGAAGCAGGAAAAATCTGATGGTGATGATGATAAGAATAATGATGGCGCATCAGAAACTACTGGTCTGCCATGTCTATGCTGTACGGCTCTGGGCTACCCTATTTAAGGATGGTCCATACCTTAATTTAGAGGGTAGACCCTACAAAAATTAGGGAGCAGGACCACATTACAAAATCATACTTCTAGTCTAGTATGCACATTTCAGAAGCAGAACTCCCAGTTTTGTACTATCCTGGTCCTGGATTCCAATTTCCATATCAGAGATAGATCATACACTTACTTCGGTTCAACAAAATATCAATTACTCACTTAAATATTTTTTTCTCATTTTTAATTTCTATTCTATAATTCCAAGTAACAAATACTTGCTCCATTTCATTGTACTTGTGACGTTTGTCTTTTCACGCAATTCAATCTATTAATTCAATTATTAATATCTCTAATTATGTACGTTAAAAATTATAAAATTACTTACATATTATACACTTACATGCTAATAGTACTCCTATGACCTATCTCCTAGAATTACCCCCAACTACAAAGACAAACAAAGTCAATAAAAGTAAAAGTATTGAATTCATGGAAAATATAGACAAATGGGTTGATGAGATAAAATGTAAATTAAACATATATGTTACTCCTTCCAATTTACTAGTATTGTCCCATTTGCTTGAAAAGATAATATAAATAATTCTTACATTAAAACTGAAGGGAATATAATTAAAGAGAGTGTACGTTATAGCATAAAAAAATAAATAAATAAAGAGAGACATAAAGTGTATTTATTGTACGAGTTAGAAAAAATAAAGTAATTCCATGGAATGATGAAGAGAGTACTATACTACTATATGATACCCCACTTTTTATGGTAGCAGCATCAGAATTTTACCTGGAGGGAATATAATTACTCATGGAAAACAATCCAGATAAATCAACAAAAGTACTTTTAAATAGAACAGTTACGCATTTGGGTAAATGAGCTTGTGTCTAATTTAATCAACATCTCATTCCGATTTTCAATTAATGGTCTATGTGTGTCCAGATTAGGGACACTATTTTAGAGTTAAAATATTTAATTTATTGATTATTCGAGATTAAAATATTGGTGTTTGATTCAAGGATGCAGAAATTACTTAATTAAAAGTTGTCCAATTAGTAAAAATAAAAAGGACGGTGCTTTAATTAAAAGTTGTCCAATGAGGACAATTTTAGTACATAGGTCACTTAATTGGTAAAACAAAGAAGTTGTTTTTTCTGAAGTGAACAGTTGTTAATTTCTAAGAACGACAATTGCGATTAGGCATTAAATGCACCGCTAAGAGATTAATGAACGCTTGCCATGTCAGCAGTTGTAGCAGATAATACAGGGGATATTTTGAGATTGCAAATGACATCCACTGAGGATAATTGAGTCATTCAACGAAAGCCTAATGATAGACTATAAATACCCCGAGTTATACCATTAATTAATAAGGTAACTAAAAGACAACAAAAATACAATTTACTCAAACACAAAAATTAATCAAGCAATTTTTTACTTATGTATTGATTAGGAACTAAAAATAATGGATTAATCTTCACATGAATGATTGAAACATCGATGAACATATATTGAATAAGTAAGACAATTTCTTAGTCATTAAATTCATACATTAAAGACTCAGCTATAAAAAACTTTAATAATATACACTAAGCAAAAAGTCCTATAAACTTGGAGCGAACTTATAACACAAACCATTTCATCTAAGCACTGACTTGAGCATCGGAGTAGGTCCCTGGTAAATCATTCCAGGTCATGTTAACACTTGTTGATTGTGCATGTTAGCTTCATATTTTTTAAGAGGTCTTACTGCAAGATTGACTGAATAGCAAAGATAAACCCCTTAATGATTGATTAATTGTATCTTACAAGAAGATGTTCATTTTGGTTAGTTTTTTGTGTTAGGTCAAGCCGTTATGAGTTACTCAAATAATCACTTATTAATCGCCAAAGACTATCTACATATGCATAGACTTTAAGTGATATGTGTCCTCAAAAGTGTCTCATATTTTAGCTTAAAAATAAGTGCGTGTATAATCAGGTGTACTTCATACATGAAGCTTGTTACTTGCTACAAAATTGAGGGAAGAGTAAGTTTCTTAAAAAGTAAAAACGTACAATAAGCATTGTTATGGTAATTGGAGTGGACGCATTTGGATGGCTAAACATTAAGTTTAGTTTGACATGGTATATGGTTTTGTATGAGCTAACAGTACCTATAAAACCATTTTTAGTTAATTCATACTCGTCCCTATGTTCAATAATATTTTTAAGGAATTTCACGTAGCAATTCCGAGATATTGAGTTTTACGGGTGGTAAATAAAGTTTTCTTAAAATCTATGCGGTAATCATGAGATTTACCTAATTAAACCTCCGTGAACGTGTTACCCAAAAAAACCAATTTCTCTAATTTCTCAACCCTTATTTTTTTTTTCCATTTTCTCAAAGTTTGAAAATAAATTTCGAGCATTCATCTGTGGGTGGATGCATTTCGAAAGTTTTTTGGTCGTTCGTTTTATCCTAGAATTTTGTATGGTTTATCAAGTAATAAAGATGAGTCAAATTCAGGGATTTGGGTTATAAAATTAGGAAAATTGTGATTATAAAAAAATTAGTTACCATGTGCAAAATCCAATACATCAGGATTACCACGTGAAATTTCCCTTACAATTATTATTCTTATATTTATTAGTTGTATTAGTGCATTTTTTTGTACATTAATTACTAGTTATATCATAGTACTTTTTTTGAAGATTATATCATAGTACTTTAGTACAATAATATTCGAGTTAGTAAAATAAGTATTCATATTGGTATAATATTCTTTAATTTATTAGTGGTATTAGTGCATTTTTTGAACATTAATTACCAGTTATATTAGAATACTTTCGCGTGTACAATAATATTCGAGTTAGTTAAATATTAGTTACATATTAGTATATTATTAGTCGTATTGAATTGTATTAGTTGCATTGGTGTAGTTTCAGTTGAAGTAGTGTAATATTAGTATATTATTAGTCGTATTAGTTTAGTGCTCATGCATTATTAGTCCTAATAATGTAGTATAGTATTAGTCATATTAGTATCTAATCAGTTGTATTAGTTTAGTACAGTCGTATTAGTATAGAGTTGATCGAATAACATTTAAAAAAATTTGTATATAATACTCTTAACTATTACGCATTGACTCAAAATATCTCAACTTAATTTAACTCTATATACCCTCACATATTGGGAAACATAACCTTGAATACTATAATGATTATTTTGTGGGTATTTTGAGTCAATGATGAGCAATAATTGGGATATTCAAGTAAAAGTTTGAGTTGTTATGAGTCAATTAGCATTAGTTGAGACTTGAGAGTATTATTACAGATTTTCGTAAAACTAATCAATTTTATGACAATGAAATAGAAATTCTAAATTTATTAAAAATGATTCAAAACTAAATAAGAAATTCTAAACAAAATTTACCGAAAATTTTAGGTGAAAAAAGCTTTTGTTTTCCAGCCAAAATTTGGTTAGGAATCGGTCCAAAAACAGTTGAAAATACTTTTAACTTTGGTCAGAATTCAATTGCAAAATAGTCGAAAAAAAGGACGACTTCCCTCCTTTTCACATTTAAAATATTTTAAATATTTCGACTACAATTGTGTTAGTTGGAAATTTAGTCGGAAAAAGATAGACCATTTATTCGTGCAGTAGGGAAAGAAGTCAGAATTTTGATTAACATGATTTTATTTGGATATTAGTATAAAATTTTGACTAATACACAAATAGTTGGAAATTCAGTCGAGAAGTCTAACTATTTAATCATAGTCTCAATATTCAATCGATTTACTTTTTTTTTTTTTTTGTATCATGTACAAGCACATTCACAAATTTATCAACAATATAAGATAACACAAGCTATCATGTCAAATTAAAATATCATGTCAAATTTTATTGAATCATAGTTAGGAAATATAAATTTCTAAACTGTCTTCTAAAAAGATATCACTTCTTTCTTGTCAAAACAAAAATTGAAATTGCCCGATTATATATTTGGTGACCACAAGATAAGATTGAGATTCCAACAATCATACAAGGTTTTAACCCATTTATAATTTCGTCATCAACTGTTCAACTCCACATCAAAGGAGGCCAAAATTGTACTATGACTTAATATAAAGGGTGATTAAATTTTGTACTTTAGGGGAATGTGGACATACTTGTCTTTAAGCATTTGATGTTTGGACTATCTCATAATATTAAGATTCTATTACCGTTATGTGTTTGGTAGAGATGTTTAAAATAAATGTGATAATTTGATGATTATCTGATTTTATAATTAAATTTGACTCTGGCTAACTTGAAAAAAAGTTTAGAATTACGTAAAAACAAACGCGGACACGACACTGAATTTTGAATTGACTCAAAACAGTACTTGATAAATAAATATCTCGAGTGTTTGGTTGTGTTAATGTAGCTAAGATCATATTCCCTTTGAGAGTAAAATTGATAAATGAAATAAAAATAATTTAATCCGGGATAACAAGGTCCTAAAAATGTACAAGCTTTTAATGCAATAAACAAACTCACACAATATTAGTCCAAACTAAAGGTGGTAGGCTTGTAGCTCCATAATATGTGACGCACACTATTGATGCAACAAAGGTCCTCTTCATACATGGTTGACACTAACTATTGGACTTGAATTAAGGCTTGAATAAGGTTTGTACACATGTTCTTTTGTCCTTTGACTATGATTTTACAATACAATATAAAAAAAATTATCACCTTAATTTTTGCAATTTAGCAAAATTTAAAAAATGAAAAAGTATATATAGTTTAATGCAAAAATGTCATTTTCCTTATTAGTGTATAGATAAACACTATAACATGGAAACTTATCATTATCATCAACAATGTATCTTGTTCATACGAAACTATGATATGGGTTAGGGGAAGGAAGAAGCCAGCAATTCATATCCATGAAAAAGGATGCGGCCAAAGAGTCTTTCGGCTCCAAATGCTTAAAAGATAAGTTTCTACACGAAAACGATTGGGTGAAGTCATGCCACAAGCCCACAATTTTCAACACAAGCTTGACCCTTAAACATAAATTAGAAATATTGATAAAACATATAACTAAAAACTAGGTAAAAAAAAACGAGTAAAATTAAGCATGATAAGTTAAAGGCCAACAACAAGAACACCAATAGGTAAACAAGAGTGTTAGTAGTCTAGGACATGAATGAGATGTCTCCAATTACTTCTATCCCTAATCAGGTCCCTAGAGAGGTTTAAGTGATGTAAGTCATTTTTTATTTGTTCTTCCCTCGTTCTCCTAGGTCTCCTCGGCTTCACTTACCCTCCATTATGATACTTTCGAGTTTCGATCCTCCATACGAGGGCTTCTAAAGTTTCCCTCTGCACATGCACATACCATCTCAATCTATATTCACGCACCTTTGCAGAATTAGGGGTCCCTAATTTCTCTCTGAACTCTTGAATCTTAATTATATCCATCATTGTGTGACACACATCCACCTCAGCATACGCATTTCTGCAACTTTCATCTTATGATCAAAAGTCTTCTTTACGGGCCAACATTACAGCAAAACATGTTTGATTGCAACTCTGTTGAATTTACCATTTAACCTACTTGGGAAGTTTCTATCGCAAACCCCGGTGGCTGCTTGCCGGTTGAGGCAACCCACTTGTATTTGATGGGTAATATATCCATCGATCCCCTTATTACTTTGAATAATCGATCTCAAATATCTAAACTTGGTCGTACATGCAACAACCTCTTAATCAATGGTCACCTCTTGCTCTCCTAATCGAAGTTGTCCCACTAAATTCGCATCATAAATACTCTATCTTTGTACGAATTATGCGCAACCCCTTACATTCTAAGACTGTCATCCACTCTTCCAATTTATCATTAACTTGCTGCAATGATGAAGTCAAAGATAGAAAGGCAAAATTAGGGGATAAAATTAAAATATGGTGAGCAAGTATGAAAGTAAACTTGTACAAGTGGTATAATGCTCCGTCTACAACATAGTGTAATACTAAAAATTAACACAATTATTGAGAATTTGCTTGGGACCATAAAATTGTATGAGTAGAGTTAAAAGTAAAACAAAATTAGAAAACATATTTAAATAACAATGTTATAAAATTGAAAGCACGGACTAAAATAGAAATTGTGGTAATTTGTTTATTATTCTAACTTATTTTATATATTACGGCTAATGTAAAAAAAATCAATGTACACGCTTGGAAACATGTTTGAATCTTCTAATTGCATACTTTCGTAATATTAATTACAATATGTAATTTTTAAATATGAATAAATCAATATATAAATGAGATCAACATAAGACATTAAATTACGTATGTAAACAGTTAAACGTAACAAGTATAATAAAACGGAACAAGTGAGGTAGAAGCGCAAGAAGAGGAATGGAAATAGTGTACCCAAAATGGCAAGCGGCGAAAAAAGCTGGACCACAATGAATGATGAATCCTTGAAGCTTATGTAAGACACAATTGCGTGATTTCCTCCTACAAGGCAGAATGCCCACAACTCAGCTCCCATTCTAGCTCAGTTACTGTTATTTTAAATCAATTACTATTTCTCTATTTGTTACTTATTTATTCAATATAAAAACCATGTAACAATTTATTTCTTGGATAATAAATACTCCATAAGCTTCAATATTATTACTCTGTTAGCTTTTTGCATTAATATTTTTTAATTAGATAATATAAAAAGTTCATAATAACAGAATTTTATATTCAGAAGAATCAATCAAGATTTCATTCACTACGATATAATTGGCTTTTAGTGTGATATATTTAGCGACATTTTAATTAAATTTCATATTTCAAATTTCTTATAGTGTATATATAGAGCATTTAGTGACATTTATTAGACTCTTTAGCGGCATATTTAAAAGTCACACTAAAGCTTTTAGCGACATAGAATCTGTTGACATTTCTTACAAATGTCACTGTAGTCTATAGTGACAATTACATATGCCACTAAAGATCAAATTAAGTGTCACTAAATCACTTTATGAAGGAACATAAAATAAAAACCAATAATTATTACACTAAAAATATGAATCAGTGGCATTTTTTTAATGCCACTAAATTCAATGTCGCAAAAAGCTAATTTGTTGTAATGATTTAACTATGTTTTAATTTATTGATTGCCCCTAATTCAGAAAAAATGCGCGAAAGTAGATTAAGGTGGTTTGGACATGTAAAGAGAAAAATTTTCAACGCCCCTATGAGGAGCGTCAAAAACATTTATTAGAAGGTAATTAAGAGGAGTCGAGGAAGACCTAGGAGAAGTTGGAAAGAGCAAATAAAAGTGGACTTGCATGAGTTAAACCTCTTTGAGGATCTAACTTGGGATAGGGGTTGTTGGAGGCGGCATATCCAGGTTTTAGACTTCGAATTTTCTTCTTAGATTCCTTATTGGTGTTCTTGCTTTCTTGATTGCTTTTGTTTCCTGTTTGTTCTATTATTAGTATTTTTGTTTTTAAGATTTATATTTGTTTTTACACATTTATTCGATCTATTATGTTGTATTTATCGCTCACGTGGCAGGAACATATTTTTATCTTCCTCGAGCCGGGAGACTCCTTTTGGTCGTGCTCTCCTTTATGAGTATGAGTTGCCGCTAGGGATGGTAATTGGTCGGACTTGACTCGAATTATACATACTTCGACTTTGCTCCGGATAATAGTCGGACTTTATTTTTTAGTCCACCTCCACTCGAAGTCGGATCATGCATACTCTAAGTTTGCCCCGACTCGGACTCTCGGATCTCCAATGGAGTCGTATTATTATCAAACAGTATCGTTGTGATATTGTACAAATGATTTTAAACCATACAAAATTAACAAAATATATTTTTCAAATACAATTTAACAAAAAAAAAATGTGTATTTTAAATTCAAGTTTAACAAGAGAAATAGTCATACTACTACAATTTAAAAAAATTTCTCGCATTTTGATCTGGCGTATTTTATTTCTCTTGATCTGATTTGTCATATTCTGATTAATTAATCTATATAAAAACACCAAGTAGCTTTTCAAAATCGAAAATTACAATTAGTATGAGAGCACTTGAATTAGTCATGTTTAGAGTTTTAAAGGAAACAAAATATTGGTGTAAAAGTCAAATTTAAAGTCTGATTTCCTTTAGGGTCGGAGTCGGGTCGGTGTGTCGGATTTTTTATAAGGTCTAACTCCGGTCCGTCTCTAACTCGGATCTTAAAGTCGGAGTCGGATGACTTTTTCCTCGGACTCGAATCGGATTATTTTTCTCGTATCGAGCCGGACTTGGGTCGAATTCCGATTGAATTGCCACCCCTAGTTGTCGTCGTCCTTCTCTCCCTAGACCCTGCCCATAGTTTGTTTGAGGAACAACTGATTTACTAAGTTTTTGTTTTCGTTTTCATATTTTTAGACTTTTTTTTGGTTTTTTTTATTGAAGTATAACTTAAACTATACTCATTAATTTGATATTTATTTTAATACAATGCATTTTTTAGTTTGAGATTTTCTTGTTTGAGATATTCGTATGATTTTGTAGAAAATCATAATGCGAAATTCGGTTTGGGTTTAGTCTGATGCGTACTGGATTTGTATTACTTTATCAATGCGAGGAACACCTCTATTTATACATGCTTAAGACTAAAAATAAGGAAACAAAATATTAACTTAAATCTTAATAATAGTAAACAAAGTAAACTTAATATCCTAAATATCATAAAAGATCTTAACTTCCCAAAACATAATATTCTGAAATAATATCTTTATATTAATCTACTTCCTGTTTTTCTACACTCCCCCTCAAGTTAGGTCTCGGGATCACCAAAACTTAACTTGCACAATATTATTCAATGCTTTTGATCCAATTGCCTTTAACAGAAAATCACTAAAAAAAAATTTGCTTTTAGTGGGATATATTGAGCGACATTTAATTTGAATGTCGCTATGTTAAAATTCTTATAGTGTATATAGAGGGTTTAGTGACATTTATTAGACCATTTAGCAGCATATTAAAAAAGTCACACTAAAGCTTTTAGCGACATGGGATCTAGTGACATTTCTTACAAATGTCGCTATAGAATATAGTGACAATTTCATATGCCACTACAGACCAAATTAAGTGTCGCCAAATCACTTTATGGTGGAACTTAAAATAAAAAATCAATAATTATTACACTAAAAATATGAATTGGTGACATTTTTTATAATGCCACTAAATCCAATGTCGTAAAAAGCTAAATTTGTTGTAGTGAATCTGTCGGTTGATATTTTGATTTTATTGAGGACATTTTGATGATCAATTCGGCGAGTTTGTCATAATTGATTTTCAATTTTTTGAGTTTAGATAAAAGGTCATAAACTAGATTGGGTTAGTTTAATTTTTATTTTGGATCAATAATTTTGATTTTGGGTTTTTGGATTAATTAGGATTCAAAGATAAAATTGGGTTGATTTTGCTTAAAGGGTAAATGAGTAGAAGATATGGGTTTGTGTGTTAGTTTGCGGGTTAATAGGTTAAGTTAGACAAAGGCAATAAATGAGTAGCCTCCATATAAAATCACTTTTTAGAAATATACTCTTGATTTTCATATTTGATCTTTCTTTCTCTACTGATTTTAGGATTTGTGAGTTAGTGGGTTCAAGAATTTGGTTATCATTGCTTACTTCTCCCTTAGGAGAACCTTTCTCGGGATAGTTTTTAGGTTGGGTGCAGGTGTTTTTGCTTTTGGTTTGTTTGTCCCTTCTTACTTTGGAATCTGATTTTTGTCTTTATCTTTTCTCCCTCTCTTGCCATTGACTTGCATACTAATTAATTTCTTCTATATTACTCCACTTTGCGACCTCACGCTGGATGATGCCAAGTCCATAATTCATGGGCAGTAGTAGTGAATGAAATAACAAGGTCGATAATTTTGGAGTTAATACATGAAAGAATCCATTACATAACCCTGCTATCGTTTTGTTTCCATTGTGGACTTATGGACGTCGAGGCGATGACGGTGATATGATTGAGCATCCCTCGATCGCCAAGTGCAATTTCATTTCTTTACACCACTTGGTGTAACTTTATCCGTTGAATTTTTCGAATACTTTTGGTTTTTTAATTGATATTTGGGTTTGTATCGATTTTTGGTTTCTTTGTTGGAAAAGGAGGATAATTTGCTTCACCTCTGCCAATGAAAATCATCATGTTTTTCATCTGTTTTTTTGGTTGGTTTGGTTTGATTTGTTTTGTTTTGATTTTACTTTTTTGGATTAATTTTGGTCGATTATGATAAATGGTAAAATACCGATAGAGTTTTTCTGTCAAAGAAAACCTTACAGCACTGATACCATATAGAAAATCATAATGCAGAATTCGGTTTAGGTTTAGTCTAAAGAATACTAGATTTGTATTACTTTATCAATTGAGAGTAACACCTCTATTTATACATGATTAAGACTAAAAATTAGGAAACAAAATATTAACAGAAATCTTAATAATAGGAAACAAAATAAACTTAATATCCTAATATTAAAAAAGATCTTAACTTTCTAAAACATATAATATTCTGAAATAATATCTTTTGTTTTATTCTATTTCCTATTTTCCTACAGATTTTACTACAACTTTTTCATTTTCTTTTTGTTTATTTTCTATTTTAAGTTCTTTAAAAATTCTATTTTCCTACTGTCATTTCTTGTCAAACACTAGAAATCTTCATGATTTTGCTATATTTATTTGCTGAAACTTCCCCTTCGATCATTTTATTTGATTTTCACTTGCATATATATTTTCTTTTGTATTGTCATATTTATTCAACTTGAAATGTCTTGTCTCTTTGTCCCATAAAGAAAATTAAGATGGTCGTTGATATAAATTAATTCACACAATACTATAAAAGTGTTGGAAAATTTTATGTGTAAATTTCTAATGAGGCATGACAATTGTAATTATTTTAGTGGATGATAGTTGATTAAATAATACTCCCTCCTATTCACCATATGTATCCCATTTGACTTTTCATTAATTTTTAGGTAGTCAAATGGGAACACATGTATAGGAGAAAGAATTTAATTTATAGTAAGATTTAACACATGTGTAAGAGAGAGTGTGCAATTTATAGTTATATAGAATCACATGTGTAGGAGAGAGTGTCCAATTATGGTAAAAAAAAGATATCCAATATAGAAATGAGACATTTAAGATGACTTGATTCAATATGAAAATGGGACACATGTGCTGAATAGGAGGGAGTAATATTTACCTAATTTAGAAATTAGTTATTTTAAAATTAGAGTTAAATTAGGTATACTATGGAGAATAATCATACAATACTATACAGGTGTTGTAAAATTCCATGTGTTAACTTCTAATGAAGCATGACAGGTGTTGGAAAATTATTCTAGTGGATGATACTTGATTAAATGATAATATTTACCTAATTTAGAATTTAGTTATTTTAAAATTAGAGTCAAATTACGTATACTTTGGAGTATAATTTATTATAGAAATTCTACATAGCTAATCTAAAATTTGATATATTTAATTGAATGAAAATGTGATTTATTCGATAAATAATTAAAAAAAAATCAATATTTAATTAATTTTTGCGTTAAAAAAGTCATGTATATGATAAATTTAATCATAATAATATATACGTTGCATTATTCTTTAAAGTTATATATATATATATATATATATATATATATATATATATATATATATATATATATATATATATATATATATATATATATATATATATATATATATATATATATATATATATATATATATATATATATATATATATATATATATATATATATATATATATATATATATATATATATATATATATATATATTTTATTTATTTTTTTTTGTCAAATGATTTGTAATATATACCAAAAGGGGAGACAAAAACAGACGCTCGGGAAGGAAATTAACTCCCCCCGAGCCACCAAAAACGCCAATGCTCTTTACAAAAAGGAGAGCACTAGCCCAAAAAGGAAACCGCTACCACCTACATAGTTACAAGAATGTCATTCATTCTACTGTTAGTTCTCCCAGCTAATCTAAAGACTATACAATCACTGACTTCCTTCTGTGTGAAGGCATGGTCATCAAAAACTTTCTTGTTGCGCTGCATCCAGATGTTATATATAAACTCGGTCCAGGTGCCA